>CM040767.1:56766405-57108905 GCA_022829085.1 Abramis brama
GTCAAGGTACAAGAGACCAACTAAAGCAAATACTGATCTCCATCATGGTGACAACAAACTTTATTATTAACTATATCTCGGTTAATTCTCAACAAGAACTTTTGTACATGTATGAAAAAAATAATCGTAAACTGGTTTCACACTCAGTGTTGCTGGAAGTCAATTGTAGTTTTTGTGTTTCTCTTTTTTCTGTTCGTGTTTCTCTGTCCTTCAGTGATTCTGCTTATCAGGTGTTCATCAGTTTCTCAATTAACTCACTTCTTTTCATTCACTCTGTCAAGGGGACTATATTAGTGAACTAATGTTGGGAATAGTGAATGAGGGTATGGGGTGTATTTGTGAAACCAGCCTCTGAGCAATTTTGAGCAATGTTAATTCACAGTATATTCCTGTAGGCTAGTTTTGTTTTCTACTGTATATTACTGTTTTAATGGAAAATGGTATGATATTGTCAGAATTTGGCCTTTTTTTACAGCAAGGGTTAACAGTGTGGATCTTCCGGTGAAAACGACCGACTTTTCTCTGATGACGTATGCGGGATGCTCCAGTAGGAATGGCTCAGTACCACTATTTTGGCTTCAGTATGGTACCTCAATCTAATACTGTAGTATCGATATTAAATCAATACCACACAGGGTCTGAATTTTGGCATGGGTATTGCACATAATTGTATTAATTCTTGCTGGTTTCGCATTTAGAAATCAATACTGCGTGTCTCCCCTCTCTCTCTCTCAGAATGAGCAAATTTCTTCTGGCTTCAAAAGACACGAAACAAAAGCTGCGCACTGCGATACAACACTTTTGCTTGTGTTTCGGTACAGCTGATGGAAATCACTTGCCCACGTCTTTTTAAACCTTGCCAATTTGAACATCCATGCGATTTTATATCATTCACAGTGATTCTACAGCATAAGATCCAGAATTTTCAATATAATCCAAATGTTTTCTTAAAAGTTGTTCTGAAAAAAAAAAAAATCTTTCTGTTAGGCACACACAGACATCATGAAGCAGTGTATGAATCTCAACAATGTGACAACTGCGATTATTGTGCTCTTTTATAGGCCTACGGAACAAGGGGGAGTCATGGACCAAAAGAAATAGACACACACTAATTAAGTTTTCCTGAAATGTATTTAAAGTCATCTGAAGCCATTCAATTGCTTAATGTGAGCATAGTGCTGGGCGGTGTACCGGTTCATACCGAATACCGGTGTTTATTTTTGTTATGATATGAATTTTTAAAATACCGCAGTACCGGTGTATGTCGCTTTAATAACGATTGGAACGCGGCGCGACACTGTTTGAGAGGGTCCTTTTTCTCTGTTGCATTGTGGTGATGCACGTTACTAAGCGTTACTTTGAAGATGGATAGGTTAAACTATAATTGATAGCTGTCAAATTATATTACAGTGTTTCCCATACATTGGTTCACAATATCAACACAGCCTTTTGGAAAATCTATTTGTGGTTGGCATTGACATCGTTGAATAAACATGAGCACTGCACGTTTCAAAATCAAAACGCAGCACGCGTGTTTTTATATGAATGTATATCTGAAGTGAACTGACGGTCTTTAGAAAAGTTTCTTTGTTGTTACGATTGAATCTTTCTTTATCTTTCCTGATAAAGCAGCGTTTATGAGCGTTGCTGCTTTGTGTACAGCCGTTACCGGGGAAACCGCTATTTCTGCCGCTCCTAAAGCGCCTCTTGCTGGCACCTCTTTGTAAACAGCCTTGCAAACCTGTACTAATATGTATTAATACTAGTGTGGATTTTTTTCTACAATATTCACTCATGACAGTAAAATAGGGCATTCTAAGTCAATCTACTGCAGTATTTCCTCTCTCACTCAGTGAAAAATGTGTTTTACATCCAGTCATGCTTGAAAAAAAAAAAAACGTCATACCGTGAAACCGGTGTAATTTAGAAAAAAACCGTGATGTGGATTTTTGGTCATACCGCCCAGCACTATGTGAGCAACAAAAGTATATTTACATTGTTAAAATTAAAGTTCACGGAAACTCGTCTTTCCTCTTCTGCGGCTGTAAATCATTCTCTGTTCAGCATTTAGCACCCGCCTCGTCCGGTTACGACAGGATGCAAGGTAAAACTCTCTCCAATATGACATATTTACGTTATAATGCTTGATCTTTAGATAAAGGGCTGTGGATTTGCATAAAATTACTTTATTTAGTTGGAGTTTATTGCTGTTTCTAATAGGGATGCATCGGCTGAACATCGGTAACGGGCGATATTTGCCTCATTAACTGCCATCGGCCATCGGGAAATAAAAATGACATTCGCCGATGTCACATGGGCATCAGTTTGGTTTGAAATGTGCTGAGGACAGAGACGCATTCGGAAGTGCATTTTCAGAAGTGCTGGGTACAATGACGCATTCATTTTTTTTCTCTCTTTCGCGCAGGTTATGTTTTGAAAGACGATGTCCTGTAGCTCAGGCATGGCCCCACTTTTCAACAGACCCACCCAAAACTTAAAAAACTTTCAAAAACAAAACAAAAACTTTTACTATATTCTAATTTTGTCAATAATTATAAAAAAAATCGCCAATAAGCTCATAATTTGTGCTAAAACAGTGTAGTTTTAAAAACCATTTTAAAAAGCTGGTTATATTTTGATGTTTCTGCGCAAGATCAGCAGACAGTGAGGTTCGGGTTTGTTCCGATCAGAGCTTGTGAGCGGAGAGCGCATTTCTGAATATTCCGCTCCGCTCGTTCATTCCGCAGGGTCGCTCGCTCAACCCAGATGTCCTGTTGCCTGGTTCGAAAATATGTGGAATAAGGGCTGCTTCCGACTAAACGTTTTTTTCTAGTCGACTAGTAGGCTATTGTTCATTTAAGTCATTCATGGACAAATCGCCCCTTTATATTAATTTAATTACTTATATAGCCTACAGGATAATGAGCGTTTACGTAATATAGCCGCACTCAAGCGCACGACCGCACGCATGAAGCTTGCCACAAAGAACCGGTAAAAGTAATGATTATGAATGCGTCTAAATGTGTCTAAATACGCTGTGAATGTGAATGTGCATTATACGCTATATAGTTTCGGTTCATTTATGAGACGAACTCCAGTTCACGTCCGTAACAGAGAACTGACACGTTGTTTTTTCCCTCATAAATGCAAACACGAAAAATAAAATGTTAATGTAAAATTATAATGTTTTTTTGTTGGGTCAGACAATGATTACCAAATTTCTCTCTCATATTGCTCCTCATAACCACTGAAAAAGAACTTGTCATAAATAAGGTTATAACTACACTGTTAACCCTTGCTGTAAAATTCTGACAATATTATACCATTTTCCATTAAAACAGTAATATACCGTATAAAATAAAAGTCGCCTACAGGAATATACTGTGAATTAACAGTGCTCAAAGTCGACACTCAGAGGCTGTTTTCCAAATCACACCCTATACCCTCATTCACTATTCTCTACATTAGTTCACCAATAAAGTCCACTTGAATGAAAAGAAGTGAGTGAATTGAGACACTGATGAACACCTGATAAGCAGAATCACTGAAGGACAGAGAAACAAGAACAGAAAAAAGAGAAACACAAAAACTACAACTGACTTCCAGTAACACTGAGTGTGAAACCAGTTTACAAACCAGTTTACGATTATTTCTTTCATACATGTACAAAAGTTCTTGTTGAGAATTAACAGAGATTTAGTTAATAATAAAATTTGTTGTCACCATGATGGAGATCAGTATTTGCTTTAGTTGGTCTCTTGTCCCTGGACTTCTTACCTTTCATCTCTCTCTGGCTGCTGTAGCGGTGAGTTTATAAAACACATTTGTTATGGCAAGAAAAAGTCAAGAGGAAGATGATCAGGTGTTTTTATTTTTTTGTGATGATGTCACAATCATCCTGGACATGCCTGATTTTCAGATTTTTCCTGTATATTATCATTGAAATTATAGTTATCTCATATTTAGCATATATCTGTGAATCTACAAAATGAAATCAATATTTCTGTAATCAGGTCTTCTGAAAAATAACAATCATATAGTGCATTCAATTTTATTTTACCCCTGCTTGGCTCAGACACACACAGATATCAACAATCAGCATATGAATCTCAACAATGGTGAAAAGTTTCATGTTGCAATGCATGCTGGGTTCCAGGATAATATAAAACTCCCAGCATGCACTGCTGCATGAATAAAAATAATAATAAAAAAGAAATATTGCCACCATTGTTGAGATTCATGTGCTAAATTGTGATATCTCGGTGTTTCTAAAACACAGTGTAGCTCTGTTTCTCTGGTTATGCATCATGTGTTAAAAAAAAAGTCATTGTATCTTACTGCTGCGTTTTCACAGTGGTGGTAATGTAACACTTTTGATTGAGGATTAAACTCTGAATAAGTGAGAATGAATTCCTTAGTGAATGAACAGGCAATATGATGATTTTGTCATCATAATCATTATAACTGCAGTCATTCATAAACTGTGTGTGCACAAGTGTGACTTGCAACAACACAGCTCAAGCAGCAAAAAAAAAACTAATGTTTTAGCATCAGCATCCCAACTAAAGCAAGCACTGATCTCTATAATGGTAACTTCAAACCAAACATTTTCAATTAAACCTCTCAATAACATCTTCTGTATGACAGAAATAAAGTCATACTGGTTAATAATAAGTGTAATAATGTGCAATGGCTGGAAGTCAGTCGTAGTTATTGTGTTTCTCTATTTTCTGTTCTTGTGTTTCTCTTTTCTTCAGTGTTTCTGCTTATTAACAGCAGGTGTTCATCACTAATGCTCAACAATCACTTACATATTCCCTTAATTATCTCACTGCATCGTTACTTTTTACTCGTAGTGTGGATTTCCCTGTGGGGTTGAAAGGGTTAACTGTGTAAGATAAAAAAGACACACCCACAAAATGTATTTTAACAGTAATAAACTGTAAGTTATAAAACAGGTTTATACTGGCAACACTGTTGCCAGTAGTTTACTGTAAAATTTATTTTTTGGGTCACCGTTGTGCAGAAGAGTAGAGCCTGTGCTTCAGTCCAGGAGAAGATCTACAAACATTGATGATATGCTGCATGTTGCTTTATTTAACAGGCGGTGACTGTGTAGTTGCTGATCCAGTGGAAATCTTTTTATGTACAATAGTTTTTTAGTGGCCTCAAATGAAAGAAGTTCACAGTAATACTTTACTCACATTATTAATGCATTATACATTTTAGTTAATACATTTAAATGACAGTTGGTCAATTTAAGGCAGTCGGTTTCTGCAAGTGAAATTAGTTAACTATAATTTAGTGCATTTTTGCAGAAACAAACTAGATTACAGTAAAGAACTGTACAATTAACAGTATTTTACTGGCAACAGTGTTGCCAGTATTTTACTGTAAAAAAACCCGGTAAGGTCTAACAGTGTACACTGTTAACCCTTGCTGTAAAATTCTGACAATATTATACCATTTTCCATTAAAACAGTAATATACCGTAGAAAATAAAACTAGCCTACAGGAATATACTGTGAATTAACAGTGCTCAAAATCGACACTCAGAGGCTGTTTTCCAAATCACACCCTATACCCTCATTCACTATTCCCTAGTTCACTAATATAGTCCACTTGAATGAAAAGAAGTGAGTGAATTGAGAAACTGATGAACACCTGATAAGCAGAATCACTGAAGGACAGAGAATCAAGAACAGAAAAAAGAGAAACACAAGAACTACAACTGACTTCCAGCCACACTGAGTGTGAAACCAGTTTACAAACCAGTTTACGATTATTTCTTTCATACATGTACAAAAGTTCTTGTTGAGAATTAACAGAGATTTAGTTATTAATAAAATTTGTTGTCACCATGATGGAGATCAGTATTTGCTTTAGTTGGTCTCTTGTCCCTGGACTTCTTACCTTTCATCTCTCTCTGGCTGCTGTAACAGTGAGTTTATAAAACACATTTGTTATGGCAAGAAAGAGTCAAGAGGAAGATGATCAGGTGTTTTTATTATTTTGTGATGATGTCACAATCATCCTGGACATGCCTGATTTTCAGATTTTTCCTGTATATAGTCATTGAAATTATAGTTATCTCATGTTTAGCATATATCTGTGAATCTACTAAATGAAATCAATATTTCTGTAATCAGGTCTTTTGAAGAATATTGTAATCATATAGTGCATTCAATTTTATTTTACTCCTGCTTGACTCAGACACACACAGATATCAACAATCAGCATATGAATCTCAACAATGGTGAAAAGTTTCATGTCGCAATGCATGCTGGGTTCCAGGATAATATAAAACTCCCAGCATGCACTGCTGCATGAATAATAATAATAATAAAAAAGAAATATTGCCACCATTGTTGAGATTCATGTGCTAAATTGTGATATCTCGGTGATTCTAAAACACAGTGTAGGTCTGTTTCTCTGGTTATGCATCATGTGTTAAAAAAAAAAAGAGTCATTGTATCTTATTGCTGCGTTTTCACAGTGGTGGTAATGTATCACTTTTGATTGAGGATTAAACTCTGAATAAGTGAGAATGAATTCCTTAGTGAATAAACAGGCAATATGATGATTTTGTCATCATAATCATTATAACTGCAGTCACTCATAAACTGTGTGTGCGCAAGTGTGACTTGCAACAACACAGCTCAAGCAGCAAAAGAAAAAACTAATGTTTTAGCATCAGCAACCCAACTAAAGCAAGCACTAATCTCTATAATGGTAACTTCAAACCAAACATTTTCAATTAAACATCTCAATAACAACTTCTGTAGATGTATGACAGAAATAAAGTCATACTGGTTAATAATAAGTGTAATAATGTGTAATGGCTGGAAGTCAGTCGTAGTTATTGTGTTTCTCTATTTTCTGTTCTTGTGTTTCTCTTTTCTTCAGTGATTCTGCTTACAATCACTTACATATTCCCTTAATTATCTCACTGCATCGTTACTTTTTACTCGTAGTGTGGATTTCCCTGAGGGGTTGAAAGGGTTAACTGTGTAAGATAAAAAAGACACACCCACAAAATGTTTTTTAACAGTAATAAACTGTAAGTTATAAAACAGGTTTATACTGGCAACACTGTTGCCAGTAGTTTACTGTAAAATTAATTTTTTGGGTCACCGTTGTGCAGAAGAGTAGAGCCTGTGCTTCAGTCCAGGAGAAGCTCTACAAACATTGATGATATGCTGCATGTTGCTTTATTTAACAGGCGGTGACTGTGTAGTTGCTGAGCCAGTGGAAATCTTTTTATGTACAATAGTTTTTTAGTGGTCTCAAATAAAAGAAGTTCACAGTAATACTTTACTCACATTATTAATGCATTATACATTTTAGTTAATACATTTAAATGACAGTTGGTCAATTTAAGGCAGTCGGTTTCTGCAAGTGTAATTAGTTAACTATAATTTAGTGCATTTTTACAGAAACAAACTAGATTACAGTAAAGAACTGTACAATTAACAGTATTTTACTGGCAACAGTGTTGCCAGTATTTTACTGTAAAAAAAACCGGTAAGGTCTAACAGTGTAATGTCAACCAGAAAGTGACATTAAAGGTTGTTTTTGTTTCATAAATTGGTCTGATTGAATTTGTGCTCATTCTAGGATAGTGTGATCAAGAGCCGAAAGACTTGTATGTTTCCGTGGCACAAAAGAATGAATAAGTAACAAAAAGAAAAAACATCGGCATCGGTCATCGGCCAAGTTGTTATGTTAAACATCGGTATCAGTATCGGCCCAGAATTTCCCAATCGGTGCATCCCTAGTTTCTAAACAACTCGCTATCGTGTCTGTTCACTCAGCACAAGGACTATGAATTGGCATCAAACACACAATAACTGGAATTTAAACTGTGAAGAAGCAAATGATCAATAAACTGTTGGACAGATAGACACTAGGATTTATGCGCTTGACATTTCTTCGCTTTGTGTCATGAAATTTTACTGTCTGTGACTCCATGTTGCTTTAACCCTCTGGGGACCACAAACGTGCCGCACGTTTTGCTCGGTTTTTTTTTTTAGCAATGAAAATAAACACTAAATGCTCTGTTAATTTTGATCTTTCATTTTCGTGTAATACATCAATCGATCCTGTTCAGTTTCTATTTTTTTTCTGTATACTCACAATAAAAATAAAGTGTTTTTGCTTTTTGACAAATAAAGAAAAATTAACATGATGCGATTTCTGCCTACTCTCTGTCAGTAAACTCCCATTTGAAACGCGTTCGAAAATGATCTATAACTCCGCGAAAATTCAGTCAAACAGGCAAACAGACCCACGGGCATAAAGCTTGAGATCGCATCTTTTAAATGAAGTCATTTATATAAAAAACAAATATTCTCAGCTTCTGTAATCTGTATAAAAAGAGAGCGACTCCTGCCGAGCTCATTAGGAGCTCATTCACAGTAATGTGACCACTCCCCAGATAGCGCGTGCTATTCAAACGCAAATTCTGAGAACTATTTCAGAGTTGTGAAACGCCCACATCAGCTGTAAACAAAGCGCGTCGCGACTCCTCACGAGTGAGACATAGCCTACCTTATGGAGAAAAGATTCCTCAGAACAGTGCTGATGAGGAGCAATATCTCCTGAAATGAGGAGCAGATTCCGCTGAGGAGTGAGGTAGGCTGTTTTCTTTTCTCACGTGTGGAATAACGTTATGGAATAACGTTAGTGTAGGCCTATGTAAACCGCAAAAAGATGAATCGCATTTCTATAATATGACTCGCCTTTCTGTGAGATGAATGAAGGGGACATATTTGTAAAGACTGTTTAGCCTAAATATGAATCGCGCGTCTGTGTGTGAAAGAATAAACTGCTTTGCTATAGCCTACTGAGATGAGTAAAAATCGACTGGAATATGTTGAAATAAAATGTATTTGTATAAGCAACGTATTAAACTGCAAAAAAAATAATATTTTTGTCAAAAATAAATTCATAGACTAAGATGTTAGATGTTCCAATGTTGGCTATATTCAAACTAATGAATACATATGATAAAATGTAGGCCTATAATCTTTTTTTTTTTTTTTTTTTTTTACAAAGAAAGAGTACACTTGAAATATTGTTGAAATTGTAATTATTGTTGTAATTGTAACATTTTGAATAAAATAGCAAAACATATTTACAAGAGAGATGTAAGCGAAATCTTAAATGGTCAATATAAGTCTTCTTCTAAATACATCTTTTGTCCTTGCATTGTGGCTCAGTCAGTTTCACACCTGAGTGAATGGCTCATTATACAGAGTGGGTGGGACATTCATAATCTAAGGTGTAAACTACTCCTCCCCCTCGCATATTGGCTTTCCAAGCAAAACCTGTTTTACACCATTTAAATCAATGTATTTTTTTTTGTGAACGATAAAGCAAGACTATTTTTACATCATTTTGAAGCTAGAACTCAAAGGGACAACATCAATTAGTCAAAAGTCTTGTGGACACATATTTAATATGTGTTTTGTGGTCTTAATTCAGCAACTTTCATTTTAATTTTTTTCAATAACCACGCATAAACATTATTCTCTTAAAAATACAAACATCTACATACACGTTGCTCGCATATTATGGTAGCCCTGTTTGTGCTATATAGAGTGAATTTACACCTTTGCCATTAACATGTTTATAAATAACTGAAAAAAGCACAAATGTCAAGGCATGTCAGAACATCTCAAGGACCCCAAAAACAGCTTGGTCCCCAGAGGGTTAAAGGGCCCTTATTATGGATTTAAAAAAAAATTACCTTTCATGTAGTGTGTAACATAGTTCTAAGTGAATGAAAAAGTGAATGAAAACATCCTGTTTCAGTTTTAAATCTGAAAGTGCACCGTATTTAAAGTTATTGTCTTTCAAAAGTTAAAGTCAACTCTGAGTAAAAAAAATTAATTGTTTTTCAAACAAGTCATAAGCCGTTTCGTTGTGACGTCAAGACGAAACATTAGCATATTGCCCGCCGACTTATTGCGCACACAGACACCAGGGAAAACTTGAGCCTCAAACCAACAGCTGATTCCTGTGGATACTGGATAGCATCATGTCGAGAAGACGGCGCTGTTCTCTACAATGTGTAGGTAAAGACAGTTTTTTTCCACTGCCCAAGGCACTAGCATCTGAAGGATCAGTGGTTAAAGTTGATCTTTACCATGATACCACAGCAGTATAATCCTAAACTTTTGCTGTGTTCCCTTTATTTCACTGACGACTGCTTCTCAAATCTCGGAGTTCAATGCAGGATTCGCGAACCGTTTTTACTCTTGAAAGATGGTGTTCAAAATATTTAGTTTTGAGTTTTATATTGTGTAGGTCTCCTGCTAACTGGCTAACTCACGTTATTACTGTCTTACTGAAATACTTCTGCTAATCAGTTGTGGGCCACTATTACCTAAAACTGTGTCTATTAATGCAGATTGTCTGTCGTTCTCACTACTTTGAGGAAATATTAAGCATGGAGCAAGATTTGTTTTACCAACATTTATGTTACAACAGTAATTCACGCTAGAGCTCGGCTAATGTATACATTGCATACATGCACTGTTATTGATACAGTTGATCCATGTGTTCACCGCAATATATTAGAAAAATACTCTGTAAATAAATTAGTACAAGTAAAATAATCGGTTTGTTGATGGACATGCACTTGTTACTGCTGATGGTGAGAAATTACAGTTGCAACATCTCATAATGTACCTCAAACTGAGTATCACTGAGAAACACTGAGTCCTGCTCGAGTCGTCCTTGTGATGAAGGTTCGGGTTCAATAACTAGTTCTTCCAATGTTTCATCATCGGACACGCGTTCACATTGATATGGTAAAATCAACGTCATTGTTCATTACTGTCTTTAGTTTACGGTGTAGGAAGCCTCAGGACAGCTGACATTGTTATGGCAATGGGCATTTTTGTTTTCGACACGTGCGCTGTATGCGGTAAACCAATCACAACAGACTGAGCTGTCTGGCCAATCAGAGCAGAGTAGCTCATGGAAAGGAGGGATTAGAGAGATTGATTCATTTGACGAGTCGTTTGAGAATCATTGAAAAATGCGGTGATGTGCAAATATATATTATGAGGAAATTAAACTAATTTTTTTTTTTACCTTTGATGCATGTAAACATGTTGTAGGAGACTCCAAAACAACATTAGGAAACTTTAAAATAGCATAATAGGGGCACTTTAAGCACATCATTCTGCACCCGCGATGCGCATACGCCATACGCGCTTTGTGCCGCTCGGTTTTGAAGCGTATTATTATCCTTCATGCGTGTCATATCATTATGGTTTTGCTCACTGAAAGATTATTAAAAGTCTATTTTGTTCTGTCGGATCTATCATATCTTGTTGCCCCATTAAAAATCTGCACACTTCATTTAAAATAAGCATCTTTTAATTTTATATTACTTGTGTAGTGTATATATATATATATATATATATATATATATATATGTATATATATATATATATATATATTTACATTGTTAAATTAAAGTTCACGGAAACTCGTCTTCCCTCCTCTGTGGCTGTCAATCATTCTCTGTTTAGCATTTAGCACACGTTATAATTCTTTACTTTCATATATAAATATACAATTGTTAAATGTATGAATACATGGATGAATTTTATAAGAGTACTAATTGTAATTTGTCATTTGTTTTTCTAAACATGTTTTGATTTTTATAAAATTTCTGTGCAGATTTTTTTCAAGAATTACTTTTTTGCTGCTGATTTATACACTCACTAAGTTTAATAAAAAAAATGTCATAGCTATTGAATACATTTATTTAATATTTAAAGGTGTTAACTGTAATCTCCATCCATCCATCCATCTTCTTCCGCTTATCCGGGGCCGGGTCGCGGGGGCAGCAGTCTAAGCAGGGATGCCCAGACTTCCCTCTCCCTAGACACTTCCTCCAGCTCTTCCGGGGGGACTCCGAGGCGTTCCCAGGCCAGCCGGGAGACATAGTCCCTCCAGCGTGTCCTAGGTCTTCCCCGGGGTCTCCTCCCGGTGGGACATGCCCAGAACACCTTCCCGGGAAGGCGTCCAGGAGGCATCCGGAAAAGATGCCCGAGCCACCTCAGCTGGCCCCTCTCGATGTGGAGGAGCAGCGGCTCTACTCTGAGCTCCTCCCGAGTGACCGAGCTTCTCACCCTATCCCTAAGGGATCGCCCAGCCACCCTGCGGAGAAACCTCATTTCGGCCGCCTGTATCCGGGATCTTGTCCTTTCGGTCATGACCCAAAGCTCATGACCATAGGTGAGAGTAGGAACGTAGATTGACCGGTAAATCGAGAGCTTCGCCTTGCGGCTCAGCTCCTTCTTCACCACGACAGACCGGTACATCGACCGCATTACTGCAGAAGCTGTACCGATCCGTCTGTCAATCTCCCGTTCCATCCTTCCCTCACTCGTGAACAAAACCCCAAGATACTTGAACTCCTCCACTTGAGGCAGGAACTCTCCACCAACCTGAAGTGGGCAAGCCACCCTTTTCCGACTGAGGACCATGGCCTCGGATTTGGAGGTGCTGATTCTCATCCCAGCCGCTTCACACTCGGCTGCAAACCGTCCCAGTGCATGCTGAAGGTCCTGGTCTGATGGGGCCAGCACGACAACATCATCCGCAAAGAGCAGAGATGAAATCGTGTGGTCCCCAAACCTGACCCCCTCCGGCCCCTGGCTGGTTGGGCAAACTCCCATGAACCCTCCAGCACCCTGTAGAGGGTATAGAGCTGATCCAGTGTTCCACGACCGGGACGAAAACCACACTGTTCCTCCTGAATCCGAGGTTCTACTATCGGCCGGATTCTCCTCTCCAGTACCCTGGCATAGACTTTCTCGGGGAGGCTGAGAAGTGTGATCCCCCTATAGTTGGATTAATCGGCATTATCGTCAAAGCCCTAAAACAGACAAATAATCATCAACGCCCTAAAACTGGCAATTAATCGGCATAACCGGTTAATCGTACAATTAATCGTATAAGCCAAATTTCTCGCCCATAAACATGACGCGGAGCAAAACAAACTGTGATTGGTTACGTTACATGTCAGTCAAACTTTCTCTTGGGCGATTCGTGGCCAATGAAAGCTGCGATAGAGTCCAGTCCTTCTGCCGTCAGTCTGAAGGTCTGGCTACGCGAGACTTACTTACTTACTTAGCGTCCTTTACACCCCTGCAGGGTTTGGACGACATCCTGTGTAATGCACCTCCATTGTACTCGGTCCATAGCCAAGGTTTGAATATGTCCTTGCCATTCTTTGTCATATTTCTTTCTACTCAATCCAAAGGGTACCATGATAAAAGATTCGGCAGCCTTATGAAAGTATCTTTTCGTTGTCATACGAACGCCTCCTTTAGGGCGTTTCCAAAGGGGGCCAGGAATGGCCATAAAAGTTTGTAATGGTAGGCGATTATTTTGCATACGTAAGACATGCCCAATCCATTTCCAGCGGCGTTGCATAAGCACTGAAGACAGGGACTCCTTTAGGCCACAGCGTTCACGGACCTGTTCATTTGAGATGAAGTCAGACCAACGGATTTTGGCTATGCGTCTTAGGCAGCGGTGGTCGAATATTTCCATCCTTTTTTGTTGGTCAGCTTTCAGAGGCCACGTTTCAGAGGCATACAGTAGTGTCGCCCGAACTATAGCACAATATATTCTTGTTTTTGTTTTGATTCGGATGTCACGTCTATTCCAGAAATATTTCAGTGCCGCAAAGATTGAGGAAGCTCTTTGTATTCTTATTTGAACTTCTTCATCCGAGCTTCCTATTGGGGCAATGTTGCTTCCTAGATATGTGAATGAGGTGACAAGTTCCATTGATTCATTTTCGATGGTTAGGTTGTTATTGGGATTTATGGGGTCAGTGTTAGCAGTCATGTATTTAGATTTTTGGCAGTTTAATTTCAGACCAACAGAAGCTGCCATTTGGGTAATATGGTCAATCATTATTTGCATGGACTCCATTGACTCTGCAAGGACTGCTATATCATCTGCAAATGTAAGATCAGTAATCGGTCGTTCTGATGGGTAAATGGTTACTCCAATAGGGTTATCATCTAGCGCTTTTTTAAGCACATAGTCAATGACAATGTTAAAGAGGCAAGGTGAAAGTATGCCCCCTTGTCGCACCCCTGTTTTAGTGGCAAAAGCATGGCCATCTTCACCATAGGCTCTGACTCTGCAGTTTGTGTTTTCATACATTGATGCACAAAGATTAACCAGCTTATTGGGGATTCCTTCCATTTTGAGTAAAGACCAGATAGTTCCTCTATCGACACTGTCGAAGGCTGCTGTGAAGTCCAGGAATGCGACTACAGTTGGTTGCCTAAATTCATGGCGTAGTTCTATTATTTGCCGGAGGGAAAAGATTTGGTCGATACAACTACGACCTGGTCGAAAACCAGCTTGGTTTTCTCTTGTATACCGTTCGCGAATAGGCAGGATCCGGTTTAAGAGAATTCGCTCCATGAGTTTATAGGCATTGGCTAGAAGGGAAATACCGCGGTAGTTCTTACAATTTCTCTTTTCACCTTTCTTGAAGATGGGTATTATAATAGCAGTTTGCCAATCTATAGGGATCTTTTCATCTGCCCATATTTTGGAATAAAGATCGTGCAGGTCCTGTATCAGGCTCGGGTTTTCAGTTTTAAAGAGGTCAGAAGGTAGACCATCTACACCAGGGGCACGGCCGCTCTTAAGGCATTTAATGGCTTTTTGAATTTCGTTCAGAGAAGGTGGTTCTTCACTTATACTGTGATTTAATGACGGATTGCATTTTGGTATGGCTTGGGTAACCTGTGGAGGATTTCGATTTAACAATTCGGCAAAATATTCACACCATCTGTCATGTAGTTGTTCTTTGCTTTTAATGACCTGGTCATGCTTGTCCAGTATGGTTCCACTAATAGGTTTTGAATATTTTCGTGCCAGATTGTTGACCAATCGAAATAGTTTTTTGCATTCTCCTCGATTTTGGGCATTTTCCAATTCTATAGCTTGATTTGTCCAAAAGATTTCCCTATCCTGCTTGGCAGAGCGTTTTATCTGCCTGGCTAATTCAGCTGTAAGGATGTGATTGTTATTGTTTCGTGCAGTCTTCCTCTGATTGGATAGGGAAATGGTATTTGTGCTAATCCAGTCATCATTCTTCTTTTTTGTATGTCCTAGTACAGCTTTTGCAGAGGTGGTGAGGCTTTGTTTGATTTGTGTCCATATTCCATCGACTGAGTAGGAGATGAGCTGTGGTTTAGAGTTGCTATACTTAGAGACAAACTCAGTTTTCTTGTCTGGGAGTTTTAGTTGTGTAATGTCGAACTTTTGGAGTGGCTTTTTTCGTTTTTCACATATGGGGCGCACTTTTATCTTGGCCAATACTAGAGCATGGTCTGTAACAATATTTATGCCCCAGTGGGAGCGAGCATCCAACAGGGTGTGACGCCAGTGTTTACGGATTAGTATAAAATCAATTTGATTGCGGGTCTTTCCATTTGGGCTAATCCAGGTTTGTAGATGGCGACGTTTATGGCTGAATAGGGTGTTGGCCACTATAAGATGATGGTTTGATGCTAGGAACAAGAGACGCTCTGACGCGAGACTAGGTTGTAGTGTGTTGCATTTATCAGTGTTCTCTGTTCACATACAGGAGATTAGCATGAATACTTGTGCAGAGTGGTATTGTCTGGTGATTTATGTCCTTAGAGGTGTGTCAACATATACAGTACTTATGTGTGTGTGGTCTGTAACAAACAAAATAAAGGATATGTTCTATCAAACAAGGCTCACATTCATAACAACAACAAAAATGGCATTAATAAGCTACTGGCTTCCCCCACACATAAACGCAATATATCACTTGAATATAACAGAGCAGGGCATTATCAAACATTAAAAACAGCTTACATTATTACACTTAAACCCCCTGAGGATTGTGAATTGTAAGTTTTTTATTCTTAAGTGCTTTGTTATAATCGCAATATGGAATAGAACTGTTTAAATATGAATCTGTATGAATGAAGCGTGTCTGTGTGTGAATGTAGCAGCTGTAGTAAACAACAGTGCGCATCTGTGCTGTTCATTCACACTTGCACTTACATTAGTAAACGTTATTTTTACATGAACACATCTACTGGTTTAGCTTTTACAAAACTATTGCTATACTGAGATGAGTAAAAATCGACTGAAATATGTTGAAATACGATGTCTTTGTATAAGCAACAAATTGAACTGCAAATTAACATTTATATGCTAATATATCATAAAAACAGACTATGTTACAGACTAAATATAAATGTTTAGACAAGATTTAGTTGATTAATTTTGGATAGATTATAACGTTTTTACTGTAAAAAAGACTATTGCCACATCAAATAAGCTTTTGTTCGCCAATGTTTGCTCATATGTTAAATATATAGTATGGGATGTTTTGTCAAAAATAAAGTAGGTATATTGAATTATCAACTAAGATTTTATTATAGTGTTTGTTCCAATATTCAAACTAATGAATCCTTAACTTTGAAATATGTATGATAAAATGTATACTTTTTACAAAGAAAGATTACAATTGAAATATTGTTAAAATTTTAATTGTTGTTGTAATTGTAACCTTTTTAATAAAATAGCAAAAAATATATTTACAAGGTCACAAAACAAAATCTAAATCGGTCAATATAAGCCTTCTCATTAAAGTATTTTTATTGTGTTTTATTAGTGACAAATTTGGGGAGAGGATACATATTCTAAAACTTTCTTAAAATACAGTTTGAGAAATAACTGCACAATTACTAGAAATGTGTTCCTTGGATATTATACAATTTGCATGCATACAAAATTTGTGAAAAAAAAAAAAAAAAAACATTTCAAGATGTTTCCAACTCTAACTTTGAACCAATTCTGTAGAATATATATATATATATATATATATATATATATATATATATATATATATATATATATATATATATACAGTATATATATATATTAGGGCTGGGAATCGATTAAAAATCGATTGCACAATTTGCTGTAATTAATTGCATTTTCCCCAAGCTTGTAATCATCAATATTTAAACTTAGAATCACCTTATTAAATTAAACAACACAGGAAAAAATAGCCCTATTAAAATAATATTAATCTTCAGTATATCAATATATTATTCTTTTTCAAAAATCAATCAACATAATCAATTAAACATATTATTATTATTATTTTTTTTTTTTTATTTTTTTTTTTTTTTTTTTTACTAATTATCAAAATAAAATATAGTCCTACAAAGCTATTATTACCAGAGCATGTGATCAGAGCAGGTAATATTTTACCACTGTTGCCCAGCATGACTATACCAGCTCAGCAAACAGAAGTCTACCACTGACAAATTTCACGTTATTTGAGCGGACTTTGCTTTTCCAGTGCGTGATCGGTACATGATTGGAGCGTTTGGGCCGTTAACGACAGAGCAGAACGCGCAGCGCAAACACAGAGCGTAACATTGAGCAGAGAGCGCAGTGCGCCGACACACACACACACACGGAACAGAGAGCGCAGTCAGGAGTCCAGCGCGTACTGTATATATATATATAATATATTCTACAGCTGACACACCTGAATAGCAACTGAAAAAAGCACAAATGTCAGGGCATGTCAAAACATCTCAAGGACCCCAAAAACACCTTATACCCCAGCGGGTTAACATCTCTATTCGGTAAGCAACAATTACCTCAGCTCAAGTAATAGTGAAATTGACAATACTCACTTTCAGGATGCATACAACTTTAAACACTTAATTTTTATCATATAACTGCTGTCTGTCACGGAATCTGTATGGTTCGTTCTCGCTGAAGACTGGTGATGGTGGATACAAGTAACTGGTCCATGATGCATCCCCCTGAATTAAGTAATGGATCAGAGACCACTGATTCTCCGTTAGTATAAATATTTACTTGCTAATTTTCTGTAGTGCATTTCATATCTAATATTCCAACCCCTACCCCCAAACTTATAAGAAGTAATGACCTTATTCAATTAATATGAACATGATTGTTACAAAGCTTTTTTGAACATTATTTTGTAGCATTATCCCTACTGCACTGTCATATCCCTGTTTAGAGATATGTTTATGGTGATCTCCAAGAGTTATTGTAATGACTGCAATTGTGTTTTTGCTGCTCTACATTCAGCAGGGGGGAGATGCATGATCTGACCAGATCTGTGCCATCCTCCACATCCCACGATCAGACTCATATCAGGCAGGAAAAAAAAAAGACTGGAGACCTGCAAGAAGTCAAAGACCAGCACATAACCAGCATGACGAACAAATATATTACATTTTTTGAGGGAAACAAACTCCAAGAGAATCAAACCCTCCTGAACAGGATCTACACACAGCTCTACATCATAGAGGGAGAGAGAAAAGGAGTGAATGAAGAACATGAGGTTTTACAGATGGAGAAAACAGCCAGAACACAACGCTCACAAGACACTCCAATCTACTGCAATGACATCTTTAAAGCCTCAACTGTACTAGGATGTGAGAAGAGACCAAATCAAGACTGTTCTTACTAAAGGCATCGCTGGAATCGGAAAAACTGTTTCTGTGCAGAAGTTCATTCTGGACTGGGCCGAGGGAAAAGCCAATCAGGATATAGATTTCATGTTTGTGCTTCCATTTCGAGAGCTGAACTTGATCCGAGATGATCAGTACAGTCTTCACAGACTTCTGCTGGACTTTCATCCTGAACTTCAAGATCTGGAGTCAAAGATTTATGAGGAGTGTAAAGTTGTATTCATCCTTGATGGTCTGGATGAAAGCAGAATCACACTGATATTTTCAGATGCTCAGAAGGTTTCTGATGTGACTGAGACTTCATCAGTGGGTGTGTTGATGTCAAACCTCATTAAAGGAGAGCTGCTTCCCTCTGCTCTCATCTGGATCACCTCCAGACCAGCAGCAGCCAATCAGATCCCTTCCAAATACATCAACCGTTTGACAGAAATTCAGGGATTCAATGAGCCTCAGAAGGAGGAATATTTCAGGAAGAGAATCAGTGATGAGCATCAAGCCAGCAGAATCATCTCACACATCAGAAGAGCAAGAAGCCTCCACATCATGTGCCACATACCCGTCTTCTGCTGGATCTCCTCCACTGTGCTTCAGAAGCTCCTGAAAGAAGATCTGAGTGCAGAAATCCCTCAAACTCTGATTGAGATGTACATCCACTTCCTGCTGATTCAGATCAACATGAGGAATCAGAAGTATGAAGAGAAAGATCCAGAGAAACTCCTGCAGTCCAACAGAGAAGTGATTGTGAAACTTGCTGAAGTGGCTTTCAAACAGCTGATGACGGGCAATGTTATGTTCTATGAGAAGGACCTGATTGAGAGCGGTATAGACGTCACTGACGCCTCAGTGCATTATGGGATTTGCACTGAGATCTTTAAGGAGGAAACTGTGATTCACCAGAGGAAAGTCTACAGCTTCATTCATCTGAGCGTCCAGGAGTTTCTTGCTGCTTTCTATGTGTTTTACTTTCATCTAAGTATAACTATGGCAGGACTGAGGAATTTTGCTTCAGTACAGAATCTGCTTAAAGGTGCAGTAGATGAAGCCCTCAAGAGTGAGAATGGACAGCTGGATTTGTTCCTGCGGTTCCTGCTTGGCGTCTCACTGGAGTCCAATCAGAGACTCTTACAGGATCTACTGACACACACAGAGAACAGCTCAGGGAGCATCAGGAGAACCACACAGTACATTAAAGAGAAGATCAAAGATGGACATGGACTCTCCACTGAAAGATCCATCAATCTGTTCCTCTGTCTGCTGGAGGTGAAAGATCAGACTCTGTCCAGAGAGATTCAGGAGTTTGTGAAATCAGACAAACACTCAGAGGAGAAACTCTCTCCTGCTCACTGCTCAACAATCGCCTACATGCTTCAGATGTCAGAGGAGGTGCTGGATGAGCTGGACCTCAAGAAATACAACACATCTGATGAGGGTAGAAGAAGACTGATACCAGCTGTGATCAACTGCACTAAAGCTCTGTGAGTGTTTAATCATGTCTTCTTTCTAAATGAACTTGCATTTTCTGTTGTTGTTGTTGTTGTTCACAGTAATTTATCCTGATTTTGTTTTGCTGATTTTTTTTTCTTAATGTCTGACTTATTTTATAAGAATGAAGCAAATATTTTTGAAATGGCATTTGTGGAATTAAGTTAAAACAATTTACTTCCATCTGTTCTGCTCTTTTTCAGTCTTGCTGGCTGTAATCTCACTGCCCAGGATTGTGAATGTGTGTCATCTGCTCTACAATCCTCAAACTGTGTCCTGAGAGAGCTGGATCTGAGTAACAATGACCTGCAGGATTTAAGAGTGAAGCTGCTCTCTGATGGACTAAAGAGTCCAAACTGTCAGCTGGAGATACTGAGGTTTGAGTTGATTTATGATTATTTAATATTTAGTATTCCATACTTAGTATAACATACATACAAATAATGAATAATGTTTTGTGTGTGTGTGTGTGTGTGTGTGTGTGTGTGTGTGTGTGTGTGTGTGTGTGTGTGTGTGTGTGTGTGTGTGTGTGCGTGTGTTTAGGTTGTCTGGCTGTATGGTGACAGAGGAAGGCTGTGGTTATGTGTCTTCAGCTCTGAGTTCAAACCCCTCACACCTGAGAGAGCTGGATCTGAGCTACAATCACCCAGGACAGTCAGGAGTCCAGCAGCTTAACGACATACTGAAGGATCCAAACGGCTCTCTGGAGATTCTCAAGTATGTGGGGCTGTAAAAGGGTTGTATTCATGATCACTAATACTCTCAGTCGGGTGAAATAATCTAATACATAAAAAGGGGGTCTGGTGGACCCGCTGCATTTTTGGGTTTTTAATTCAACACAATCAAAAATGTTATGTTAAAATACTCAACAGATGTTTACTTCATCCCAATTACAAGCAATATAAACAGCATATATGGTTAAATATTTTCTCTTTACCTTTGTTAATCACATTTAAGAATTGCAACCTTGTGTGGGAATGGCAGGAGTAGAAACACAAAACTCACTCTTGCACTCTTTCACACTTACACACAATCTCTCTCTCACACGCATGCACACACACACTCATGCACACACATACACACACCCACAACACAGACACACACCCACACACACATGCACACACACACACACACTCACTTGGATATGTGGTGTACCGTCACTCTCCATAGGCATAATGGTTTTTCTAATGTACAAACTGTATAATCTATCCCCCTACACTAAGGCTGAATCCCAATTCTCTGTCTTACCCCTACCCCTTCGTCTTACCCCTAGCCCTTGTCCCTCGAAACCGAGTGGTAAGCGCTAGGGTTGAAAACATACCCCTATGAAATGAGACGCCACTTGGTTACGTCATCATACATCATATTCCGGCGTCCCTGTGTGATACAGGACAGTATATTGTAACGAGTGGAAATAAGTATGGCCCCTTTAAGAGCTGCGCGCTCTGCTCTCTGTTGAACGGGCTGTAATGGTATTGTGCCGTGCGACTCGAACAACCCCATGTATGTGGGTCATTTCTGTGTTGATGCTCATTATTCTTGCTTTGTTTTATTGAGTGACGCTGTGGAAGGCAAGGTGGAGCGTGTGGCAGACAGTTGCAGGAGTTTGATTTGTCAATAAATTGCGAGTGAATCGCCTCCGTGAGTCTGTCTGGCCTAATACTTCAGCTGCGAGCTATCCTTATTTTGTTTCCCTCCTAACACAACGCGTTACAATATGTAAAGCACGTATCTTTTTCCTGGACATGTCGCCTGGATTTCGGGATCACCCAAAATGTCCGGGATTCGGCTTTTGCTTTCTGCCGTCGCTATTCATTATGTGTTGTTTCAATCGGACTGAATTCATTCAAATCGGTGAATCTGAATGTAGTGTTTAACGTACATGAACGCTAAACAAGTGAAACAAGTGATCGGTTTATGTGCGTTTTAGCATTGCTTATCAGTCAGGATCCGTTTGAAGCTGAATACATGACCTGCAAAGCTGGCACATACGTGTCAGTGTCAAATAATGAAACGTTACACATAATGAATGGCGACTGTAGAAAACAAAAGCCGAATCCTGGACATTAGTCAGAGAAATGCGGGACTGATTGTGCAAACCAGCAATGTATCGTTAGCATAGCCTAGCGTAGCAGACCAGCGATTTTTAAAAACGTTTAAAAACGTTTCAGTTAACAACATGGTTGCAAATATATATGTACATGACTGTGTAGAGCACAAAACACGACTGTCATAATTTTTCAATCAATCATTTAAGCCGAAAATGAGAATTTCTTGATGGTATGCCCGCCTTTGTTGCCGGTTGCGCAGTGCATTCTGGGTACCCCTTGGTTTCAAGTAAGCTCGCGAAAATTCTTGGTTTTAAAGGGGTATCTACCCCTTCCCCTTAGCCCTACCCCTTGATCAAAATGAGAATTGGGATAGCCCTTACTCTCACGTGAACGTGCAAAACTAAGGGGAAGGGGTAAGGGGAAGGGGTAAGACAGAGAATTGGGATTCAGCCTAACCCTACCCCTAAACCTACCAATCACAGAAAACTTTTGGCATTTTTTGAATTTCAAAAAACACCATTTAGTATGTTTTAGTATGAGGACACAGATGTCGTCATAAACCACGTTTACGTTGTAATACCCATGTCATTATACACATTTGTGTCCTCATAAACCATATACAAGAACATACACACACTAACAGCAGGCCCTGACAGGAGGAGGACAGAATAAAGGTACACAGGACCTACAATTTCCACACTTTTATTAGCCCCGGGTCCAGTGGACCCGAACATCCTGTGTGTAATATAAATGTGTAGGGGGGGTGTACAGTGTGTTTTCATTGAAAATGTGTTCTGATATATATTCCTCACAGAGAATGAGCCAAGGCCAATGAGTCTCAGTTTGAAAAAATAATTAATTGTATCTTTTTTCTTTTGATAAAAAATGAAAACGGGTCCAACAGACCCGAACACCATACAAGGGTTAAGTTATTTTATTTTATTTTTTTGAAAAAAAAAAAAAAGTGTCCTTTTAAATAACAACGGCCGATAATTTGAATCCCCCAAATAAAAGTGATTTAAACCAAACCGAAGCCCTAATCTTGCACCATTTCTATGATTCTTCTTCCATGAATGTGTTAACTGGCACGCGGTATGTACTGTAACTACCAACAACTGACGTTATGCACTCTGTTGGGAACTTTTTCCTTCATCGAAGCAAGACCAGGAGACGTTGGGATCGCGTTCAAACAGAAGTTCTTCTTTATTGAGCGTGGCTGCGGTTCGTCCAACAATCTAAAGTACATAACTGTTCATGGTGTCTTATAGGCATTTTAGGAGGAGGGACATTTGAAGGTGGAGACAAATTCAAACAAAGCATGTAACAGGTTTAGGTAACACCCTGAGGGTCTGGCCAATCCTAATTCAATCAGCATAAGGCTCCAAGGGCCATTTGGGTCCGAAAGCCATTTGCAGAACAAAAGGTGAGATTCTCAGTGAATCATTCGTGTGCTAATCCCATCAGTCTGAGTGAAACTGGGGCTCCAAGAGCCATTAAAGACAATAAGGAGAGAACAGGAATTGCAACTTTGCTGAGATCTTAACCTTAAAAGCTAAATACAACATTCTTTACCATGATGTTATGTACGGAAGCATATTTGAAATAGATTCTTAAAATTTGTTATTCTTCAACTCATAGCAAAATCTGTGAGGCCAGCGACATCCAGCTGGATAGTGAGTATGGGGCAAAAAATAGCTGGAGCATGGCGGTAGCCAGCTATGAAGTCACCGAAGTAATTGCCTAATATAGTATTAACACTAAGGTATTGCACAGCACTAAGATCATCTCATCTGAGCTGCCTCATTGGTCTGTCACTGCTCGTCAGTGTCAAAATATTTGAGATGACCAATCAAATCAAAGTAGACAGGCTTTATGTTCAATGAAGCCTTTGAGCATGAATTTCAGCATGACTGGACGGCCCCTTCAGTTAATGATCATAAAGTGTGAGATAAGATGTAAGTAGCTAAACTAAACTAAACATTTAATATTTAATAGGAATATGATCAATATGAAGAATCATATTTCAAAGGAATCAAAATTTTCTCATGGGTGCTTCTTCAAAACTTAAAATAAATCATTCCATTGTTACGCTGATGACACCCAAATTGATCTGCCCTTAAAGCAAAATTTGGATGGTTTGGATATTCATAAGGCCTGTGTGTCGGATGTAAAGGCCTGGTTGTATCTAAATTTTCTGAATTTTAAAGGACCTTCAGATCTTTTAATACTCCCAAACTAAACCTTGGTGGGCTGTCTACTTGTGTGAAGCCATGGGTGAAAAATCTGGGCGTTGTGTTTGATGAATCTCTGAAATTAGATAGGCAGATAAATTCAATTATCAATTATCTTATCGTGAAATCATGCTTTTTTCAGCCTCGACTTTTATCGAAAATAAAGACATTCCTTTCTTTTAAAATTTTTGAAAAAGTAATTCATGCTTTTATCTCTTCCAGGCTGGATTACTGTAATTACTTTATGTTGGGATTAGTCAATCAGCTTTGTACCGATTAAAATTTGTTTAAAATGCGGCACACTGTTAGACCTTACCGTTTTTTTTTACAGTAAAATACTGGCAACAGTATAAATACTGTTAATTGTACAGTTCTTTACTGTAATCTAGTTTGTTTCTGTAAAAATGCACTAAATTATAGTTAACTAATTACACTTGCAGAAACCGACTGCCTTAAATTGACCAACTGTCATTTAAATGTATTAACTAAAATGTATAATGCATTAATAATGTGAGTAAAGTATTACTGTGAACTTCTTTTATTTGAGACCACTAAAAAACTATTGTACATAAAAAGATTTCCACTGAACCAGCAACTACACAGTCACTGCCTGTTAAATAAAGCAACATGCAGCATATCATCAATGTTTGTAGATCTTCTCCTGGACTGAAGCACAGGCTCTACTCTTCTGCACAATGGTGACCCAAAAAATAAATTTTACAGTAAACTACTGGCAACAGTGTTGCCAGTATAAACCTGTTTTATAACTTACAGTTTATTACTGTTAAAATACATTTTGTGGGTGTGTCTTTTTTATCTTACACAGTTAACCCTTTCAACCCCTCAGGGAAATCCACACTACGAGTAAAAAGTAACGATGCAGTGAGATAATTAAGGGAATATGTAAGTGATTGTAAGCAGAATCACTGAAGAAAAGAGAAACACAAGAACAGAAAATAGAGAAACACAATAACTACGACTGACTTTCAGCCATTACACATTATTACACTTATTATTAACCAGTATGACTTTATTTCTGTCATACATCTACAGAAGTTGTTATTGAGATGTTTAATTGAAAATGTTTGGTTTGAAGTTACCATTATAGAGATCAGTACTTGCTTTAGTTGGGATGCTGATGCTAAAACATTAGTTTTTCTTTTGCTGCTTGAGCTGTGTTGTTGCAAGTCACACTTGCGCACACACAGTTTATGAATGACTGCAGTTATAATGATTATGATGACAAAATCATCATATTGCCTGTTCATTCACTAAGGAATTCATTCTCACTTATTCAGAGTTTAATCCTCAATCAAAAGTGTTACATTACCACCACTGTGAAAACGCAGCAATAAGATACAATGACTCTTTTTTTTTTTTAACACATGCATAACCAGAGAAACAGAGCTACACTGTGTTTCAGAAACACCGAGATATCACAATTTAGCACATGAATCTCAACAATGGTGGCAATATTTCTTTTTTATTATTATTATTATTCATGCAGCAGTGCATGCTGGGAGTTTTATATTATCCTGGAACCCAGCATGCATTGCGACATGAAACTTTTCACCATTGTTGAGATTCATATGCTGATTGTTGATGTCTGTGTGGGTCTGAGTCAAGCAGGAGTAAAATAAAATTGAATGCACTATATGATTACAATATTCTTCAGAAGACCTGCTTACAGAAATATTGATTTCATTTAGTAGATTCACAGATATATGCTAAACATGAGATAACTATAATTTCAATGACTATATACAGGAAAAATCTGAAAATCAGGCATGTCCAGGATGATTGTGACATCATCACAAAAAAATAAAAACACCTGATCATCTTCCTCTTGACTCTTTCTTGTCATAACAAATGTGTTTTATAAACTCACTGTTACAGCAGCCAGAGAGAGATGAAAGGTAAGAAGTCCAGGGACAAGAGACCAACTAAAGCAAATACTGATCTCCATCATGGTGACAACAAATTTTATTAATAACTAAATCTCTGTTAATTCTCAACAAGAACTTTTGTACATGTATGAAAGAAATAATCGTAAACTGGTTTGTAAACTGGTTTCACACTCAGTGTGGCTGGAAGTCAGTTGTAGTTCTTGTGTTTCTCTTTTTTCTGTTCTTGATTCTCTGTCCTTCAGTGATTCTGCTTATCAGGTGTTCATCAGTGTCTCAATTCACTCACTTCTTTTCATTCAAGTGGACTATATTAGTGAACTAATGTAGGGAATAGTGAATGAGGGTATAGGGTGTGATTGGGAAAACAGCCTCTGAGTGTCGATTTTGAGCGCTGTTAATTCACAGTATATTCCTGTAGGCTATTTTTATTTTCTACAGTATATTACTGTTTTAATGGAAAATGGTATAATATTGTCAGAATTTTACAGCAAGGGTTAACAGTGCAGCTAGACTGCTGATGTGTGCTCAGAAACGGGATCATCTCACTCCAGTTCTGCGCTTCTTACTCTGGTTGCCATGGCAAGATAAACTTGGATTTTAAAATATTACTTCTCGTTTATAAATCACTAAAGGGATTCACAATCTTACCTTTCTGACGTACTGACTGAGCACCATTCAGCCAGATCACTCCAGTCTTCCAACCAGAGACTCTTGTTCATCCCCAAGTCAAGGCTGAAGGCTTTCTCGGATGCTGCTCCCAGACTCTGGAATGACTCGCCATTTATATTAGACTAGCTCCATCTTTATCTGTTTTCAAGTCTAAGTTAAAAACCTTTTTGTTAAATAAGGCATATAATACATGTTGAATACATGTTATTTAAACATGTTGAAGCACTCTTGCATAGCATTCTCTACTGTTATTTTATTGTTTTAATATTGTTACTACTGTGCTTTTTGTGTTTGTTTAATGGTGCTGTATAAAAAATTGCCATCTTTGCTGCTTCTACACTTTTGATGATCAAACATTAATCATTTGTGCTGTCCATTTGTCTCTTTCTAGTTTGGATCATGGAGGCCATTTCAGAATCACTCCAGGACTGAGAAAATGTAGGTCTTTTTCTCTTTCACACTCACATCCACAGAGTCTAAAATTGTCCTTCACTTTTAATCTCTATTCTTGTGTTCAGATGCCTGTGATCTCACACTGGAACCAAACACAGCACACACTCAACTCATCCTGTCTGAGGACAACAGAAAGGCAACATGTGTGAAAGAGCAGCAGCCGTATCCTGATCATCCAGAGAGATTTGAGCACAACGAGCAGGTTCTGTGTGGAGAGAGTCTGACTGGACGCTGTTACTGGGAGGCTGAATGGAGCGGATATAAGGCAGATATAGCAGTGGCCTATGAAGGAATCAGCAGGAAAGAAAAGAATGACAGTTGGTTTGGATACAATGACAAATCCTGGAGTCTCTTCTGCACTGATAATGTATTCACTGTCTGGCACAATAATGTGAACAATACCATACCTGCCCCATCACCCTTGTCTAAAAGAGTAGGAGTGTATGTGGACGTGTCGGCCGGCACTCTGTCCTTCTACAGCGTCTCTGACACACACACACTCACACACATTCAACACCACATTCACTGAACCCCTCTATGCTGGGTTTAGGGTTTATGACTCAGTGTCTCTGTGTCCAATTTAACAATCTGCTGTGAGAAACAACTGAAACATTACATCTGACTTCAGCAGCGCAGGGATTGGGCATCCATTTACAAGTGCTGCAATATTTCATGTACTACTCAAAATAATGTGAGGCAGCTTTTATCAACAACTATATTAGTACATGAAACTTGACTTTTTTAAACTACAGTTAAGTTGGCTACAAGGAAGGAAAACTCCATAATAAGTGTGACAGATGTTAATATTTATGAGTATATATTTACAATGTGAATTAATGTATTTCACAAATGATCCTTCCTGTCAGTTTTTATTTATTTACCTTACACTAATTTGTTTAAGAAAACGGTATCATTTGGTTTTGAACATCATGAGTGTTCATTTGAAAAGGGAGTGTTATGATGTATTTGTAGTGACGTCATGACGTCATTAGCGTTCGGATCACGCTGCGTCCTCAGACTGCTTTGATACCCAGCCAACTCACAAATTGCCTCTTTTGTTGATCTCTCTGACAGTGTGTATTTTGCAAAGTTGAGGAAGAAACTTTGCTTCATTTATTCTACCACTGTAATCAGGTTAAGCCTCTTTGGGAGAGATTTGGTTGTTATCTTTCTTACTTTATCAAATGTGATTTAAACTTTTCATTGAAGGATATATTCCTCTATTTTTCTGGGAGTGAATATGCTATTGATAATGTTGTTAATTTCTTTGTGTTGCATTGTAAAATTTTTATTCACAAAAACAAATTTCTCAAGACTTTGCCTAGATTTGATGTCTTTATTGCTGAGATTTCCCTTATTGTAAAATCTCTTAAACTCATTGATGACAGTAAGAACAACATGTTTCTAAAGAACTATGTATGTTTTTTAGTTAATGTATTCAATGCATTGCTTTTTCTTCTTTGTAAAAAAAAAAAAAAAAAAAAAAATCAGACTGCTTTGAGCACAATGTGGAGAGGTAAGCAGTAAGAGGTAGTCTTTCAATATAAGCCTATAAAGTTCTGAAAGTTTAAGCACATAATATTTTAAGCACTTTAATCCAGTCATTTCAGGTCCCTGTGACTCTTGACTGAGAAAACCACAAATGTGTGACAAAGCAAAATAAATCCAATAACATTTCATGAAAACTCCTTGTGTGTTCAGATGTGTTTTATTCAATGTTTAAATTATTTGCATACATCAAGTGTTGAAAAGATGAAGGACTTCTGCCTTTACTATGAGTACGACTTGTTCATTCCTGTAAAAGTGCTTAGTTTATCAACATAAGTGACTATTCCATGTTCTTTTCAGAACATGTGATCCTGAATCCAAACACATCCACCAGATTCCTTAATGTCAGATGACCTGACCTCTGTGACCTCATGTCTTCATCAGCAAGATGAACCCTTTTTCTCTGCACTGTTTGGTTAAATTTCATGTAATATTTCAATTATATCTACTATTTTTTTTTTATTTTTTTTTACATTACAGCACATTACATTATACAGACAACACATTACAGACTGTTTTTACGAGCGTTCATGCTTATGGTATCCAGTTTTTTTATATATATATATTTATTTTTTACATAGAATTACAGTTCTGTTGTTTTATCATTTAGATTATAACTCAGTTTCTTATAAAATAATTAAGTTATTCAGATTTACTTACTTTTTTAACTTAAATGTACTCAATTCAGTGGGGGAACTAGAGTTTTATACATGGGGTGGGGGGTGGCCACTGCTACTTGCGGGGGTACACAGTACACACACACACACACGCACACACACACACACACACACAGACAGACAGACAGTGGAAAAGCTTATGGAAGAAATTGGGTCACTCTGTTTGTGTCTATAAGTGTTGAACATCTTTCTAATTATAATTATTTAATTTATAATTATTTTTTTGTGTTCATTTTTTGGTGAACTATCCTTTTAATCTGGCAAAATCTTCTCAACTTAAATTCCTGAATTTGGTATGTGATTGACTGCCTGTGTCTGGTAGATGCTCTGAGCTGTTGCTGGTCCTGAAGTCTGACCACACTGACTCTGACTAGCCAGTGGTGATGCAAGGGCTGGGGTCTGATCTGCCTGTTAGTCCAGTCATTTTAAGCCAAAATGGGGGTCAACCTTGAACAAATTGCAACAGAATCAAACTCAACTGATTTTGTATCCTCAATATGTCCTAAGTAAGGAAAAACAAGTCCCGAAGAATCCCATTAGGGGAACGTTTCGAAAAAGACCCAAATATAGCCTATTCATACGCCTATTCATTCTTTCTCTCACATGAATAGGGTAAAAATTGTAACCTTTAGATATCACCATGAAAATTACTGAGTTGATTACTTACATCAAGACAAACAAAAAATGTATTACAAGTTTTTTTTTTAAATTGTTTGTTAACATGGACAAATGGTGCATAATCTAATTATGTATGTGCTACACTGTTAACCCTTGCTGTAAAAAAAGGCGTAATTCAGACAGTATCATACCATTTTCCATTAAAACAGTAATATACCGTAGAAAACAAAAATAGCCTACAGGAATATACTGTAAATGAACAGTGCTCAAAATCGACACTCAGAGGCTGTTTTCCCAATCACACCCTATACCCTCATTCACTATTCCCTACAGATGGTGCCCAACCAGAATGAGACTTTTACCGCCGCCGTTCCCGCGGCGGCAAAATTGGGATGTGTATTTGCTGCCTTTTACCGCTGAGTGGCGCTGTAATCACAGACTTTGAAAAGTGTCAGTTTATTCTCTTTATGACGTAATCTGCCGCGGCAGTAATCTGAGCTGAGGTCACAGATAAATTCAAGATAAATATTGTGGTTAAACGAATTCAAATTCATTAAATTTAAACAAAGTAGACACACGTTAACATTGTGTGCCAGGTTTTTCTATAATTTGAAAGGCTATGTCAATAGGTTACTTGTCATTTACTTCGTGTTATTTTAATGTGTTTGTAGATTTATTAACTGAAACATAACAGTCAAATAAATTAAAATAATTTACCGTAAAATTAAAACATTTTTTAGGACTTGCAGTTACTAACCGATGTTAGTCGGTTTAAGCATTCTTTGTTATATTCAGAATTAAATAGGGTTACATGTTGTTATGATTATCAATTTAATTCTTTAATAAATAATCAACCACAATGCCTATTAGCCTACTACTGCCGCAGCAAAAATAAACCAGTCGAATTTCAAAGTCGTTCGCGAAATGATTAGGCTATACCGGGTGCCGCAAGTGACAGGGCAAAACAGCAGCAACTGCGGCATTTTAAAAGGTAAGTTTCCTATCTGTTTATTTATATAAAAAAAAAAAAAAAAAAAAAAAAAAAAACATGGCGCAAGATCTTGTTAAAAAAAAAAAAAAAACTTTTTCATTTTTTGAACAAAAATGAGACTGATTGAATATGTAAAAATATAAACAAACAAAGCAGAGAATAAAACAAACTTTTAGGGAAAAAATATAGGCCTATTATGCTACAACAGAATTGGTTAACATTAACGAAAGCAAAATATGTAAAAAATACATTTCAAACAAAATAAAACAACAAATTCGTGGCCGACTATAACTTACGTTTCAGTAATTCAGATGACACGGGTTCAAATCCCTAACAAACATGGGCTACTTTTTTTTTTTATTAATGCAGAGAGATTTGATGGTTCTAAAATATTGCTACACCATATTGTTTTTTTTCTCCTACACTGTAAATGCAAACATCGTATTTAATTAAAAATAGTAAATTGACCTTAATCATTTTTTTTCAACCTGCTATTAACACTCACTTTTAGTAAGTTACTTGTACTTTGAGGTTGAAAAATTGTACCAGCTTAGTCTACTTGAGCTGGATTCATTTAGAAAAAGTAAGTTTATGACTTGAGGGCATGCGCAGATCAGTCCTCTCTACGCTAGACGGCGATATATGGCCACGCCAAGACTCGCCCTTCAATAGCTACTATTGGCTGAAGGTGAAAACCGTAATTTTAAGCCACCATTGTGGTGATTAGTGTTTGTTTTAGTTGGGCTCTTGACCATTATATCATTAATTTAACCTTTTGTTTGACTGCTGTGTCTGAGTTAAAACAGCCAGATGAACAAACAGAAAAGGTGATCTGACGTTGATGGTTGTGTTTTAACATAATCGTTATTTCACAATCATTTGACCTGATTCACTGAACTCATATAGTTCAGAGTTAATTTCTGAGTTAGGTTTACTTTATTAATTATAGCAGCACTGTCCTGGTACAGGATATTTTTTTTAGCAATTTCAATGAAATCCAAATAATCAAAAAAAAATGTAAAAAAAATGTGCCTACATTTTTTATGTAGGCACACAGACATCAAGAATTAGCATATGAATCTCAACAATGGTGACAAACAGATCACCCCTGATCATAAGCTCATTATTTATTCATGCAGCAATGCATGATGGGAGCCATGAATGAGTTTTGATTGGTTGCACCCAGAATGCACTGCAACATGCTTTATAATTGTCACCATTGTTGAGATTCACAGGCTGATTCTTGATGTCAATGTGTCTAAAAACTAAATTAAACAAAAATTTTTATTTTTTTTTTGTATAATGGAAACTTTTAAGAAATTCTAAATATTATGCTGTACAAGGACAGTGCTATAATTAATAAAGTAAACCTAACTCAGAAATTGGTTTCTTTAATTTAAGTGAACTTGAAAAATGAGTGAGCAGAACTAAAAGTGTTAAGTTGTAGGTATTTAGTAATTCTAAGTGGGGTTAAATTTATATCAAGCAATCCACACAAAATGAAAAAACTAAGTTAACACTAATCATGACTATTAAGTTACATGAACATAAAAAAAACGTGCTAGTGGTACTACTTGATTTAGTACTGCACACTTAAAATAAACAAGCTTTTCTAACTCACTAATCTTAAGCTTACTTTGCTTAATTTTTTTGAGGCAACGAGTTTGCATACTTTTTTTAAGTAAGGTCAACTAATTACATTTTACAGTGTATAGCCTATATTAAATATTTTATATTTATAAAATAAAATTACCATTCATTTCCATTTTACATTAGGGACAATTTTTATCCAACAGAATGGCTGAATTAACATCTGCATAATAATAATAATAATAATAATAAATAAACAGCATAAGGTCTTGTAAAAACACTTTTTTTTCGACACATAATTTCGAGACAGTAAATTGCCAATGTTAAAAAAATAAACAAATAAAAAAGAATATAAACTTTTAAAACAGAGAAAATAGTAGACCTAGGCTATTCAGACTATAGCTCTGTGGTCAATGCATTAACAACTTTGCAAAGTGTCAGTTTATTCTCTCTATTGCGTAATCTGCCGCCGTGCCGCGGCTCATTGAGAGCGATTGAAAGCTGGTAGCAACTCGATTCAAATGAAACATTGAACGAATTCATAATCACAATACTGAAATTACTGAAATTAAATTGAATAATGAAAAATAAATAAAATCAACATAAAACATTGCAATAGAAAAATATTAGGCTACATCAATGAGGCTTTGTATGAGCATAAGTCGTTAGTTTAACAGTATTCAGATGATAGCTCTGTGGTCAATGCAACAACATGAGTCTTTCGGAGCTTCAAACGATCTGAGATCGAATCTTAGTGTAGCCGACATTGTTTATGTTTTTCTGTTCTTGATGTTTAAATATGTATCTGTTTATTAAAGTCAATCATCTTGTTTAATTATCAATTGTACATTACAACATAAATTTGTTAATTTACATTCCAGTTGAGCCGCTGCAAAGACGAAGGAAGACTGTCAGCCGATTGCACTAGAAAATGAAGATGATGAAGCTCGTACAGCTTCAAATCGAACAAATCAGAAAAATACTTTCAATACAGTATTGCTTTCAATTAAAAAAAATTAACAATGAAAATGTAAAAGAAAAAGAAAATTAATTAAGTTTGAAAACCCATCGTACATTTCAAGGTATGAATAAAGTGTCGGGACAGTTTATTTATTTAAACAGGGTTGCATCGATTCGATATAGTTTATTCCCTTTGTGATGCAAAATAAGAAACACAGAATCTTATTCTTGCAACATTTTAAATTTCTATTGTCAAAGAAATTGCAGCTAAATTAAAAAATGAAAACGGTACAAAACGAAAAAAGTTCAAAGCAACATAAATTAAGAACAGGCGTTTTTCTTTGTCTCTCTCTCTCTCGCTGGATATTTTTTTAGTAAGTTTGGTCTCCCTCACTGCGCGCGGCGGGTCTTTCTCGAAATTAAGCATTTCAGCGTATAAACACCATACAGCTGATAATACTGTATATGTCCCCACATAGCAACATTGTGTCGGCCCAGATCCGGCCCACATCTGGCACACATGGAAAGAAGATCTGGCCCACATGCAGCGTGGAATTACGGCACTTGGGTGGCCCACTCCTGTTTGCCAGATCTGGGCCACAAGCAGGCCATAGCAATGCCACATCTCAGCCAAGAGCAAAGAAATAAACCAGAACTGGAGGATTAAACAACTCCACAAACAGCATTACCAGCTTCACTTATTACCAACCAGACTGACTTTATTTCTGTCAGACGTCTACAGAAGTTTTTATTGAGAATTAACAGAGGTTTAACTATAATGTGTTTCATTTAAAGTCACCATTACAGTGAATAGTGTTTCCATTAATTGGGCTCTTAACTCTTATTGTATCTTTTGTCTTCTTTGGCCGCTGTGACAGTGTGTTTGTCAAACACATTTGCAGCAGCAAAGAAAGCTAAAGTGAAATGAGATCAGGTGATGATGGTTATCTGTTGATGGTTTTATAATCATCATGAAATAACCTGTTTCACTGAGATAATTTGAATCTAAAAATTGTGTTGTACCATTAATATGTTCTCGTCACAAACCCTGTGTTTCTGCAGCGTGAGGTCCAGCAATATTATAACAATCAGTTAGAAGACTTTAACAAACATGAGCACGAATCATTACTGTTCGATGACACACACAGACATCAATAATCAACGTATGAATCTCAACAATGGTGAGAATCAAAAGTACCTTGCTGCAATGCATGCTGGGTACCATCATTGTACAAAACTCCCAGCATGCATTGCAACATGAATAAATTATGCAGCTAAATTGTCCTATTAATTTGTTTAATTCTAAATATGTGCTTTTATTTTTTGCTGTTGTTTTTGTTTTGGCATTTAGTAGCTTTTCAGTGATGTTCTGAATTAATCTAAAAAAAAAAAAAATATTGTCACCCTTGTTGAGATTCATGTGCTGATTTTTGATATCTAAGTGTGTCACCATGGATTTTTTTTAGTGCTCATGTTTCTTAAATTCTTCTAACTGATTGTTATAATATTGCTGGACCTCACGCTGCAGTAACACAGGGTTTGTGATGAGAATATATTAATGGTACAACACAATTGTGAGATTCAAATTATCTCAGTGAAACAGGTTATTTCATGATGATTATAAAACCATCAACAGGTAACCATCATCAACTGATCTCATTTCACTTTAGCTTTCTTTGCTGCTGCAAATGTTTTTGACAAACACACTGTCACAGCAGCCAAAGAAGACAATAGATATAATAAGAGTTAAGAGCCCAACTAATGGAAACACTATTCACTGTAATGGTGACTTTAAATGAAACACATTATAGTTAAACCTCTGTTAATTCTCAATAAAAACTTTTGTAGACGTCTGACAGAAATAAAGTCAGTCTGGTTGGTAATAAGTGAAGCTGGTAATGCTGTTTGTGGAGTTGTTTAATCCTCCAGTTCTGGTTTATTTCTTTGCTCTTGGCTGAGATGTGGCATTGCTATGGCCTGCTTGTGGCCCAGATCTGGCAAACAGGAGTGGCCCACCCAAGTGCCGTAATTCCACGCTGCATGTGGGCCAGATCATCTTTTCACGTGTGCCAGATGTGGGCCGGATCTGGGCCGAAACAATGTTGCTATGTGGGTCGCTGTGTGTCATCCACACAAATCACTAAAGAAAAAACTGTAACAAATAGCTTTTGTTCCTTCAAAGATACAACATGCCTTGCTGAATTCACCTTACAATAAAACGAGGTGGGTCGCGAATTAAAGAGCTCTGTATCTGCTAAATTGAAATTGTGTGTAGAAAACCTTTAAATACAATCAATAAAACTACAATATATAATTTAATAAGATATATGGCCTACTGTACATAGGCTATGGACTTTTGGAGATTTTTAGATTAATCCTTAAAAGAATTTTGCCTTTGCCTGCTCCGACACTCTCCATATGAAAGACGGAACATTAACACCTCTGTCCTGCACCCCCACGATAAAGCAACTATTGCCTTCTCCAAACCCCCCACAGGCTAGCTGAGTTTGCAAAACAAAACAAAGAGTTTGCCACTCGTCGTGGTGTGCCAAAACACTTCATTATAAACTTCAATATTTCATTTGAAACAATCTCAAAACGCTTTGTGACATTTTGAAAAGCCGTGGATGCATTACTGCCACTGGAACCATGAACCCAAATACTGGTTCTGATTTTATTGTTTGTCGTTTAAACGTCATATAGGCTATAGATATATATATATATATATATATATATATATATATATATATATATATATACATAATTTTTTTAACAGAACTGCTTTTGAAATTACGATTGGAATTATTATAGGCTACAGAAGTAAAGTCATTGTATAATATTTGTTCCTTAGTGTAAAATGGAAGTGCGTGGTGATTTTATTTTGTAAATAGGCTAAAAATTATGTTTTAGAACTAGACAATCTCTCTGCATCGACTATAAAATGCATTAATAGGCTAATATAAAAACATCAGTAGTCCAAGTTAGTTCGGGATTCGAACCCGTGTCATCTAAATGATCGTAACGTAAGTTCAACCACTCGGCCACGATTCACTCGTTGCGACATATGGCCTAAAGTTCCAGTGTGTGTTCGCTCACACGAGCGAGAAGCGCTCTTCATTCAAATGAACGCGCCGCCGCGTTTGTCGAACACTAATTCAACATGCCAGAATAAAACCTGGCTTTAGAACAATGCATAGCGCCACTCGTCGTGGTGTGCCAAAAAATTACAATAATTTAGTTTCATTTATTTCAGTGTTAATGTTTGAGTTCAAAAAATCCTCTTCAAATTAAATCAACACAAAGTCGGTTATAAGAGTCCTTTATAGGCTACGTAAAAAAGCAAAGTCTTACTTTGCTTAAATTCGATACATTTATTTTCAGTAGGGCCTAATAAATTTGTAGGGATGTAATTTCAGTATGCTTTACCAACGCTATGTGTTCAATTAAAGTTCCAAGAGGTCTCTATATTTCCTTCCCAGCTGACACTAATATGCAAGTGCACAGCAAAAATCACAACTTGTGCTTGCTGCGAACGCAAGTTATTTAAGGTGTCTCAACTGTACACAGTCTACCCTACAGTGTGAATTCGTTACAAGGTTTCATTTAATTAAATTAATGTGCAGCAATTTGTACAAATAGAGTCTATAGGCCTACTATACTGTTGTAGCCATTAAATAATCTCATTTAGTATCATATTTGTTAAAATATTATAATGTTATTTTTTTCCATCTATGTTGAATATGAAAAGTGAACAGCACGAGTAAGATAGGATGCATTAGGCTATATCGAGAGATGGATATGGAGTGGGTCAGACATGATTTTGACCACTTCATTAAGTTTTGTTTAGTAGAAAACCTTTCTTTAAAGTGAATTTCGTTTTCTTTAAATTGTATCTTAATTTTAATCAATTTTTCATCAACCAATTGTCTGGATTTAATAGGTAAGAGAAGCAAATATAACAGACACTAATCATGGAGGCGCCCGCGCGGTCACTTATTGCACGTCAGCTGGAGCGCATCTCATCCTCCTAACTTAACGAAACTCAGCGTATGCCTCATACAGACATGATAAATACATCAAATACACAAAGCTTGAAATGTCTTCAAACGAAATAATTCAAAACGAAAAGAAAAGGCTATACTCTCTGTGATAAAACTTTAATTGTGATAATTAAAATAATTGAAAATTAAATATTTAGTGGCCAAGTTTTGCTAATTTATTATATAGGCTATAATGCCTATTGCCTATATTAAGTATGTCATATTAAGACAAGGCATATATTAAGTAATTTTAGCTGTTATGAGAAAAAAAAAAATCTAACGAAATCTAAAATCTAAATCTAAAAAAAAAATTCTAACGCCAATTCAACATGCCAGAATAAAACCTGATTTTTGAACAATGCGACTGGTTTTGAAATCACTATAAATTACTATGCAATTGTATCGCTCACGAGAGCTCTTCATTTATCTAATTCCTCAATAGAATAGTAAAAATATTCAGCGTCATTGCTCCTAATATCGTCTCTATTTTTAACTTTTGATTCTATTTTTTCACTTCTAAAATTGATTCTATCTTTGGTTCTATTCTGTTGTAGCCTAATAGGCCTATCTATATATATGAAAAATATGCCTATTAGGCTTAGGGTTTTATATTTAACCCACTTACATTTTAAAATACGGCAATTGCTGCTGTTTTGCACAATGTCCCTTTGCGCCACCTGGCGGTCATTTCGGGAACGACTTTAAAATGGGGCTGGTTTATTTTTGCCGCGGTGATTTCGCCGCGGCGGCTGGCGCGGCGGTAATAGGCATTCTGGTTGTCCACCTACTGTACATTAGTTCACTAATATAGTCCCCTTGACAGAGTGAATGAAAAGAAGTGAGTGAATTGAGAAACTGATGAACACCTGATAAGCAGAATCACTGAAGGAGAGAGACAAACAAGAACAGAAAAAAGAGAAACACAAAAACTACAACTGACTTCCAGCAACACTGAGTGTGAAACCAGTTTACAAACCATTTTACGATTATTTCTTTCATACATGTACAAAAGTTCTTGTTGAGAATTAACAAAGATTTAGTTAATAATAAAATTTGTTGTCACCATGATGGAGATCAGTATTTGCTTTAGGTGGTCTCTTGTCCCTTGACTTCTTACCATTCATCTCTCTCTGGCTGCTGTAACAGTGAGTTTATAAAACACATTTGTTATGGCAAGAAAAAGTCAAGAGGAAGATGATCAGGTGTTTTTATTCTTTTTGTGATGATGTTACAATCATTCTGGACATGCCTGATTTTCAGATTATTCCTGTGTATATTCATTGAAATTATGGGTATGTCATATTTAGCATAAATCTGTGTATCTACAAAGTGAAATCAATATTTCTGTTATCAGGTCTTCTGAAAAATAACAATCATATAGTGTATTCAATTTTATTTTACTCCTGCTTGACTCAGACCCACACAGATATCAACAATCAGCACATGAATCTCAACAATGGTGAAAAGTTTCATGTCGCAATGCATGCTGGGTTCCAGGATAATATAAAACTCCCAGCATGCACTGCTGCATGAATAATAAAAAAAAAAGAAATATTGCCACCATTGTTGAGATTAATGTGCTAAATTGTGATATCTCTGTGTTTCTAAAACATAGTGTAGCTCTGTTTTTTTTGGTTTATGCATGATGTGTTAAAAAAAAAAAGAGTCATAGTAATTTATTGCTGTAGTTTCACAGTGGTGCTAATGTAACACTTTTGATCGAGGATAAAACTCTGAATGAGTAGGAATTAATTCCTTAGTGAATGAACAGGCAATATGATGATTTTGTCATCATAAGCATTACAACCGCAATCATTCATAAACTGTGTGTGCGCACAAGTGTGACTTGTAAAAACACAGCTCAAGCAGCAAAAGAAAAATGAACGTTTTAGCATCAACATCCCAACTAAAGCAAGCACTGATCTCTATAATGGTAACTTCAAACAAACATTTTCAATAACAACTTCTGTATGACAGAAATAAAGTCATACTGGTTAATAATAAGTGTAATAATGTGTAATGGCTGGAAGTCAGTCGTAGTTATTGTGTTTCTCTATTTTCTGTTCTTGTGTTCCTCTTTTCTTCAGTGTTTCTGCTTGTTAACAGCAGGTGTTCATCACTAATGCTCAACAATCACTTACATATTCCCTTAATTATCTCACTGCAACACTGTCTCAATGTTACTTTTTACTCGTAGTGTGGATTTCCCTGTGGGGTTGAAAGGGTTAACTGTGTAAGATAAAAAAGACACACCCACAAAATGTATTTTAACAGTAATAAACTGTAAGTTATAAAACAGGTTTATACTGGCAACACTGTTGCCAGTAGTTTACTGTAAAATTAATTTTTTGGGTCACCATTGTGCAGAAGAGTAGAGCCTGTGCTTCAGTCCAGGAGAAGATCTACTAACATTGATGATTTGCTGCATGTTGCTTTATTTAACAGGTGGTGACTGTGTAGTTGTTGGTCCAGTGGAAATCTTTTTATGTACAATAGTTTTTTAGTGGTCTCAAATGAAAGAAGTTCACAGTTTTACTTCGCTCACATTATTAATGCATTATAAATTTTAGTTAATACATTTAAATGACAGTTGGTCAATTTAAGGCAGTCGGTTTCTGCAAGTGTAATTAGTTCATTTGAATTTGAATTTAGTGCATTTTTACAGAAACAAACTAGACTACAGTAAAGAACTGTACAATTAACAGTATTTTACTGGCAACAGTGTTGCCAGTATTTTACTGTAAAAAACCCCGGTAAGGTCTAACAGTGTAATTTGCATAAATACCACAACAGATCTAAACATTGGGTATAGCTAGGTGAAAATGTCTTGTTGAATCTTGTTGACATATAACTGTAAAATACTTTATGTTAATGTCTGAATGGAACCCATTTAGGCTACCCATGAGCATTAATACACAGAGGCAGGAAGAAGTACTTTAGAAACCAGCCTTTATTAATTATTAAGAGATTGGGTTTGAGGCTGGGTCTGAGGGACTGTTTCTGGGGGACGAGTCTGAGGGAAGAACAGGAGACAAGGGTAAGGAGAATGCAGAAGACAAAAGGTAGGTAAAATAAAAAGTGAACCCCCAGAAACAGTTTTCAAAACTTTCCCCTAATGGGATTCTTCTGGACTTTTTTTCCTTACTCAGGACATATTGAGGATACAAAATTATTTGAGTTTGCTTCTGTAGCAATTTGTTCAATGGGGGGGTTAGGGGTTTAAATAGAATTTTATGAAGTTTAGTGACAACATGTTACAATGTTTACATTGTACAACGACTGGTACAGTTTTTATTATTGCTTGACAAAAATTTCAAGATTTCAATTCCATTCTTGTGATTTGATTCCGATTTTGATTCAATATTGACTAATTTGGATACATGTTTATTTTAAATTTTACTTAAAAAAATAATCTCACCTAATGCTGTAAACATAGAAGGCCCAATCGGCTGGTATTATTAAAGGTTAAAAATAAATTAAATTAAATATAATGCAGTTTTTGTTATAATAACAATTATTTAATGACATAAGTAAAAAATATAATAAATATGTAATATAGTGCTCAGCAAAATCTCCTCTAGCTATTTTTTCTATTCAGTTAACATGATATGGTCATTAAATGGCTTTCCTGAGGTAAATGTAACATTATGTGACATAATTGTTCTCCTGCTGTTATATTGACCTCTTTCCGTGGTTGAAAAACACTAATTGGTCGATATTATGTATACTTTCGGTAAGTTGTACTGCATCTTTAAATAAAAAGGTAACAGATGATCGGTTCACGTGCACTTGAACTGAGGCGCTCAGCGATCTGTCACGTCACATTTACAAGCGCCAAACGTATTTTTGTCTGAATTTCGTAATAAAATTGACGAAATCTAAGAGCTGAGAATTAGTTTAATATTAAAAGTAGGTACCTCTTTGCTCCGCAATTTTTCTGTGCGTGAGAAAATGGATGTGTGGCGTGAGAGCGTGTGAAAAGTGTCAATTGCGTGAGTCTCACGCTCAATGCGTGAGAGTTGGCAGCCCTGCCTATCGCATTATGATATCGCTTGTTTCTGCTCTTCTTTGCCTGCGTTTTGATCTCCTATCCTCACATTAGCTAGAACATTTGTATACTGTAATGTACACACGGCAAGGTAGCCTACTGTATGCGTGTATTAGGCCGAATGTATTCGGAGCAACCCCCCCTGATGCTAAACCTTAAAAACTTACTTGATGTTTTCTTATTCAGTGAAGTTCGGTATCTTGCAACTCTGCTCGTCCGCTCGTCCGCTCGTCCCCTCTGGCTCCGCCACTGACTCAATTCATACAGTATATGTCATTCATTTCACAGCTTTAAAATGAACTAATTTATTTTGTGTAAAAATGTTTCTCCAAAAAAATTTTGTAAATCATATTTAAACTTTTTAGAGTGCAGATTACTAGAGTTTTAGAATCAATTAAGTTAAGACATTAAGTAAGGGTTAATGCCCGACGAGGTGTCCATTATCAGGTTTTAATGGACGACGGCGAGGCGTGAACCTGTCCATTAAAAGTCCATTAAAACCTGATAATGGACACCTCGAAGGGCATTAACCCGCTTATACCATGGTTACTTACGAAAGAAAGAAATATTTAATCAATTAATAATACTTTAATGTGTTTTAGAGTAAAAATCGTGAGGGTTTTTTATTTATTAAGTCGAGCGCACTATTTAATATCTCCCGTATACAGGCGTTGCCAAGCAACGTGGCCACAGCGACCTGACCGCAGCAGTTGATCAGTGAGTTTGAGCCAGCGCAATCATTTAGAACTGTCATCAGGCAAATTGACGGGACGCCTTTCCTAGGTGCCCATTATCACTTTTTAACGGACACCCTGCAGCCAATCAGAATCGAGTATTCACCCAGTCCATGGTATAAGTTAAGTTAATTAAAAAGTGTTAGTTATAATCAGGCATGAAAACTGGTCAGGGGTAAAAAAAAGGTGAGAAGAATATGACAGCAAAAAATCCAATCCAATCAACTTTATATGTATAGCACATTTTAAAAAACAAGGTTACCAAAATGCTGCACAAAGAATAAATAGAAAATATAATAACACATAAAACATATAAAATATGGGGGCCATTTTAATGTATGGAGGCAAGTATTTACACAAAACACACAGCATGAGATTATTTTTTCTTTTTTGCCTGAACCAGAATCTCAAGGGCCCGTTTTCTCTGTTTAGCACAAGCGGCAACCTCCCCGTCTCTCTCTTGAAACCAACACGGAAGTGAGTTAAACTGCAATTCGTTGACTGGCCGCTTGAGGCTGTTGTCAGAAGTGAGTCAAATCTGTATCTCCCCCATGTTAAAATGCCAAATTTTACAGCAGAAAAAAACGTGTTTAAAGCCTGGTGTCTGTATGTGGATTTGGTCTATACAGCTAATTTTGCCCTTCATAACAACTGTGAGGGGGGTGAATTATTTTATAACTCGTCCGTTTAGTTGATTAATATTTAAATTTAAGGGTGTGGCCAAGCCACTTGAGTGACAGATGGATTGCCGCTGTCAGTGCTAGCCGTTTGTCTGCTGTTACTAGCCGTCACTTCACCTCAGCAATGTTAGCTGCTGAACTTGCCATCTCTGCAGTGTTTGTGCTTTTTTTCGGGATTATTATTTCATACAATTTAATACTTGGGTAACGTTACAAAGCCCACGTCTTTGGATTCCGTCGTTATCGTTCGAGAGAACAACCAGCGCTGTATTTCAGTTGTTTTCCTCTGTGAACATGCACTAATGGATGTCTGACAATTTCGTTGCTTTTTGGGGTTTTCAAATTTAAAACGTCAATAAATGCTCGTTCGTTCTGCTCCCATGGAACAGATGGATTAACGTTATAATATGCTTATGTAAGTTACCGTCAGACGAAATCATGCAGGCGTCGGCGCTTTCTCCGTCAGTGCAATAAATGCACATGAATGAGCGCGGATTTTCTAGCGCATTTATTTGCACTTCAAAGGCAATATATCTATGGTTTAACGGTTAAACCATAACCCATTTGAGAGACGGCCAACATCAGAATTTAAAATGGACTGAATAAGCTCTCTACGAACTTGAGCGATGCCGCGCGGACGGACCACGAAAGAGTGACTGACATGTATGCACATAAATCACTGTCATACACAAACACTCTCGAAGTAATACACAGTCTCACTTGTAGCCATGTCTTTTAACTATTATAATATTTCGAAGGGCAAAAATAGGAACGTTTAATTGGCTTTACATCATCAGCTAACTCGATCACGTCGAGCTAGGTGATTTCAGATAGCCAGGCTCCTCAGCTCTATTTTCTGTTATCCGGGAGTGACGCAAGGCCAAGATGGCGACGGCCGGCTCCGCCCACTTTAGGCTTCAAAAATGCTCTTCAGAAACCTACGGGTGACGTCACGGACACTACGTCCATATTTTTTTTACAGTCTATGGTTTAGCAGCATATGTCTCAGCCTTGCCCTCTTCTCCTCTTCAGCTGCCTGTTTTTTTTAGATCCTGAGCACTACTGGATCCTTTGCAGTGCATCAAATAATAATAATAATAATTATAATAATTATAATTATTGTCACCAGTGTTAATTCCGTCAACTGAAAAATGTACGTTGATGACCTTTTTTCCCCTGACCAAGACAAGCCGATGAGCGGCGACCCCCACGTCATTAAACGATAACTGTGACTATCAACACATGCAATATCGTTGACAAAAAAAGACGAGACTGAAGTGTTTAAAAAAATAAAAACTTGACCAAAACCACTTATTTTTGTAGAATAAATGAGAAGACAACACATTACAGATTGTTTTTACGAGCGTTCATGCTTACGGTATCCAGATTTCAATAATTTAAACCCCAAAGAGCACGTTTTCTACCCGGTCTTTTCAATAGTAGGCTATCTGGCAACCATACGCGCACTTTCTAAATGATCTGGATGAAGCGCGGATGATCTGAAAACACAGACAAGTAAACTGGATTTCCGTGTGATCTTCATGAGATTTTCATTGAAAAGATTTTCTCACGAGCAGTTTATTTCTGCAATAAACACAGCATTTGTAAACTTACCTACACAGTATGTTATTAAATGAAACATTTTGTCACATGCTTTCTAGATTATTATTACTACTTTATAGTATGGCTTTATAACTTCTATAGACAAAATGTCTTGGCTAGTACTTGTTTATCCGCAACATAAAATTTATATTTTGCATTTGTAAACACTAAACAGTTGTGATATATAAAAAGCACTGTGAACAACAGACATCATCATTATCATCTGTCCATTGTTGTGTCTAGGGTTGGTTTAGGAAGTTTCCCACTAAGCAAAATGATGTCCAAAAGACGTCTTTGTCAAAAAAGCGTACGTTGAATAGACATCCACTGAGGAGCCAGAGTGAAAGTTTTTATTACGTCTTTTTTTGACGTGTTCTGCATGTCTGATATAGACGTTCATGGAACATCCATACAGGGTTAAAAACTATTTCAAATGTGGCCATTGTGGACATATTTTCAACATCATTTATGGTCTCATTTAGATATATACTGTTTCTGGACCAAATAAACACGTTTATATATTTGGCATTAATAGCAAGATTATGTATATGAATCACAACAGTGACAATCAAAACAAAAAAGCATTGCAATCAGGGATGTGTTTTGTTCTATAAAGCCACCCATCATGCATTGCAGCATGAAGCTTTTTTGTTTTGATTGTCACCGTTGTTGTGATTTCTATGCAAAATCTTGATGTCTGTGTGTGACTATATGATACACTTGCTCAACACTTTATATCCACCTTCAGATAAGTGCAGTATTGGCACTAATAGCATAAAATGATCAGTTTGACAAGGTTGACGGCTATGCCAAATTTGATCAGAAAGTTAGAAGCACAACATTTGATGCTCATGTTGTGATGATCTCGTTATCTTCAACAAGGAGTTGACAACACTTGATCTCACTTGTTCTTGGCTTTCTTTACCACAACAATTGTGTTTTAACTGTTTAACACAGTTACAGCACCCAAAGAAAATAATATCAAATATCATCATCTAAACCTCTGTTAATTCTCAATAAGAACTTCTGTATCTGACTGAAATAGTAAAAGTATCTGTACTTTATGTCTGTGATTAAGAGCAGCACGAGTGGCTCAGTGGGAAACACTGTCTGAGTCAGAAAGTCTTTCCCTTCAGATCTGGTTTCTCTCACGATCCACAGATGTGTGAATTACAGATGCTAAGTTGTCTAAAGTTTTCCATGAACATCTATATCAGACGTGCAGAACACGTCAAAAAAAGACGTCATAAAAAAACTTTCATTCTGGCTCCTCAGTGGACAAAGACGTTGAAAAGACATAATTTTGCTTAGTGGGTTAGGATATTATAAAGATTTTTCCCCAATATTTTATGTCTACATATACACTGTTAACCCTTGCTTGTAAAAAAAGGCCAAATTCTGACAATATCATACCATTTTCCATTAAAACAGTAATATACCGTAGAAAACAAAACTAGCCTACAGGAATATACTGTAAATTAACAGTGCTCAAAATCGACACTCAGAGGCTGTTTTCCCAATCACACCCTATACCCTCATTCACTGTTCCCTAGTTCACTAATATAGTCCACTTGAATGAAAATAAGTGAGTGAATTGAGACACTGATGAACACCTGATACGCATAATCACTGAAGGAGAGAGACAAACAAGAACAGAAAAAAGAGAAACACAAAAACTACAATTGACTTCCAGCAACACTGAGTGTGAAACCAGTTTACAAACCAGTTTACAATTATTTCTTTCATACATGTACAAAAGTTCTTGTTGAGAATTAACAGAGATTTAGTTAATAATAAAGTTTGTTGTCACCATGATGGAGATCAGTATTTGCTTTAGTTGGTCTCTTGTCCCTTGACTTCTTACCATTCATCTCTCTCTGGCTGCTGTAACAGTGAGTTTATAAAACACATTTGTTATGGCAAAAAATAGCCAAGAGAAAGATGATCAGGTGTTTTTGGCTTTTGTGATGATGTCACAATCATCCTGGACATGTCTGATTCTCTGATCTTTTTTGTATTTATTCTTTGAATTTATGGGTATTTCATATTTAGCATATATCTGTAAATGTACAACATAAAATCAATACTATAATAAGGTCTTCTGAAAAATATCGTAATCTTATAGTGCATTAAAACATTTTTGAGCTCCTGTTTGACTCAGACACACACAGACATCAACAATCAGCACATGAATCTCAACAATGGTGACAATCAGAAGTTTCATGTCGCAATGCATGCTGGGATCCAGGATAATATAAAACTCCCAGCATGCACTGCTGCATGAATAAAAAATATATATATTGCTACCATTGTTGAGATTCATGTGCTAAATTGTGATAGCTCTATGTTTCTAAAAGACAGTGTAGCTCTGTTTCTCTGGTTATGCATGATGTGTTAAAAAAAATTAATCATTGTAATTTATTGTTGTGGTTTCACAGTGGTGGTAATGTAACACTTTTGATTGAGGATGAATTCCTTAGTGAATGAACAGGCAATATGATGATTTTGTCATCATAATCATTATAACTGCAGTCATTCATAAACTGTGTGTGCGCAAGTGTGACTTGCAAAAACACAGCTTAAGCAGCAAAAGAAAAACTAATGTTTTAGCATCAGCATCCCAACTAAAGCAAACACTGATCTCTATAATGTTAACTTCAAACCAAACATTTTCAATTAAACATCTTATTAACAACTTCTGTAGATGTATGAAATAAAGTCATACTGGTTAATAATAAGTGTAATAATGTGTAATGGTTGGAAGACAGTTGTATTTCTTGTGTTTCTCTATTTCTAACAGCAGGTGTTCATCACTAATGCTCAACAATCACTTACATATTCTCTTAATTATCTCACTGCAACACTGTCTCAATGTTACTTTTACTCTTTGTAGTGTGGATTTTCCTGTGGGGTTGAAAGGGTTAACAGTGTAAGATAAAAAAACACACCCACAAAATGTATTTTAACAGTAATAAATTGTAAGTTATAAAACAGGTATATACTGGCAACACTGTTGCCAGTAGTTTACTGTAAAATAAAAATTTTGGGTCACCATTGTGCAGAAGAGTAGAGCCTGTGCTTCAGTCCAGGAGAAGATCTACAAACATTGATGATTTGCTGCATATTGTTTTATTTAAAAGGCGGTGAATGTGTAGTTGCTAGTCCAGTGGAAATCTCTTTATTTACAAAAGTTTTGTTGTGGTTTCAAATGAAATAAGTTCACAGTAATACTTTGCTCACGTTATTAATGCATTATAAATTTTATTTAATAAACATTTAAATGACAGTTGGTCAATTAAAGGCAGTCGGTTTCTGCAAGTGAAATTAGTTAACTCAAGTTTTAGTGCATTTTTACAGTAAAGAACTGCACAATTAACAGTAAATTACTGGCAACAGTGTTGCCAGTATTTTACTGTAAAAAAACCCAGTAAGGTCTAACAGTGTATATAAAATCCAAGGGCCAAGTGCATAACCAATGGAACACTAATGACCATAACGCTGACTTCAGACTAATTGAATTAGTTATTCATTTAAACATTCAACCAATATTTCAAAGTCTACATACTTGTTAGAAACAAAAAACATAGTAATTTAATTGGAATTGAAGAACTTAAACCACAATAACTTGTGTTTTATGCACAGTTGTGCGCAGAATAGAAACCTTCAGTCACTTCAGTGGCACTGTTGGGCCACTTATCACTCATACTCGATTTCATTTTCTTTATTTTTCATGTTCATTGAGTAACTATTTTCAAAGACAAATGACCAATACATGTGATTACACAATCCAGTTTTGACTTAAAACACTTTGTTACAAACTCTTATGATTTGCAAGGTCAAAAGAGGAAACATTGAAGTCGTGACACTATTTGGTGTGGTTAAAGTGGCAAAAGACAACATGGCAACAAAATAAAGCGGAAAAAGATAATTTATTATACATAATAAGTGAAATAACTATACAAAAGTAAAAGATAATAATAATAGTAATAATATTGAACTAATATAAACAATGAAACAAACAACAAGCGGCTTATAAATCAAAAAGATACTAGAAAGATAAATAAACCAAGAGTAATGAGAGGACGCTAGTAGTGAAGCCAAAGAAATGAAAGTAACAAAACAAAACTCATTCTAACTCGTAGTTAAACCTCTTACCTAACTAATAAACAAAAGAAAAGAAAAGACAACAACTCTTCGGCGTCACACGCCCTAACTTCCTTACTCTGTCTCACAAACAAAACATACAGAGGTCGGCGTTCACTTCCTTACCTGATGTTCTATACAGATCGAGTTACCTATGTGTTTGTAATGTAGGTCACGTGACGTATAAACTGTCCTCTTAACTCTATACTCTTTCCGTAACACGCCAAACAAAAATCAAACCTGAACGAAAAAGGAAAATACAAGGCAACAACAAAACCAAACGGCAGAAAACAAGTTGCGTCCATGCTCTCTCTCAGCGTCCTTTTAACTGCTGCCGAGGAACTCGATTGGCTGCGGTGGAGGTGACGTCACGCCACTGATAGCAAACGATAGCCCTCCAGCAAACAGGAGGTGGAGCAAACCTAAGAGCGCGACAGAGAGAGAGAAAGAAAGAGACACACACACAGGCACGCACAACCACTCAGGGACGTAACACACTTCAAAAAATGTAAAAGCAAGCTACATGGTTACACATTTGAATACATAGATATGCATTTTTTGCATTTGACTTGACAAACCAATACTTCCATGCAGGTTTTGAACATGCATTTCTTATATCGTGGATTTGGATGAAATCCTTGCTAGGGCTGCACAAAGGTCAGATGCAACTTTCCACAAATTTCCAAAACATCGACATTCTCCAGCTTAGTGTAACGATGTTTGTAAGTGTGAGCTTGATTGCCGTTGACAAACACCACGTAATGATCATGACTGCAATAAATGGTGACCTGAAATGCACATACAAGACATTAGATAGTGATATTATTTATCATCATGTCACAAACAAGTAAAACTATAGTCCCACTAATGTCAATGATCTTATTCTAACTCAAAAGACTTCCCTAGTCAGTCAAAACTTAGTCAAACATTAAACAGTGTAGAAAGAACACAAAGGTGTATGCCTACATGAAAAGGTTGCCCTCTTTTAAATGGCATGCCTTCAGATCGCTCTTCATCACCCCAAATCCCCTCCTCATATGTGTTTTGCACAACCATATTCTCATCAAAACGTGCACTGTAGAAGAATGCAATTCCAGTTTTGTGACGCAAATTAATCTCTAATCTGTTGAGAGGAGCAGAGAAAACTGCATCTTAAAAATGAAAAAGAAACAAATGTCTTTATGACACTTTAGGGGTATTAGAGAAAATATGAAACCAGAATTCCATTCACAAACCTTTTCACATCATGATCTATAATTCCTTGGATGATGATAGCTTTGCCAGACTGTAGTCCACCGTTGATGATGCTTTTGTATGGGACACTCTGATTTTGGGTAATTAGATGTAAATAATTAAATATATTTATAATATTCTGTAATGTGGTATCATACAGCAACCCATGTTCAACCCATTAAATCATTATTTACAATAGTTTTTTTTTATGTTTAAATATCGAAGTACAAAGCTATAAATAATAAAATGTCTTATGATACTTTAAATAATGTATGTATTCAAAACATGTTGGGCTATGTATAAAATGTGACTAAGAACAAGATTTTTTAGCATTGTCCGTGCCTTTGAAAATATAATCAGCACAATACAGTAGCAATGATGGCATTATTAGATAAACTTATATCAGGTTATAGATGAATAGTTCCATCACATTAGGCAAGGGGTGCTCAATCCTTTTCCCAGAGATCTACCAAACTGCAGATTTCAGACCCAACTTTGCTCCCACACACCTGTCTGTAATGATCAAGTGCTCCTGCAGATCTTCATTAGCTGCATTAGTTGTGTTTAATCGGGGTTGGAGATGAACTTTGCAGGAAGGCAGATCTCCAGAACAGGATTGGATTAGATCATTGTTTGGGTCATGAACGTTTATGAGTGCCAAACTGGGGTGTTTCCCAAAAGCACTGTTAGCCTATGTTCGCAGTTTCTGTCGTTGTCAGCAGTTCAACGAGTCAGTGTTTCCCTCGTTAAACCATCGTTCTAAGGAACATTTGCAACCAGCATCGCAAAGTTGTGTTTGTAACGACAGCTCTCGACCTGTGTTTAGAAGCAGAGTTTCTAGTTTACATGACATGTGGACTCAATAAATCCTTATCTTGAGCAAAATGTATATATTTCATTTCTAATATATGTGTCAAAGACAAAAAAGGGTTTTCAAGCATCAAAACAATAATTGTAATACAGCTTTGAATTGTTGTTGTTTTTCAATACATGTTTTTCAATGTATACTTAATTAAATACATATTTTTTCTGAGCAATAATTAATTATTATAAATTTTGAACATGATTTACAGAAGACACCCACTAAAATGTTATTGTCATGTCATGTCTTATCAGGCATATTTGCAACAAAAAAAAAATCTATTTATGCCATATTAAAAGATTAATTAATTTTACCCCAAATACTAATTACTTGTAATTTTACATTTTAAACGTTGCCACTATCCTAGGTTTTGCCCATTCGTCAACAAAAACATTTTACTAAATAAAATACAATACAATTTAGTATTGATCACTTTCATATTTTCACTCTTTTTCATATTTAAATATGTACAGGTCAGAAGTATGTTGTTTACATTTTTACAGAAATATAAGTGTTACAATAAATGACAATGGAACACTATTTCACCCACATATTGTTATTTTACTCTCCCATTACTTATTTGAAACCCTAAAAGTAAACACTTGCATTTAATGTGCTTTCTATGTATAGAAAATACATTTTGTACATTTCTATTGATGCGGACAGACATCTAAATGTCTCTGACTCATATACAAATTCCATTTAGTTCAGTTTTTCAAGAGATTTAAAGCGTCGTTTTTGAAGAGTGTCGAACGTGCTCTAGTACATTAGAATGAGCTTATGATTGAATCTGGAAATAAAGCAGAATAACTGAGAAAAATGAGAAGTAGTCCTCAGATGCCATGTCTGTAATTTATATCAAAACATCTAGTGTTAATCGATCTAAAATTCTTTGCTTTAAAGCAGTTATTACTCCAGCACCTGCGTGACATAATTTACCATGTGGTTGAAAGACACATTTTCGACAGTATGGTTTCGGGAAACAATCGTGAGTATTTCAACAACGATGCATAGTAGGCTACTCCGGTATTTAAGTAGCAAGTCACATTGTTGTATGGGAAACACACCCCAGGGCATAGCATTTGTATAAATATACAAAAACAAACACTTCTTGTGTTACCATAATGGTATCTAATGATTTTATGTGACCTCAAGTGTTTGTAGATTAGGGCTGTGCGATATATATCGTGAGATTGTTATGCGCATCTCGTCAGTAAAGCCGGTTCCTTGATTAGTAGTAAATCGCCATCACCTGCTTTCAGATGGAGCGGCATTTACTACAAAGAGCCGTAGTTAACTGACAAGCTGAGCCATATCGCATCAATATCGCGGACGTATCGCCAGCGATAATTAATGCGATATGGCTCAGCTTGTCAGTTAACTACGGCTCTTTGTACACAGCAAAAACTCCAGTGTTAAATTAACACTCCTGGGAGTGTATGAGTCCACACTCAAGAGTGTTTAAGTTAATGATATAATTAAGTGATTAATTTAGTGATGATTGAACGTTATTGAAGACACCTGATGTTAACAAGCAGAATCACTGAAGGAGAAAATCTCAAATTGTAAGTTACCGTTATGACGATCAATGGTTGCTTTAGTTGGACTCTTGACCCTTATATTATTAACTTTAGATTTTGTTTGTCTGTTGTTTCTGAATTATAATCACCAGTTGAACAAAGAAAAAAGTGATCTGATGGTGTTGGTTATATTATGACAATCATCATTTGAACTTGATCACTGAACTCATTAAGATCCTTCTTTCTGACTTCGATTTATGTTGTTGGTTACAGCATAACTGTGAATCTGCATAAATGCCCAGAATTTTTGATATAATATAAAGGATTTCTTAAAAGTTGTTTAAAAAAAAAAATCATTCTTTTTGGCACACACAGATGTCAAGATTCAGTCTATGCATCTCAACAATGGTGAGGAGCAGAATATTCAATTAGGAAAAGTAAATTACATAGACAATTCAGATCATAATTTATTCATACCGCAATGCATGATGGGAGCCATTATTGAGTTGTGATTGGTGGCAGCCACTGCAACATGCTTTATTATTGTCACCATTGTTGAGATTCACAGGCTGATTATTGATGTTTGTGTTTTAAATGAATTTATCTGAATGTCTTTTGATCAGAGCAATGTTTATTAAATATTTAGAATTATAAGTAAAATACTGATAATCATAATCTGAAGAATCACAAAACTGCTGCTAACAAGTTAAACCAAACTATCTCAATAAGTTTCTTTTTTGAGATCACAGCATGATTATGTCAAAACATAACCAACACTATAAGACAACATTTTACTTTGTTCATTTAACTGTTATAAATCAATAACAGCAGACAAACAACAGTAAATATTAAAGTAAACATATAATGGTCTAGAGCCCAACTAAAGCAAACACCCATCACCTTAATGGTAACTTACAATTTGTGATTTTCTCCTTCAGTGATTCTGCTTGTTAACATCAGGTGTCTTCAATAATGCTCAATCATCACTCAATTAATCACTTAATTATCTCCTCAGCCCTAAATGCCGCTTCATCTGAAAGCAGGTGATGGTGATTTACTACTAATCAAGGAACCGGCTTTACTGACGAGATGCGCATAACAATCTCACGATATATATCGCACAGCCCTATTGTAGATTCATGCAGCAAAATCACTGATATATTAAAATATTTTTAGATAACTTACAAAAGATCCTGGAGCTGCAGTATGATAGGGCTGTAAATGAAATACATTGAATTAATCTTACAGGAACACATTAATCAAAGTAAATAAATAAAAGTCAAAACTTATGTTTTTGTCAGTATTTAACATAATAGAGGTGCAATGTTGACAGTGTAATGGTTCTGAAAACGTTTGCCGTGCACATCATGGCAATTATTATGTTCCTACTTAATATAATATGTAATATGTTTGATGCACCCTCAAAACCAACAAACAAAGCTTATATATTGCCAATTAAATAAAAAGGACACCACATTACCGCAATATTCTGGAAGGCAACCAAATTCACTTCCACCGTTCCACTCACACAGATGCTGTTCACATGTGAGAATGGGATACGGTGCTTGTACTCTGAGAAGGGTTTCCCATTGGTACTTATCTTAAAAAACACAGAAATACTGCTGCCATTCTTCTAGTCATTTTATTTCTAAAACAAATCAGAGACTATTCAGACAGAAAAGCAGAACTGAACTGAAACAAAGTCAATTACCTTGTATGACTCATGGGTGACAAGGATCTGGACAGAAAAAAGCAGGTCTCTAGGAAATGGAGTTTCATACTTGCGTTCCTCAGAACCCCATCTGCCATTATGGCGAGTGTTGTGCACTACGCACGCCCAACTGTCATAGCGAGGGTTAACATGCAGGGCGATATCAGACCCACACTGGAGGTCCACCTGGAATCTGGGGAAGACAGTTAGAGAAAGGAAGAGCCAGGCCCGGTTCCAGAATAAAATCAGTGAGGATGCTCTAATAAAGTACAGATATTGTGTAAACAACCACTTAATATGAATGGCAATGTGCGGTGAGAGGTTTACAAGATTACCAGATTTACAAGTCATAACTTTTAAGAAATAATTGCAGCAACATTTCAAAAATATGAAAATTTAAATATATAGTTTTTACATTTTTATTTCCTGTTATTAGTTTGCATTTGCATTGCTTAATGACACTAGCTAACATACACTCATTGCTTAACCACTGATATTTCAAGAGTGAATCCTGCATTTGTATGTGGATGTCATTATAACTCAGCTAACAGTTATAAGAACATTCTTTAAATATTCAGTGTTGGTTCTGGGAACGTTAAAATGCCCAATAACTTAAGTAACTTAACAAAAGTCAAGCATCAAGAAACCAACCAAAGCAAATGCTGATTGTGACATCAAAAAAATAAAAAAATAAATACAATACAATATCTAAACCTCTGTTAATCTCAATTCAAGTCAGTCTGGTTAGTAATAAGTGAAGCTGGTAATGCTGTTTGTGGAGTTGTTTAATTCTCCTCTGCTGAGATCTTCACAGATTTAATGTCTTCTTTTCTCTTCAGTTGATTTCATCTTAGACTTTCTGAAGTCAGTTGTAGTTCTTGTGTACTTCCCAGCGGGCACCTTGACGTCAATTTGACATCAACAAATAGTCAAGACTTTGACCACCATGTATGACATGCATGAATATGCATATTTTCATTATATTTTGTAATTATTTTCTTGTGGTTGTAAAGATGCCTAACAAAGGTATCAATCTGACATGTTTTTTCTGGTCCCTACATCTCAGGTCAATATCATTGACATTAAATCGATGTTGATTTGATGTCAGGAAACAAGACGTCAAATTGATGTGAAATTTATGTCAAAACAATGTCTGAAATGTCTGAAAAAAGTGTATTTATTACTCATTGTAAATCAATGTGACTCATTTTCAACATCTAAAAGACCTAGCCTGAATGATCTTGAAAGTTGTAGACCTAGATCTATGTATTTTGCATGTGTGTTTTTATTTATTTAAATCCTAGCATATTTACATTTAGTTCACGTTTAAAATGACAGCAGACACTATAATTGCATATACTATAAAAGGTAAATTTAATCTGATCCGATTTTTAAAGCTTGATATTAAATGATATCAAAATAGCATTAAAATGACTTCAACATCATGACATCCTGACGTCAAATAGATGCCCAGTTGGCACAGGATATAGACTATAACATCGGTCAGACGTTGGATTTTGGTTGAAAATGAAGTCGGGTTGATGTCTAAATCCAATGTTTGTTTGACGTCAAGCTCCAGCGTTGGGCAGTCGTTCAATTTTGGTTGGAATAAACCAAACAAAAAGGTGAAATGCATGGCCGTACACTTATTACCAGCTTCACTTAAAACTAACCAGATTTACTTTATTTAATTTCCGGTTTAAAGAAATAATATTTTGTATTTTAAAGTCACCATGATGGTGGTTAGCGTTTGCTTTAGTTGTGCTCTTGACCCTTGACTCTTAAATCTAAAATTTTCTCTGGCTGCTATAATTGTGTGTTTATAAAGCACATTTGTTGTAGCTAAAAAAGCCTTGAGAAAATGAGATCAGGTGATGATGACTGTTTATTGATGATGAAGACGATGACAGCAATTGGCGGAATCTCTGATCTTTTTTTAGTGTCTAATGCTTTGATTATATAGGACTTGGGGTTATAACATTGTTTTATTCATAATGTAAGTCGTTTGATTCTATAGCATATCTACCAGTGTTGTTTATAAAAAAATATACTTGATTTTTAAAAACTATTTAGTGCACAAAAACCTTTAATCTATGGCAGTACTTAGACACACACAGACATCAAGAAACAGCATATGAATCTCAACAATGGTGACAATCAAACAAAATATCCAGATAATCAGATCAACTCCAGCTGCATAATTTATTAAAGCCGCAATGCATGCTGGGAGATATGGGTGAGTTTTGATTGGTGGTACCCAGCATGCACTGCATCATTTCATTGATTGTCACCATTGTTGAGAGTCATACACTGATTCTAAGTAATAATGTAGAGGAAAAAATTGAATGCATTAAATGTTTTTAAAACCCTTTATATTAATTGATAAACAACACCGCTCTCATGCTGTAAAATTAAATGGACTCCATTATAAAACATTTAAAACATAAGACACTGAATAAGATCAGGTATTCAGGCAATTACATGATGATATCATCATCATCAATAATCAGCCATCATCACCTGCTCTAAATTTTCTCATGGCTTTTTTGCCACAACAAATGTGCTTTATACACACACAATTATAGCAGCCAGAGAAAATTTTATGCTAATGAGTCAAGAGCACAACTAAAGCAAACGCTAACCACCATCATGGTGACTTTAAAAAACAAAATATTATTTTTTTTAAACCAGAAATTAAATAAAGTAAATCTGGTTAGTTTTAAGTGAAGCTGGTAATAAGTGTACGGCCATGCATTTCACCTTTTTGTTTGGTTTATTCCAACCAAAATTGACCGACTGCCCAACGTTGGAGCTTGACGTCAAACAAACATTGGATTTAGACATCAACCCGACTTTCATTTTCAACCAAAATCTAACGACCGACGCTGTAGTCCATATCCTCCTGTGCCTGCTGGGATCAACATCATGACATCTTGACGTCAAATAAATGTTGAATTGACATCAAATGCCAACAAAGCATGACATCAAAATAACATCAAAATGACATCAGCAGAGATCAAAATCTTGACATCAAATTGACATCGACACTTTGACGTCAATATGACTTTCATTTTTGACCTATTTCGTGACGTAATTTTGACATCAATGTTTGATGTCATATTGATGTTAAATTGACATCAAATGCCCACTGGGATCACTGCAACCTTTTATGCGATGGGAATAGATCTAAATACTTAAAAATCTTCTCATGATTCGTTAATCTTGATAGCTGCAATAGTAAAAACTAGGGCTGTGCGATATATATCGTGAGATTGTTATGCGCATCTCGTCAGTAAAGCCGGTTCCTTGATTAGTAGTAAATCGCCATCACCTGCTTTCAGATGGAGCGGCATTTACTACAAAGAGCCGTAGTTAACTGACAAGCTGAGTCATATCGCATCAATATCGCGGACGTATCGCCAGCGATAATTAATGCGATATGGCTCAGCTTGTCAGTTAACTACGGCTCTTTGTACACAGCAAAAACTCCAGAGTTAATGATATAATTAAGTGATTAATTTAGTGATGATTGAACGTTATTGAAGACACCTGATGTTAACAAGCAGAATCACTGAAGGAGAAAATCTCAAATTGTAAGTTACCGTTTTGACGATCAATGGTTGCTTTAGTTGGACTCTTGACCCTTATATTATTAACTTTAGATTTTGTTTGTCTGTTGTTTCTGAATTATAATCACCAGTTGAACAAAGAAAAAAGTGATCTGATGGTGTTGGTTATATTATGACAATCATCATTTGAACTTGATCACTGAACTCATTAAAATCCTTCTTTCTGACTTCGATTTATGTTGTTGGTTACAGCATAACTGTGAATCTGCATAAATGCCCAGAATTTTTGATATAATATAAAGGATTTCTTAAAAGTTGTTTAAAAAAAAAAATCATTCTTTTAGGCACACACAGATGTCAAGATTCAGTCTATGCATCTCAACAATGGTGAGGAGCAGAATATTCAATTAGGAAAAGTAAATTACATAGACAATTCAGATCATAATTTATTCATACCGCAATGCATGATGGGAGCCATTATTGAGTTGTGATTGGTGGCAGCCACTGCAACATGCTTTATTATTGTCACCATTGTTGAGATTCACAGGCTGATTATTGATGTCTGTGTTTTAAATGAATTTATCTGAATGTCTTTTGATCAGAGCAATGTTTATTAAATATTTAGAATTATAAGTAAAATACTGATAATCATAATCTGAAGAATCACAAAACTGCTGCTAACAAGTTAAACCAAACTATCTCAAGTTTCCTTTTTGAGATCACAGCATGATTAATGACATAAACATAACATGTCAAAACATAACCAACACTATAAGACAACATTTTACTTTGTTCATTTAACTGTTATAAATCAATAACAGCAGACAAACAACAGTAAATATTAAAGTAAACATATAATGGTCTAGAGCCCAACTAAAGCAAACACCCATCACCTTAATGGTAACTTACAATTTGTGATTTTCTCCTTCAGTGATTCTGCTTGTTAACATCAGGTGTCTTCAATAATGCTCAATCATCACTCAATTAATCACTTAATTATCTCATCAGCCCTAAATGCCGCTCCATCTGAAAGCAGGTGATGGCGATTTACTACTAATCAAGGAACCGGCTTTACTGACGAGATGCGCATAACAATCTCACGATATATATCGCACAGCCCTAGTAAAAACGTATAATAGCTGTAATAGTAAATGTTTTCGAGAGAGTTTCACATGTAATGCTAAATATTTCATATGCAAGCATGTGAGCCAATCACAGCAGAGGGCGTTTACATTGAAGTCTCACAGCAGCCAATCACAGCAGTGGGCGTTTACACTGAAGTCTCACAGCAGCCAATCACAGCAGAGGGCGTTTACACTGAAGTCTCACAGCAGCCAATCACAGCAGAGGGCGTTTACACTGAAGTCTCACACAGACACGCCCCTTCAAACAGAGCGTTCAGAGGCTAAAATCAGGCTAGGAAATATGCCTTTTATTTCTAAATTATAACAACTTTTGATCTAAAAAACATACTAACATTATAAGGGCACCCCAGGAAACATTCTAAAATAATAAAATAATCCATGCAATGGGACCTTTAAAGAGTTTCTGTTGAGTTTTGTGGGTCACCATTGTGCTGAAGAGTAGAGCCTGTGCTTCAGTCCAGGATGAGCAGAGAAACATGATTGTTGTATTGTATGTTGCTTTATTTAAAAGGCAGTAATTGTGTACTTGTTGATACATTGCTGATCTACTTGTTAAGGTCTTCTACTCATTCATGTGTGCTGTTGTTCACTAACACTTATCTGCAAGAGGATTGAGTTAAATCTATGTTTTGTTAACTCATTTAAGTGAATTACTTCTTTTAGAAAAAAGTGATCATAAGAAAATTAAGATCACACTATAAATAGGAAATGGCAATTGATCAATTTAAAATAGAATCAGTTAAATCAGTTTACAACATCATGACATCTTGATGTCAAATAAATGTTGAATTGACATCAAATACCAACAAACAAAGCATGATATCAAAATAACATAAAAATGACATCAGCAGAGGTCAAAATCTTGACATCAAATTGACATTGACACTTTGACGTCAATATGACTTTCATTTTTTACCTATTTCGTGATGTAATTTTGACATCAATGTTTGATGTCACATTGATGTTAAATTGACATCAAATGCCCACTGGGTTATTTCTCTTTCTTTCAGTGCTTGTTCACAGCATAGGTTTGAATGATTGAAAGAATGTTTCAGGAACATCACACTAACCTTTAAATAACATTTTAGTAACATTAAGGAAACTGGACATTTTTATGTTCTTGAAATATTAGAAATCAACGTTCCTATAATGTTGAATTGTTAATCAAACTTAAGTTGAAAGAACGTTTGAGGAACATTAAAACACGTTCCTCTAACATCAAGAAAACTGAACAATTTCCCCCAGTTGGTTCCCAGAACCAACACTGAATATTTAGAGAATGCTCTTATAAGACAAATATGTGAGCTGGCTTGCAGCATGAACAACAAACCTTTTATTCAAATTCTCATTGGATTACATAGACTGTAGCCTAGAAAGCGTGCAAAAAGTGTGCCATTTATGACCAGTACATGTTGTAATCAATACATGTCAGACATGCCGTGATTTGCTAGCTCAACACTGCAAACACTCAGTGTAATTAGAAAAAACAAATAGACACTGTTTTGCCAATATGACATAATTACAGTATCAACTGAGGGGACTCTTGCTTTCATTTGGGGGTGCTTAACACTCTCAACTGGCTTAACACTCACACAACTGTACAACTGGGCCTGTGAAAAGCAAGAGTCAACAGTACCCACATAGCAACATTGTGTCGGCCCAGATCCGGCCCACATCTGGCACACGTGGAAAGATGATCTGGCCCACATGCAGCGTGGAATTACGGCACTTGGGTGGGCCACTCCTGTTTGCCAAATCTGGGCCACAAGCAGGCCATAGCAATGCCACATCTCAGCCAAGAGCAAAGAAATAAACCAGAACTGGACCTTATCTGAGCCACAAAACCTGTGTATATTAAATATGAAGTCATCTCAGCCTGTTAACAAAAAGAATCACTGAAATAAAGAAGAGAACAGAAAAAAGAGACGAGCAGAAACACAAGAACTACAACTGACTTCAGCCACAGTCTTAGATGAAATCAACTGAAGAGAAAAGAAGACATTAAATCTGTGAAGATCTCAGCAGAGGAGGATTAAACAACTCCACAAACAGCATTACCAGCTTCACTTATTACTAACCAGACTGACTTTATTTCTGGCAGACGTCTACATTAGTATTTATTGAGAATTAACAGAGGTTTAACTCTGTGTTTCATTTGAAGTCACCATAACAGTGAATAGTGTTTCCATTAGTTGGGCTCTTAACTCGTATTATATCTTTTATTTTTTTTGGCCGCTGTGACAGTGTGTTTGTCAAACACATTTGCAGCAGCAAAGAAAGCTAAAGTGAAATGAGATCAGGTGATGATGGTTTTATAATCATCATGAAATAGACTGTTTCACTGAGGTAATTTGAATCTAACAATTGTGTTGTACCATTAATATATTCTCATCACAAACCCTGTGTTACTGCAGCGTGAGGTCCAGCAATATTAGGTTTTGTAATATTGCTGGACCTTTTTTTGTGGCTCAGATAAGGTCCAGTTCTGGTTTATTTCTTTGCTCTTGGCTGAGATGTGGCATTGCTATGGCCTGCTTGTGGCCCAGATCTGGCAAACAGGAGTGGCCCACCCAAGTGCCGTAATTCCACGCTGCATGTGGGCCAGATCATCTTTCCACGTGTGCCAGATGTGGGCCGGATCTGGGCCGACACAATGTTGCTATGTGGGATGTTGCTATGTGGGTAATCTAAAGTTTAGCAAATCTAAGGGACACAACAATACTGGTGTCTGCACTTTAGTTAGTCACAAACAGAACAATTATGCGTATGATATTATAAAGTTTAGCTGCATTGTACTAAGATGTATTATATTTATTAATCTAAAAGCAATACATATGTAATATTCCACAAAGCAAATGTTATGTTTTCAATTCTTAATATTAAATTCTATTAAAATTCTTTTAAATTGAGTAAATTGTTACTTACCTGTTGGCATCAAGGGGAACCCGTCCACAAACAGTAATAATCATTCCATCAATCAATCCTCCCTGAACTTGACAAGTGAATGGCACACTCTGTATGAAAGGATTTCATATACCAGACATTTCATTAAATGGGTGCTTGTCCATCTTCTTACTTGTACCTGATAGCAAGTTTTCATCCAAATCATTAATTTGGTTGAGACTGACATAATCAGTGATTAAAGTATGTTGAATCAGCACTGACGTTTTGATGAAACACATGTGCCAAAAAAAAAAAAAAAAAAAAACCCAAATCACAGTACACTTAAAGGAACACCGCGTTTTTTGAAATAGGGCTTATTCACCTTCTTTTTGTCTCAGTGCATGGATCCTTTGTTGCCAGCTAGCATGGCCTGAGTAAAAGTGATAAAAACCCCCACCTAATTACTTCTTGTAGCCTGCGCATTCACAACGAGTACAAATAGCGATGCAGATTAACACCAGGCGATTTCCTAGGCAGATATTGACTTGGGACTATATTAGGGGGAAGCACAGGCTATAAAAATGTTCGTAATTTTAACAGTAAAAAACTGTAAAAAAGCAACGGAATTTTTTTTTTAATTCCTTAACGGTATTTACCCTTACTATATACAGTGAAAAACTGTAATAGCTCTCACGGGACATTTCATGTAATTTTACATTAATATACTGTTAAATGTACGGATTTTGGAAGTACACTGTTAACCCTTGCTGTAAAATTCTGACAATATTATACCATTTTCCATTAAAACAGTAATATACCGTAGAAAATAAAAGTAGCCTACAGGAATATACTGTGAATTAACAGTGCTCAAAGTCGACACTCAGAGGCTGTTTTCACAATCACACCCTATACCCTCATTCACTATTCCCTACATTAGTTCACTAATATAGTCCACTTGAATGAAAAGAAGTGAGTGAATTGAGACACTGATGAACACCTGATAAGCAGAATCACTGAAGGACAGAGAAACAAGAACAGAAAAAAGAGAAACACAAAAACTACAACTGACTTCCAGCAACACTGAGTGTGAAACCAGTTTACAAACCAGTTTACGATTATTTCTTTCCTACATGTACAAAAGTTCTTGTTGAGAATTAACAGAGATTTAGTTATTAATAAAATTTGTTGTCACCATGATGGAGATCAGTATTTGCTTTAGTTGGTCTCTTGTCCCTGGACTTCTTACCTTTCATCTCCCTCTGACTGCTGTAACAGTGAGTTTATAAAACACATTTGTTATGGCAAGAAAAAGTCAAGAGGAAGATGATCAGGTGTTTTTATTTTTTTGTGATGATGTCACAATCATCCTGGACATGCCTGATTTTTAGTTTTTTCCTGTATATAGTCATTGAAATTATAGTTATATTTAGCATATATCTGTGAATCTACAAAATGAAATCAATATTTCTGTAATCAGGTCTTCTGAAGAATATTGTAATCATATAGTGCATTCAATTTTATTTTACTCCTGCTTGGCTCAGACACACACAGATATCAACAATCAGCATATGAATCTCAACAATGGTGAAAAGTTTCATGTCGCAATGCATGCTGGGTTCCAGGATAATATAAAACTCCCAGCATGCACTGCTGCATGAATAATAATAATAATAATAATAAAAAATAAATATTTTCACCATTGTTGAGATTCATGTGCTAAATTGTGATATCTCAGTGTTTCTAAAACATAGTGTTGCTCTGTTTCTCTGCTTATGCATCATGTGTTAAAAAAAAGAGTCATTGTATCTTATTGCTGCGTTTTCACAGTGGTGGTAATGTAACACTTTTGATTGAGGATTAAACTCTGAATAAGTGAGAATGAATTCCTTAGTGAATGAACAAGCAAAATGATGATTTTGTCATCATAATCATTATAACTGCAGTCATTCATAAACTGTGTGTACACAAGTGTGACTTGCAAAAACACAGCTCAAGCAGCAAAAGAAAAATTAATGTTTTAGCATCAGCATCCCAACTAAAGCAAGCACTGATCTCTATAACGGTAACTTCAAACCAAACATTTTCAATTAAACATCTCAATAACAACTTCTGTATGACAGAAATAAAGTCATACTGGTTAATAATAAGTGTAATAATGTGTAATGGCTGGAAGTCAGTCGTAGTTATTGTGTTTCTCTATTTTCTGTTCTTGTGTTTCTCTTTTCTTCAGTGATTCTGCTTACAATCACTTACATATTCCCTTAATTATCTCACTGCATCGTTACTTTTTACTCGTAGTGTGGATTTCCCTGAGGGGTTGAAAGGGTTAACAGTGTAAGCTAAAAAGACACACCCACAAAATGTATTTTAACAGTAATAAACTGTAAGTTATAAAACAGGTTTATACTGGCAACACTGTTGCCAGTAGTTTACTGTAAAATTATTTTTTGGGTCACCATTGTGCAGAAGAGTAGAGCCTGTGCTTCAGTCCAGGAGAAGATCTACAAACATTGATGATATGCTGCATGTTGCTTTATTTAACAGGCGGTGACTGTGTAGTTGCTGAGCCAGTGGAAATCTTTTTATGTACAATAGCTTTTTAGTGGTCTCAAATGAAAGAAGTTCACAGTAATACTTTACTCGCATTATTAATGCATTATAAATTTTAGTTAATACATTTAAATGATAGTTGGTCAATTTAAGGCAGTCGGTTTCTGCAAGTGTAATTAGTTAACTATAATTTAGTGCATTTTTACAGAAACAAACTAGATTACAGTAAAGAACTGTACAATTAACAGTATTTTACTGGCAACAGTGTTGCCAGTACTTTACTGTAAAAAAACCCGGTAAGGTCTAACAGTGTACACTGTAAAAAAAAAAACTTACCGTTGCATTTACCGTACCTTACCGTAAAAAATACGGTAGCAAATGTTTACTAATTTTACATCATCGAACTAAAAATTATGGTGAAAAACTGCCAGCTGGTTGCCAGTACTTTACTGTAAAAAATACGGTATAAATATTTATGTTTTACGGCATTGAACTAAAGTTTACGGTAAAAAACTGGCAGCTGGTTGAAAGCGATTTACCGTAAAAAATATGGTAGTAATATTTTAGGTTTTACGGCAGTGATCTAAACATTACGGAAAAAAACTGGCAGCTGTGGTTGCCAGTACTTTACCGTAAAAAATACGGTAGAATTGTTTTTGCTTTTACGGCACTGAACTAAAGTTTACGGTAAAAAACTAGCAGCTTGCAAGTGCTTTACCGTAAAAAATACGGTAGTAATATTTTAGGTTTTATGGCATTGAACATTGAACTGAACTTTTATATAAAAAATAAAAACCTGCCAGCTGTGGTTTCCTGTAATCTAATTATTGAGAATTACCAGAGGTTTAGACGTTGATGTTTTATTGAAAATAATAAAGTTTGACGTTACCATTATGGAGATGAGTGTTTGCTTTAGTTGGGCTCTTGGACCCTTAACTTTTTAACTTTAGATTTACTCTGACTGCCTTTAACTGTGTAGTTATATAACACAAACGTTATGGCATGAAAATCAGAGAGAAAAAGTGACCAGGTGATGATGGCAGGTTAATGATGAGATAATCGTCATATTATGAGCAAAGTGATAATATTAATTATAATATTAAAAATAAATATTTCATATTATTGAGTATAATATCTCTGTAAGCCAGCAGTGAGCGACAGATAATCTGAAGAACTTTAAAAATACATGGTGTAGAAAAAAGGTTTTGAACTACTGCTTGATTTAAACCAACACAGACATCAAGATTCAGCGTATGAATCTCAACAACGGTGACAATCAACACAATAATCAGATAAAACTCTGAACATCACAAAACAAGCTACTAAAAAGCTGCAACAAAAACAACATCAAAAATAAAAGCAGATATAATAATAAAAGAAAATACTAAGGCAATTCAGCATAATGTATTCCTGCTGGAATGCATGCTGGGAGATAGTGATGAGTTTTGATTGGAGGCTCCATCAAGTGCACTGCACTTTTATCATCACCATTGTTGAGATTCATACGCTGATTCTTGATGTCTGTGTGTGTCTGAAAGATACAACAGTTCAAACCTTTATTGTACACAATGTTTTAAAAATTCATCTGATTATCACAGCAATGATGGATCACATGCTGTAGAATCGTAGGGCTACTACAATCAATAATGTAAAATTAAAAACACATATAATCAAAGATAAGACTCTATAAGAGCTCAGTGAATCAAACATGGTGATTGCCATCACTGACACAACCAACATCACATGACTCATTTTCTCTCTGATTTCCTAGCCATAATCAACATGTCTTATAAACACAGAGTTACAGCAGGCAGAGAAAAACTAATGTCAGAAAGTCAAGGGTCAAGAGCCCAACTAAAGCAGTCACTGATCTCCATCATGGTGACTTCAAATGAAACAATAAATCATCAACATCTAAACCTCTGTTAATTCTCAAACAGAACTGTAGACGTCTGACAGAAATAAAGTCAGTCTGGTTAGTAATAAGTGAAGCTGGTAATGCTGTTTGTGGAGTTGTTTAATCCTCCTCTGCTGAGATCTTCACAGATTTAATGTTTTTTATCTTCAGTTGATTTCATCTGAGGCTGTGTCTGAAGTCAGTTGTAGTTCTTGTGTTTCTGCTCGTCTCTTTTTCTGTTCCTGTTGTTTCTCTAAATGGACATTCCCAGAATTCCCTGTGTGACACTTCACATTTGATGCTATTTCATTTAAATAATTATGTTTCTTCTTGGTTTTTGTTATCAGTTTTATACATTTGGGGTTTATATTACATCATATATTGTTTAATGAATGTTTATGGCATTATTTGGAGTCATGTGTGTGTCACCATGATGGTGTTTTGTGTTTGTGTGTATGACACTGTGCACCTTCTAAATATTAACATGTGCCTCAGTTTGTGGAAAACTAATAGTATACTTAAATCATCGTGATTTTTTCTTTTTTACCCCTTGTGTTATTATGATGGTTATCAGTATATTACAAAGATATAAAGCAGACTTTAATACTTTAGTGAAATTTAATGATACCATTTATCGGTTTATGTAATATAACGGTTGTCCCGTGAAAACTGGGAAAACCCAGTACTTTACTATTTTTTATGGTAAAGTACTGGGAACCACAACTGATGTTTTTTTACCACACATTTAAATCCTGCTGAAGGTTTTTTTTTTTTTTTTTTTCAAAGTAAGGTTGCTACCATATTTTTTACGGTAAAATACTGGCAACCAAGCTGACATTTTTTTACCGTAAATTTCACAGGTTTTTTTTAACAGTGTACTTGGGCGCAGAGATATTGGTTAATTTAATTAAAATTAAAAATAATTAATTTCCACTTCAAGAACTGCCCCAAACTTTAAAATGATCAGGAACTGGGTGTATAGTTGAAATAATAAAGTTGTTTCAAAATGAAATCTGGGTACAGATTGTAACACTGATTTAATTATGTTGACAATACATTTCAGTTGTAGTTCCAGTGTTTAAATAAAAGTAATTTAGAATCATTGTAACATTGATCCAACAATATCACCAATCAATTATTCTTTTTTAATTTCAGTGTTGATTCAACAGCAGTAATGTAGAATCAAAATCATGTAACACTGATTCATGTAACACTGATTCAATGACACTGCCAATTCAACATTGTTTCAACATCAGATTTTGAACCAGCATCACTTTGTAACATTAATTCAATGCAATTAACTTTGACACATCAACATCGGCTTAACTGTGGTCTCTGGGGAGAATTAAAGTAAACATCCATATAAAGCCTAGTTATGAAATTTTATTTTAAAGATCGTAATAATTTAGGCAATGCTGTGGTTAAAAAAGGTCTTCATTAGTTACACTCAACATCAATTCAGAGAAAAAAAACCTAAATTTCATTAAAAATTGCCTTAATCCTAAACTGTGTAAATTAGTGCAAAGTGATATTGCAAGCAATTGTATCTAAACAATGGGGTGAGCAACGGAAAAAGGATAAGGGCAAAAAAGGACATTTTATTCATTTTAATTAGCCTAATCCAGTAAACACACCAACAAATCAATTAAATTGGTAAACTAACAAGCTACAGAAAAAAGGTAAATAAAGAAATAGGCATTTCCCACTTTTCAAACCACGATGGGCTTTTTCAACAGCTTTACCAGACATGCTAAAATCATGAACTTTCCTCCTCTGGATCAGGAATTCGAAAGTGAAAGTGATTCGTGCACATTCACTGCGGCAAATATTAGCACTTTGTGTGTAGACTATAGCCTAAGCTACGTTGAAGCAATATGCCCATAAATCTAGTATTATAAAATATGAAGCTGAAGATAAAAAGCTTGTGTTTAAATTAAACTGGATCATGATGATCCAGTTTAATTATATTTTAACGTCCAATTAATTTTTTTTTAAAAAATACTCTAATAACAAAACGGTTATGTTACTTTATTACATCCATTTAAACCCTTTTTTTGCACACAGATTATCACGTGTTATATAGGTCTAATATCGCCCCTGCAGTGCATTTATGATTAGTTTAAAAACTAATTGGTTAATAAATTCGCGTCACGCCCTGTTTACAAAAGACACCACAGTAGCCTATGGTTTACATTTGTTTCCCAATGGATGTTGTGTTTGCGGGCCAAATTCATATAATCAGTATGCTAAGGGTTATTAAAACTCAAAAGAAGAACAGTTAAAAAGACAAAATATTAACACAGATAAATTGTCAATCTGTCTATAATGACACAACAGGATAAATCATAATTTTAAAATAATTGGTAACTTACTTGGTTGAAAAACAGCATTTGTTCCCCCATTCTTCCAGTTTCTAAAGTCCAAGTTTATTTTCTTCAGTTTAGATGAAGCTGGACCACCATGAAAACAGTATATTTGCAGTGCATCTACCATGGACAGTAAGGATGGGGCGAGTTCACTTCCGGGTATTGTTATTACAGGATGATCGATGGTCACGACTCACATCAACAGATGTTAAATTCCAACCCGCTCTCACTCCAAACGCGTCCAAACTGAAGCCACACTAATCATTTAATTTGATTTTCCTCGATTATTTAGTGATTATTTGATCATGCTTTAACTAATAACTTGGATGCAAACATAAATAGATAAGAAATAATTCAGTGTGCTACATAATTTATGACGATTATGGACTGGTCGTGGTCTGAGGCTCTGCTGTCTATGAAGTGGAAGTCTTCTTCAGATCACACTGAGGAGCTGATTTAAAGTTGAAATTAAAGTTGTTTATATTGTAGTTAACTAATGACAGTAACATGTAAATATATATATATATATATATATATATATATATAATGAATCAGAATTTCACAGAAAGCATGTTAATCATTTGTCAGACGCTGGCGACTCCTGCTGGTCAAAACAGTGGAAATGCAGCAAAAACACTGGTTAAAACATGTATAAAAACATATTTTACAAATTGCAAATGTTTTATTGAAATTAACATCTATCAAATGCAGTTAATAAATGATCTAATACCATTAAATATGAAGGATCGTTATAATATGTTATTTTATGAAATAGTTATTTTGTTTTATGGAGGGCATGGTTAATCAGACCAATAAGAAAAAAAAATAACAATTCCTTTTCATTATAAAAATGTGTCATTAAATGTCTACCCTTACGAAAATTAACCATGTTTTATTATAGTAAAAGTACAACCATGGGTTTTTTTTGTTGTTGTTGTTGTTGTTTTGTATATTGATTGCTGTGTATAACCACACAAATACCATAGTTAAACTATAGTTTTGTTGCAAATTTTGTAATTTTTGGTTACCATAACTACGATAACCGTGTTTTTTTTGGTTTAATTCGTAGTAAAACCATGGTTGATTTTCACAAGGGTACAAATATAAAATTGATCTGAGATGAGGTAACAATCATAGATGCTGACACAGAAAAAAAGTTATGTAGTAACGCAGGCTCAATTACTTAATCACATCACTTTGGCAGTCTTATACTCGAATCACTCGATCAAAACAAATGATGGTTTTAAAATCATCACGAAATAGCCTGAAATCATTTGAATCAAACAATTTAGTTGCATACATTTACTTTGCAAACCTTGTGTTAATGCAGAATGAGATCCAGCATTATTATAACAATCAGTTAAAAAAGTTAATCAAACACAAGCACAATAAATTACCCTATGATGACACACACAGACATCAACAATCAGTGTATGAATCTCAACAATGGTGAAATCAAAAGTTCCAGGCTGCAATGCATGCTGGGTAGCATAGTACAAAACTCCCAGCATGCATTGCAACATGAATAAATTGTGCAGCTGAATTGTCCTATTATTTTGTTTAATTCTAAATATTTACTTCTTGTGACATTTAGTAGCTTTTTTTGAGGTCAACTTTTTGTGCTCAAGTTAAACCTAGAGTTAAATGTATTGTTAATTAGTATTTATTAAAATGAAACACATTAGAGTTAAACCTCTGTTAATTCTCAATAAGATCTTCTGTAGACGTCTGACAGAAATAAAGTCAGTCTGGTTAGTAATAAGTGAAGCTGGTAATGCTGTTTGTGGAGTTGTTTAATCCTCCTCTGCTGAGATCTTCACAGATTTAATGTCTTCTTTTCTCTTCAGTTGATTTCATCTAAGGCTGTGGCTGAAGTCAGTTGTAGTTCTTGTGTTCCTGCTCGTCTCTTTTTCTGTTCTCTTCTGTTCTTGCGATGAACAGTTTGCATATTTAGAAACATATTGTATTGATGTATTGTGCACCCAGATTATATATTAATATATGTTAAAAGCAACCCAAACTCACATCATATGTACACTGTTAGACCTTACCGGTTTTTTTTACAGTAAAATACTGGCAACACTGTTGCCAGTAAAATACTGTTAATTGTACAGTTCTTTACTGTAATCTAGTTTGTTTCTGTAAAAATGCACTAAATTATAGTTAACTAATTACACTTGCAGAAACCGACTGCCTTAAATTGACCAACTGTCATTTAAATGTATTAACTAAAATGTATAATGCATTAATAATGTGAGTAAAGTATTACTGTGAACTTCTTTTATTTGAGACCACTAAAAAACTATTGTACATAAAAAGATTTCCACTGGCTCAGCAACTACACAGTCACCGCCTGTTAAATAAAGCAACATGCAGCATATCATCAATGTTTGTAGATCTTCTCCTGGACTGAAGCACAGGCTCTACTCTTCTGCACAACGGTGACCCAAAAAATTAATTTTACAGTAAACTACTGGCAACAGTGTTGCCAGTATAAACCTGTTTTATAACTTACAGTTTATTACTGTTAAAATACATTTTGTGGGTGTGTCTTTTTTATCTTACACAGTTAACCCTTTCAATCCCTCAGGGAAATCCACACTACGAGTAAAAAGTAACGATGCAGTGAGATAATTAAGGGAATATGTAAGTGATTGCAAGCAGAATCACTGAAGAAAAGAGAAACACAAGAACAGAAAATAGAGAAACACAATAACTACGACTGACTTCCAGCCATTACACATTATTACACTTATTATTAACCAGTATGACTTTATTTCTGTCATACAGAAGTTGTTATTGAGATGTTTAATTGAAAATGTTTGGTTTGAAGTTACCATTATAGAGATCAGTGCTTGCTTTAGTTGGGATGCTGATGCTAAAACATTAGTTTTTCTTTTGCTGCTTGAGCTGTGTTGTTGCAAGTCACACTTGTGCACACACAGTTTATGAATGACTGCAGTTATAATGATTATGATGACAAAATCATCATATTGCCTGTTCATTCACTAAGGAATTCATTCTCACTTATTCAGAGTTTAATCCTCAAGTAAAGTGTTACATTACCACCACTGTGAAAACGCAGCAATAAGATACAATGACTCTTTTTTTTTAACACATGATGCATAACCAGAGAAACAGAGCTACACTGTGTTTTAGAATCACCGAGATATCACAATTTAGCACATGAATCTCAACAATGGTGGCAATATTTCTTTTTTATTATTATTATTATTCATGCAGCAGTGCATGCTGGGAGTTTTATATTATCCTGGAACCCAGCATGCATTGCGACATGAAACTTTTCACCATTGTTGAGATTCATATGCTGATTGTTGATGTCTGTGTGGGTCTCAGTCAAGCAGGAGTAAAATAAAATTGAATGCACTATATGATTACAATATTCTTCAGAAGACCTGATTACAGAAATATTGATTTCATTTAGTAGATTCACAGATATATGCTAAACATGAGATAACTATAATTTCAATGACTATATACAGGAAAAATCTGAAAATCAGGCATGTCCAGGATGATTGTGACATCATCACAAAAGAATAAAAACACCTGATCATCTTCCTCTTGACTCTTTCTTGCCATAACAAATGTGTTTTATAAACTCACTGTTACAGCAGTCAGAGGGAGATGAATGGTAAGAAGTCCAGGGACAAGAGACCAACTAAAGCAAATACTGATCTCCATCATGGTGACAACAAATTTTATTAATAACTAAATCTCTGTTAATTCTCAACAATAACTTTTGTTCATGTATGAAAGAAATAATCGTAAACTGGTTTGTAAACTGGTTTCACACTCAGTGTTGCTGGAAGTCAGTTGTAGTTTTTGTGTTTCTCTTTTTTTCTGTTCTTGTTTCTCTGTCCTTCAGTGATTCTGCTTATCAGGTGTTCATCAGTTTCTCAATTCACTCACTTCTTTTCATTCAAGTGGACTATATTAGTGAACTAATGTAGGGAATAGTGAATGAGGGTATAGGGTGTGATTGGGAAAACAGCCTCTGAGTGTCGACTTTGAGCACTGTTAATTCACAGTATATTCCTGTAGGCTACTTTTATTTTCTACGGTATATTACTGTTTTAATGGAAAATGGTATAATATTGTCAGAATTTTACAGCAAGGGTTAACAGTGTAGAGGTGGAGTTTGTTAACAGGTAGTAGCAGGTATTAAAATCTTAAAAATCTGTATTTAAATGCTGTTGATGAAAGACCCAGTAGTAAAATAGGCAGAATAAAATGGATTTTCCCTTTAAATGTCCTTTATGACTGCAGCACACACTGTAAAAAAAAAATAAAAAAAAAAATCAATTAGTTATGACAAGGGCAGAATACATTCCCTCTCAGACAGACTCCGAGAGGTGGAGGAGGGAATGAAGGATGATGACATCACTTTCCTTCAGGTGGAGGAGGGAATACACTTCACATACTCACACTTTTTGTTATTTTATTACAGTCTCTAATCTAGCTGTCTTGCTGTGCATTTTCACAGAATTATAACAGCCTTATAAACAGGTTTTGTTTTGTTTTCTAAAATAAAATATTCATGAGTATATCTGTGTAAATATTTGTTTCTCTGAGGTTTGTGTGTGTGTTTAGGACTAAATACACGCTTCCAGATGCAGAACTGAATTCAGAAACTCTTATTGATCTTCCTAAACATCTGGGCAACTTGAAGTACCAAGTGTGGGAAAAGATGCAGAACATCTGCCCTTACTGTGAGTGCTAGTATTTGTCGGATACTGTAAGAAGTGCTTATAAGTCGACTAACAGATGTTATTTTCTTCTAATCTCTCCAGACCCCGTGATCCTGAATCCAAACACCTCTCCACCAGACGTCTCTGTGTCAGATGATCTGACCTCTGTGACCTCATGTTTCCATCGGCAGAACGAACCCAACCCTCTTCCTCTACACAGGAGCCGGATGGTGTTGGGAAGTGTGGGATATGGTGATGGTGTTCACACATGGGAAATTGAAGTGAGAAACAGTCGCCAATGGACACTTGGAGTGTGTTTTGGATTGGAGGAAATGCCTATAATGCAACCTTTGACCCCTGAAAACGGCTTCTGGGGTCTCAGACGTGATGGAGACTCGTACAGATTGCTGACCACAGGAATGTCAAGATTAAATATCAGTGTAAATCCAGAGGTAGTGAGAGTAAAGCTTGAGTGTTATGACGAGGACTCATGGAAGAAGAAATGTCACCAGGTGACCACATGTTGTGGGGCGGAACTAAAATTACAGAGTTTTGTTTCCCATAAGGAGGAGGCATTAAAAGACGGACCAAAACAAAGCCGGCATTTTACACGTGATGTCCTTATCGCTGACGATGGACAGGTGTGCAAGAGGGAAGTGTGGGGTTTAGTGATTGGCTAACAAGACTCGTCAATGTGTTTTTAAGCTTGTGACTTACAGTCTTTGAGTCGAGAGAGTGTGGGGTGAGACGGATTCGCGGCGAGTTCTGGATTTCCGACCGGGTGCTGGCTGGGGACGCAACGGTGGAGTTTGTAATCAAGAGAGGATAACGAGCACGAGTGACGTAGAAGCAGGACTGCCTGGGGCTGTGGATTATCGAATCTGACGAGGCAAGAGAGAGATCGGCTGAGCTACGATAAGCTAAGTGAACATTCCTACACAAACATACTGCTGTCTTGCTAGTGCTGTAGCCAACGATTTACCTGCCCCATTGCACTGTTCTATCGACTTCCATACTGGATGTGCATACTGCTGTCTTGCTAGTGCTGTAGCCAACGATTTACCTGCCTCACACTGTTAGACCTTACCGGTTTTTTTTACAGTAAAATACTGGCAACACTGTTGCCAGTAAAATACTGTTAATTGTACAGTTCTTTACTGTAATCTAGTTTGTTTCTGTAAAAATGCACTAAATTATAGTTAACTAATTACACTTGCAGAAACCGACTGCCTTAAATTGACCAACTGTCATCTAAATGTATTAACTAAAATGTATAATGCATTAATAATGTGAGCAAAGTATTACTGTGAACTTCTTTTATTTGAGACCACTAAAAAACTATTGTACATAAAAAGATTTCCACTGGACCAGCAACTACACAGTCACCGCCTGTTAAATAAAGCAACATGCAGCATATCATCAATGTTAGTAGATCTTCTCCTGGACTGAAGCACAGGCTCTACTCTTCTGCACAATGGTGACCCAAAAAATTAATTTTACAGTAAACTACTGGCAACAGTGTTGCCAGTATAAACCTGTTTTATAACTTACAGTTTATTACTGTTAAAAAACATTTTGTGGGTGTGTCTTTTTTATCTTACACAGTTAACCCTTTCAACCCCTCAGGGAAATCCACACTACGAGTAAAAAGTAACGATGCAGTGAGATAATTAAGGGAATATGTAAGTGATTGTAAGCAGAATCACTGAAGAAAAGAGAAACACAAGAACAGAAAATAGAGAAACACAATAACTACGACTGACTTCCAGCCATTACACATTATTACACTTATTATTAACCAGTATGACTTTATTTCTGTCATACATCTACAGAAGTTGTTATTGAGATGTTTAATTGAAAATGTTTGGTTTGAAGTTACCATTATAGAGATCAGTGCTTGCTTTAGTTGGGATGCTGATGCTAAAACATTAGTTTTTCTTTTGCTGCTTGAGCTGTGTTGTTGCAAGTCACACTTGCGCACACACAGTTTATGAATGACTGCAGTTATAATGATTATGATGACAAAATCATCATATTGCCTGTTCATTCACTAAGGAGTTCATTCTCACTTATTCAGAGTTTAATCCTCAAGTAAAGTGTTACATTACCACCACTGTAAAAACGTAGCAATAAGATACAATGACTCTTTTTTTTTTAACACATGATGCATAAGCAGAGAAACAGAGCTACACTGTGTTTTAGAAACACCGAGATATCACAATTTAGCACATGAATCTCAACAATGGTGGCAATATTTCTTTTTTATTATTAGTATTATTCATGCAGCAGTGCATGCTGGGAGTTTTATATTATCCTGGAACCCAGCATGCATTGCGACATGAAACTTTTCACCATTGTTGAGATTCATATGCTGATTGTTGATGTCTGTGTGTGTCTGAGTCAAGCAGGAGTAAAATAAAATTGAATGCACTATATGATTACAATATTCTTCAGAAGACCTGATTACAGAAATATTGATTTCATTTAGTAGATTCACAGATATATGCTAAATATGAGATAACTATAATTTCAATGACAATATACAGGAAAAATCTGAAAATCAGGCATGTCCAGGATGATTGTGACATCATCACAAAAAAATAATAACACCTGATCATCTTCCTCTTGACTTTTTCTTGCCATGACAAATGTGTTTTATAAACTCACTGTTACAGCAGCCAGAGAGAGATGAATGGTAAGAGGTCCAGGGACAAGAGACCAACTAAAGCAAATACTGATCTCCATCATGGTGACAACAAATTTTATTAATAACTAAATCTCTGTTAATTCTCAACAAGAACTTTTGTACATGTATGAAAGAAATAATCGTAAACTGGTTTGTAAACTGGTTTCACACTCAGTGTGGCTGGAAGTCAGTTGTAGTTCTTGTGTTTCTCTTTTTTCTGTTCTTGATTCTCTGTCCTTCAGTGATTCTGCTTATCAGGTGTTCATCAGTTTCTCAATTCACTCACTTCTTTTCATTCAAGTGGACTATATTAGTGAACTAATGTAGGGAATAGTGAATGAGGGTATAGGGTGTGATTGGGAAAACAGCCTCTGAGTGTCGATTTTGAGCACTGTTAATTCACAGTATATTACTGTAGGCTAGTTTTATTTTCTACGGTATATTACTGTTTTAATGGAAAATGGTATAATATTGTCAGAATTTTACAGCAAGGGTTAACAGTGCAGCTAGACTGCTGATGTGTGCTCAGAAACGGGATCATCTCACTCCAGTTCTGCGCTTCTTACTCTGGTTGCCATGGCAAGATAAACTTGGATTTTAAAATATTACTTCTCGTTTATAAATCACTAAAGGGATTCACAATCTTACCTTTCTGACGTACTGACTGAGCACCATTCAGCCAGATCACTCCAGTCTTCCAACCAGAGACTCTTGTTCATCCCCAAGTCAAGGCTGAAGGCTTTCTCGGATGCTGCTCCCAGACTCTGGAATGACTCGCCATTTATATTAGACTAGCTCCATCTTTATCTGTTTTCAAGTCTAAGTTAAAAACCTTTTTGTTAAATAAGGCATATAATACATGTTGAATACATGTTATTTAAACATGTTGAAGCACTCTTGCATAGCATTCTCTACTGTTATTTTATTGTTTTAATATTGTTACTACTGTGCTTTTTGTGTTTGTGTTTAATGGTGCTGTATAAAAAATTGCCATCTTTGCTGCTTCTACACTTTTGATGATCAAACATTAATAAAATGTGCTGTCCATTTGTCTCTTTCTAGTGTGGATCATGGAGGCCATTTCAGAATCACTCCAGGACTGAGAAAATGTAGGTATTTTTCTCTTTCACACTCACATGCGCAGAGTCTAAAATTGTCCTTCACTTTTAATCTCTATTCTTGTGTTCAGATGCCTGTGATCTCACACTGGATCCAAACACAGCACACACTCAACTCATTCTGTCTGAGGACAACAGAAAGGCAACATGTGTGAAAGAGCAGCAGCCGTATCCTGATCATCCAGAGAGATTTGAGCACAACGAGCAGGTTCTGTGTGGAGAGAGTCTGACTGGACGCTGTTACTGGGAGGCTGAATGGAGCGGATTTAAGGCAGATATAGCAGTGGCCTATGAAGGAATCAGCAGGAAAGAAAAGAATGACAGTTGGTTTGGATACAATGACAAATCCTGGAGTCTCTTCTGCACTGATAATGTATTCACTGTCTGGCACAATAATGTGAACAATACCATACCTGCCCCATCACCCTTGTCTAAAAGAGTAGGAGTGTATGTGGACGTGTCGGCCGGCACTCTGTCCTTCTACAGCGTCTCTGACACACACACACTCACACACATTCAACACCACATTCACTGAACCCCTCTATGCTGGGTTTAGGGTTTATGACTCAGTGTCTCTGTGTCCAATTTAACAATCTGCTGTGAGAAACAACTGAAACATTACATCTGACTTCAGCAGCGCAGGGATTGGGCATCCATTTACAAGTGCTGCAATATTTCATGTACTACTCAAAATAATGTGAGGCAGCTTTTATCAACAACTATATTAGTACATGAAACTTGACTTTTTTAAACTACAGTTAAGTTGGCTACAAGGAAGGAAAACTCCATAATAAGTGTGACAGATGTTAATATTTATGAGTATATATTTACAATGTGAATTAATGTATTTCACAAATGATCCTTCCTGTCAGTTTTTATTTATTTACCTTACACTAATTTGTTTAAGAAAACGGTATCATTTGGTTTTGAACATCATGAGTGTTCATTTGAAAAGGGAGTGTTATGATGTATTTGTAGTGACGTCATGACGTCATTAGCGTTCGGATCACGCTGCGTCCTCAGACTGCTTTGATACCCAACCAACTCACAAATTGCCTCTTTTGTTGATCTCTCTGACCAGTGTGTATTTTGCAAAGTTGAGGAAGAAACTTTGCTTCATTTATTCTACCACTGTAATCAGGTTAAGCCTCTTTGGGAGAGATTTGGTTGTTATCTTTCTTACTTTATCAAATGTGATTTAAACTTTTCATTGAAGGATATATTCCTCTATTTTTCTGGGAGTGAATATGCTATTGATAATGTTGTTAATTTCTTTGTGTTGCATTGTAAAATTTTTATTCACAAAAACAAATTTCTCAAGACTTTGCCTAGATTTGATGTCTTTATTGCTGAGATTTCCCTTATTGTAAAATCTCTTAAACTCATTGATAACAGTAAGAACAACAAGTTTCTAAAGAACTACGTAGGTTTTTAGTTAATGTATTCAATGCATTGCTGTTTCTTCTTTGTAAAAAAAAAAAAAAAAAAAAAATCAGACTGCTTTGAGCACAATGTCGAGAGGTAAGCAGTTAGAGGTAGTCTTTCAATATAAGCCTATAAAGTTCTGAAAGTTTAAGTACATCATATTTTAAGCACTTTAATCCAGTCATTTCAGGTCCCTGTGACTCTTGACTGAGAAAACCACGAATGTGTAACAAAGCAAAATAAATCCAATAACATTTCATGAAAACTCCTTGTGTGTTCAGATGTGTTTTATTCAATGTTTAAATTATTTGCATACATCAAGTGTTGAAAAGATGAAGGACTTCTGCCTTTACTATGAGTACAACTTGTTCATTCCTGTAAAAGTGCTTAGTTTATCAACATAAGTGACTATTCCCTGTTCTTTTCAGAACATGTGATCCTGAATCCAAACACATCCACCAGATTCCTTAATGTCAGATGACCTGACCTCTGTGACCTCATGTCTTCATCAGCAAGATGAACCCTTTTTCTCTGCACTGTTTGGTTAAATTTCATGTAATATTTCAATTATATCTACTATTTTTTATTTTTTTTACATTACAGCACATTACATTATACAGACAACACATTACAGACTGTTTTTACGAGCGTTCATGCTTATGGTAGCTAGTTTTTTTTATATATATATTTATTTTTTACATAGAATTACAGTTCTGTTGTTTTATAATTTAGATTATAACTCAGTTTCTTATAAAATAATTAAGTTATTCAGATTTACATTTTTAACTTAAATGTACTCAATTCATACAGTATATGTCATTCATTTCACAGCTTTAAAATGAACTAATTTATTTTGTGTAAAAATGTTTCTCCAAAAAATTTTTGTAAATCATATTTAAACTTTTTAGAGTGCAGATTACTAGAGTTTTAGAATCAATTAAGTTAAGACATTAAGTTAAGTTAATTAAAAAGTGTTAGTTATAATCAGGCATGAAAACTGGTCAGGGGTAAAAAAAGGTGAGAAGAATACGGCAGCAAAAAATCCAATCCAATCAACTTTATATGTATAGCACATTTTAAAAAACAAGGTTACCAAAGTGCTGCACAAAGAATAAATAGAAAATATAATAACACATAAAACATATAAAATATGGGGGCCATTTTAATGTATGGAGGCAAGTATTTACACAAAACACACAGCATGAGATTATTTTTTCTTTTTTGCCTGAACCAGAATCTCAAGGGCCCGTTTTCTGTTTAGCCGCATATTTCTCAGCCTTGCCCTCTTCTCCTCTTCAGCTGCCTGTTTTTTTTTAGATCCTGAGCACTAGGCTACTGGATCCTTTACAGTGCATCAAATAATAATAATAATAATAATAATTATTATTATTGTCACCAGTGTTAATTCCGTCAACGGAAAAATGTACGTTGATGACCTTTTTTCCCCTGACCAAGACAAGCCGATGAGCGGCGACCCCCACGTCATTAAACGATAACTGTGAGAGGTTTACAAGATTACCAGATTTACAAGTCATAACCTTTAAGAAATAATTGCAGCAGCATTTCAAAAATATGAAAATTTAAATATATATATATATATATATTTTTACATTTTTATTTTCTGTTATTAGTTTGCATTTGCATTGCTTAATGACACTATAGCTTACATATACTCATTGCTTAACCACTGAAATTTCAAGAGTGAATCCTGCATTTGTATGTGGATGTCACTTCTAAAACTCAACAGTTATAAGAACATTCTTCAAATATTCACTGTTGGTTCTGGGAACGTTAAAATGTCCAATAACTTAAGTAACTTAACAAAAGTCAAGCATCAAGTACCCAACCAAAGCAAATGCTGATCGTATCGTCAAAAAAAAAAAGAAAAAAAAAAAAAAAAGATTCCAATATCTAAACCTCTATTAATCTGAATTCAAGTCAGTCTGGTTAGTAATAAGTGAAGCTGGTAATGCTGTTTGTGGAGTTGTTTAATCCTCCTCTGCTGAGATCTTCACAGATTTAATGTCTTCTTTTCTCTTCAGTTGATTTCATCTTAGACTGTCTGAAGAAAGTTGTAGTTTATGTTCTTATTTCTCTTTCTTTCAGTGCTTGTTCACAGCAGGTGTTTGCATGATTGAAATAATGTTTCAGGAACATCATACTAACCTTTAAATAACATTCTAGTAACATTAAGGAAACTGGACATTTTTATGTTCTTGGAATGTTAGAAATCAACGTTCCTATAATGTTGAATTGTTAATCAAAATTAAGTTGAAAGAACGTTTGAGGAACATTAACATCCCAGCATCTTTTAAAACACTTTCCTCTAACGTCAAGAAAACTGGACATTTTTTCCCAGTTGGTTCCCAGAACCAACACTGAATATTTAGAGAATGCTCTTATAAGACAAATATGTGAGCTGGCTTGCAGCATGAACAACAATCTTTTATTCAAATTCTCATTGGATTACATAGCCTTAGACTGTAGCCTAGAAAGCATGCAAAAATTGCTCCATTTTGCTGGACCTCACGCTGCAGTAACACAGGGTTTGTGATGAGAATATATTAATGGTACAACACAGTTGTTAGATTCAAATTACCTCAGTGAAACAGTCTATTTCATGATGATTATAAAACCATCATCACCTGATCTCATTTCACTTTAGCTTTCTTTGCTGCTGCAAATGTGTTTGACAAACACACTGTCACAGCGGCCAAAAAAAAAATAAAAGATATAATAAGAGTTAAGAGCCCAACTAATGGAAACACTATTCACTGTTATGGTGACTTCAAATGAAACACATTAGAGTTAAACCTCTGTTAATTCTCAATAAAAACTTCTGTAGACATCTGACAGAAATAAAGTCAGTCTGGTTAGTAATAAGTGAAGCTGGTAATGCTGTTTGTGGAGTTGTTTAATCCTCCTCTGCTGAGATCTTCACAGATTTAATGTCTTCTTTTCTCTTCAGTTGATTTCATCTGAGGCTGTGTCTGAAGTCAGTTGTAGTTCTTGTGTTTCTGCTCGTCTCTTTTTCTGTTCTCTTCTTTCTTTCAGTGATTCTTTTTGTTAACAGGCTGAGATGACTTCATATTTAATATACACAGATTTTGTGGCTCAGATAAGGTCCAGTTCTGGTTTATTTCTTTGCTCTTTGCTTTTCTTTTTTTAACACATCTCTTTTAAGAGTGTGGCAACACTGTTGCCAGTAATTTACTGTTAATTGTGCAGTTCTTTACTGTAATCTACAGTATGTTACTGTAAAATGCACTAAAACTCTCGTTAACTAATTTCACTTGCAGAAACCGACTGCCTTAAATTGACCAACTGTCATTTAAATGTATTAACTAAAATTTATAATGCATTAAAGGAGAAGTTCACTTTAAAATGAAAATCCACACTACAAAGAGTAAAAAGTAACATTGACGCAGTGTTGCAGTGAGATAATTAAGTGAATATGTTAATGATTGTTGAGAATTAGTGATGAACACCTGATGTTAATAAGCAGAATCACTGAAGGAAAGAGGAACACACCAACAGAAACACAAGAACTACAACTGACTTCCAGCCATTACACATTATTACACTTATTATTAACCAGTATGACTTTATTTCTGTCATACATCTACAGAAGTTGTTATTAAGATGTATAATTGAAAATGTTTGGTTTGAAGTTACCATTATAGAGATCAGTGTTTGCTTTAGTTGGGATGCTGATGCTAAAACTTTAGGGTTTTTTTTGCTGCTTGAGCTGTGTTGTTGCAAGTCACACTTGTGCACACACACAGTTTATGAATGATTGTGGTTATAATGATTATGATGACAAAATCATCATATTGCCTGTTCATTCACTAAGGAATTCATTCTCACTCATTCAGAGTTTAATCCTCAATCAAAAGCATTACATTAGCACCACTGTGAAACCACAACAATAAATTACAATGATTCATTTTTTTAACACATCATGCATGAAATAAAAATAACCTTGTCATTTAGAAACACAGAGATATCACAATTTAGCACATGAATCTCAACAATGGTGGCAATATATATTTTTTTATTCATGCAGCAGTGCATGCTGGGAGTTTTATATTATCCTGGAACCCAGCATGCATTGTGACATTAAACTTTTGATTGTCACCATTGTTGAGATTCATGTGCTGATTGTTGATGTCTGTGTGTGTCTGAGTCAAGCAGGAGTTTTTTTAATGCACTATATGATTACGATATTCCTTGTTACAGAAGTATTGATTTTATGTTGTAAATTTACAGATATATGCTAAATATGAAATACCCATAAATTCAAAGAATAAATACAGAAAAGATCAGAGAATCAGACATGTCCAGGATGATTGTGACATCATCACAAAAGCCAAAAACAACTTATCATCTTCCTCTTGGCTCTTTCTTGCCATAACAAATGTGTTTTATAAACTCTCTGTTACAGCAGCCAGAGAGAGATGAATGGTAAGAAGTCAAGGGACAAGAGACCAACTAAAGCAAATACTGATCTCCATCATGGTGACAGCAAACTTTATTATTAACTATATCTCTGTTAATTCTCAACAAGAACTTTTGTACATGTATGAAAGAAATAATCGTAAACTGGTTTCACACTCAGTGTGGCTGGAAGTCAGTTGTAGTTTTTGTGTTTCTCTTTTTTCTGTTCTTGTTTCTCTGTCCTTCAGTGATTCTGCTTATCAGGTGTTCATCAGTGTCTCAATTCACTCACTTCTTCTCATTCACTCTGTCAAGTGGACTATATTAGTGAACTAATGTAGGGAATAGTGAATGAGGGTATAGGGTGTGATTGTGAAAACAGCCTCTGAGTGTCAATTTTGAGCAATGTTAATTCACAGTATATTCCTGTAGGCTATTTTTGTTTTATACGGTATATTACTGTTTTAATGGAAAATGGTATGATATTGTCAGAATTTGGCCTTTTTTTACAGCAAGGGTTAACAGTGTATGTAATATTCCACAAAGCAAATGTAAGACTGACATAATCAGTGATTGCAGTATGTTGAATCAGCACTGACGTTTTGATGAATGCCAAAAGCACACATGCCAAATAATAAAAAAAAAGAAGCCAAATCGCAGTACACTTAACATTGGAGTTAACATACAACTAAACTTTGGAGCGGTTCTTTGAGGCTTAGCGTATACCATCATCCATCATATTCAGGAACTTACTTGCCTTGATTTTGCATCATGTCTTGGAAAACTTTCCAGTGTAAGTTAAATGAATTAGAAGTTACATATAATTTGAAGAGTTGCACGTTTCATTAGTGCAGAGACTGCAGAGATTAAAAGGTGTGTTGGACATCGGCTGTGGCTGGATGCAACCGACCGACGAGAGTTGCCGTGTGCAGGCGAGGAGGAGCTGAAAACGGAGGCGTGAATTCGGACCCTTTCTGCTTCCCATAGTTACGCTCGCGCTGTGTTTGCATACTTTATCACAGCTGAAGTCAAATAAATGCAATATTTGCCTATATAAATTACAGTGTTTCAGAGACATTTTCAATGCCTCAATGAACAATGAACTTTCAATTAACTTTTCCTCTTCGGTCCCCCTACAGGTTGGAAGTGGAATTGTCCATTACCGCTGTTGTAAATAATTTAGCCTACCGTCGCACGCACGCTCGCTGTTTATCCAGCGCCGGCTTTGGAATGAACGATGTCCACAGACAAGGTAGAGTATGTTGCATGATTTCATGAAAGTATGATGTATTGCGACATCAGAAACGAAAAAAAACTAAATAATGACTACTGTAACGCTTACCGTAAAGCAAGTCAAATTTGTAGTTTCTTATGTCTCATTCGAACTACAGAAACGCTACCCGATCTGGCAAACTTGCATAGTGTGCTTATAGCAGATATAGGGCCGCAAAGCGAATCCAGAAGTGCCGTTCACCCTGTTACGACTTGATGAACCACTGATACGATTTTGGAAACATTATTTTAAGGTAAAAAATTTCCCTTAGTGTTGCTTTAATACTTTATGTACTGCTTAATACAGCCTCTGTTTGTTCAAGAATAAAGTTCAACATAGGCCTACTATCAATGTAGTGGGGTCTACGTTTTTTTTAATCAGTTTTATTTTGATAAACATAAACATTGCGACTACATGAAAAGAGCTTTTACTCTTCTAACAAACAGATTTGTGAGCATTAGTGGAATTGAAGGTGTGAGAATAAACACGAAACACATGGTCGTTTTCATGCGGTGAATCCGGCCAATCATGGATCAGTTGTGTCGTCATCAGAGCTCGTGCTGCTGCTCTGGGGTGTGTTTCCCAAAAGCATCTTTAGCCAGCTATGTTTGCAAGTTCCATTGTTATCAGCAGTTCAACGAGTCGGTGTTTCCCGAAACCAAAATTGTGTGTTTGGAACGTCAGATCTTGACTCGTGGTTAGAAGCAGAGTTTCTTGTTTGCATGACATGTGGACTTGACATCTAGTCACAATGCTGCCGTTCGTGCTCTACAGTATGCTCCCTGCCTGGTTTTCATAGATTAAAATAGCTTTTAAAATATGCCTACTGGCAATATTAAAGCGGTTTAAAACGTCTCCCCTTAAAACGCTATTGGTCTCGACTATTTAAAAAGTAAAAGGAATATGACTTGGCCCAAAAAAAAAATTCAGTCAGAAGAATTTTTTTCACTTTAATCCCTGTAAACTAAGCAGTTTTACAGGAATGAACAAATCGTACTCACAGTAAAGGCAGAAGTCCTTCATCTTTTCCCACAGTTGATGAATGCAAATAATTTAAACTTTGAATAAAACACATCTGAACACACAAAGAGTTTTCATGAAATGTTATTGGGTTTATTTAGCTTTGTTACACATTCGTGGTTTTCTCAGTCAAGAGTCACAGGCACCTGAAATTAATAGATTAAAGTGCTTAAAATATTTGGCAAAATTGAATGAGTAAAGAAGATCCACTGTGATCCATAAAGCATCGCTCAGTCAGAGGCCACTTCCAAAACAGTTTAATGGGTCAATGCAACGTTAGGGTTAATTCACATGTTATAAGTTTAGCCATCTTGAACCCAATTCTAAATTTTAATTAAATTTTTTATTCTAAAAAATTGTCTGATTGAGTGGATTCCTATAAAGATGCCTGCATTATTTCAGTTGAATTTTGCCTTCAAACAACAAAATAAATACATTTGCAATCTTTGCACCAAAATAATCTCATGAGAGGTAAAAAGAAGAAGAACTGTGATGTCTCAGGTGTTTCTCACAGCAGGTTGTTAAATCTGACACAGAGACACTGAGTCATAAACCCTAAATCCAGCATAGAGGGGTTCAGTGAATGTGGTGTTGAATGTGTGTAAGTGTGTGAGTGTGTGTGTGTCAGAGACGCTGTAGAAGGACAGAGTGCCGGCCGAAACGTCCACATACACTCCTACTCTTTTAGACAAGGGTGATGGGGCAGGTATGGTATTGTTCACATTATTGTGCCAGACAGTGAATCCATTAACAGTGCAGAAGAGACTCCAGGATTTGTCAGTGAATCCAAACCAACTGCCATTATTTTCTTTCCTGCTGATTCCTTTATATGTCACTTCTATATCTGCCTTAAATCCGCTCCATTCAGCCTCCCAGTAACAGCGTCCAGTCAGACTCTCTCCACACAGAACCTGTTCCCGGAGCTCAAATCTCTCTGGATGATCAGGATACGGCTGTTTCTCTTTCACCCATGTTGCCTTTCTGTTCTCCTCAGACAGAATGAGTTGAGTGTTTGCTGTGTTTGGATCCAGGGTGAGATCACAGGCATCTGAACACAAGAATAGAGATTAAAAGTGAAGGACAATTTTAAACTCTGTGCATGTGAGTGTGAAAGAGAAAAATACCTACATTTTCTCAGTCCTGGAGTGATTCTGAAATTGCCTCCATGATCCAAACTAGAAAGAGACAAATGGACAGCACAAATGATTAACGTTTGATCATCAAAAGTGTAGAAGCAGCAAAGATGGCAATTTTTTATACAGCACCATTAAACACAAACACAAAAAGCACAGTAGTAAAAAAATAAAACAATAATATAACAGTAGAGAATGCTATGCAAGAGCGCTTCAACTACACTCTAAAAAGAGATGTGTTAAAAATGACACATGTTGTGTCAGTTTTAACACATGTAGTGAGTGTGCTCAGGGACAACACATGTTGTGTCAAATTTAACACAATAAATGTGTAAGGGTGTATTCACACCAGGAAAGTCCGATAGTTCACTTGCTTTGGTCCGGACCAAATAGAATGTTGATTTTTTTTGTTTGGTACGGTTCGCTTTCACACTGCTCTTTTTGCAAATGAACCAAAATGTGTAAACAAAACCACACGTGTGCTAAGGTCGTCCATTCATTGGACAGGAATTCTCAAGCATGCAAGCAGGAAGTGCACAAACAGGCTCAGCATGGAGATATTTTGTTATAATATTTAATATTTGTAATATTTGTTATTTTACTGATTTGGTGTTATTCTCTACAAAAGCAATATGAAGAAACTAATGAGCATCATATGATACGATGTCATCTATACAATGTTGTAATTAGGATTTAGAGAAGACGGAGATGTGCTGCAAGACGGTTCCAGCGGAGAGAACAAGCTTTTAAACCATTTAAGCGCGATAAGACAAAAGAGAACGCTCTGTCTGTGAATGTCCTGATGCACACACGATGCGCAGAAAGACGCGCAACAGTATTGTGTGCACAGACAGCGCGCCGGAATTCTCTTTCACCATTATGCCAAAATGTCCGTTTTGTTAAGTATCCTCATAAGAGCAGTCAAATAATAATGCGCAGTTTTCTGCAATTGGGTCGGTTCATGTTCACACCGTAAACGAACCGTACCAGAGTTCGTTTGGAACCGTACCGAGACCACCTCTTCAGCTGGGTCTCGGTTCGATTGTTTGGTCCGCACCCGAGATCGATTGCTGTATTCACACCAGACCAAAAGGTCCGCACCAAGGTGGGAAACGAACTAGAGTTTGATTCAATCAAACCAAACAAGGCAGGTGTGAATACACCCTAAGTCATTTTAACACACAAATTGTGTCATTTTAAAAAATAAAGCGAAAGGGCCAGATGCAAAATTATTAACCGTTTAATCAATAGTCGAGTACAGAATGCATGTGCACACAAAGTACAACACAATGTTTCAAGCTCAATGACTGGACAGACTCACTGTACTGGACATTATTCAGTTATTTACACTTCAACCCCTAATTGATAATGCTGCTTTTGACAAAAGTTCATGAAGAGATAACAGTTAATCGAGTTTGCACTATGAATTAAATTAATGTAACAACTGACAAAATATATAAATAACACTGCCCTGTTTGTTTGAGAACATAGCAAACACTGCATACCATTTTCAGTGATGGAGAGTGTCGGCACTCAAAATGATGAGTTGAAAACAACACAACCTGTAAAAAGAGATGTTAAAAATGACACATGTTGTGTAGATTTTAACACATGTGGTGTGTGTGCTCAGGGACAACACATGTTGTGTAGATTTTAACACATGTTGTGTAGATTTTAACACATGTAGTGTGTGTGTTCAGGGACAACACATGTTGTGTCAAAATTAACACACAACCTGTGTCGGTTCTTAACACATCTCTGTGTTTATAAGGACTACACATTTTGTATTACCTTTAACACAACTAATGTGTTATTCCTCTTACACAGAAGTGTGTTGAAACCTTTTACACACTAATGTGTTATAGTTACACAACTTGTGTCAGATATGTGTCACATGTGACTGTAGTCGGTGTGTATTTGCCAGAGTTACTTCCTGTGTTTTTACAACTGAGTGTTTGGATGAACACTGAAACGTATTGTTAACTTGTGTTTATGGAGTCCAGTGACGTTTAATAAAGAGTTTGTTTGAACATTTGGATGTTTTAGACATCATGAATCTACATAGACAAGCTCTTATTGAGAATTAACAGAGGTTTAGATGTGGATATTTCATTGAATGTGTTATTTGAAGTCACCAGAATCGTGATTAATGGCTCCTTTATTTGAACTCTTGACCCTTTACTCTTCTTTTAGTTTTTCTCTGGCTGCTTTAACTGTATTTTAATGAAATACATTTGTTATGGTGAGAGAAAATATGATCAGATGTTTCTTGATGATGTCATAATCAACAAGTGCTGATCTGATCAAGTTTGTGAGTATATGGATGGTGTGCATTTAATTTATTAATGTGCTGTTAGTTATAACAATCTTGTGACACTACATCATACTATCCAACAGAGCAGAATAAAAAAAATAAATGTTTTTGAAAATTTTAATCTGCAGCAGAAACTAGTCAACCACAGACATCAAGAATCAGCGTATGAATCTCAACAATGGTGACAAACGAAAAGCTTCATGCCCCAATGCATGCTGGGAGTCATGGATGAGATTTGTACTATGGTGGCACCCAGCATGCATTGCGACATGAAGCTTTTCATTTGTCACCATTGTTGAGATTCATGTGCTGATTCTTGATGTCTGTTTGATACCATAGTCTGTAAGGTTCTGTACGAACTGTGTATATAAAAATTAATTTTAATTTTCTTTATTTTACAAAAGCACAATGTTTTGATTTGATTGTTAGTGGACACATACAAACGTAGAAATATCACAGATTCTTTTTTTATATTTCTTTTTTCTGTATGACCATAAATGACGGAGTAATTTAAGTTTATAGTGCTACAATGTAGTAGGCTACATGGGGTTTAACCCTCTGAGGTCGGCAAACACGCCGGCGCGTTTTGCTGGATTTTCTCCACATTGTAGCACTATAAACTTAAATTACTCCGTCATTTATGGTCATACAGAAAAAAGAAATATAAAAAAAGAATCTGTGATATTTCTACTTTTGTATGTGTCCACTTACAATCAAATCAAAACATTGTGCTTTTGTAAAATAAAGAAAATAAACGGTGTGCGTTCTGCCTCTCCGTCGCGGTGAACTTTTTTCTCTTGAGCACGTCTATAAACTGAAACAAAACTCAGCGAATACTTGTCACACATTTATGAGCCATATACCTTTATAAACATTTAAGTGTGTACTTTTAAATGATCGGATTCAAAACGAAAACAAATATTCTCTGTTTAAGTAATTTGTATAAAACCAACAAGATGTCCAGCTTCTCAAACGCTTGCTCGTTATATTTAATTTGGCCACGCCCACTCGCGCAAAAGAGATTCACATGCAAATCTCCACATGGAACGCGAACTCGCTCATTACCTCAACAACAAAACACCAAAACACTTCACTTCACTTTTCGTCTAGTTTGAAAGACGCGCCTGAGCTTACATTGGATTTACATCAGAAGATGAAGAACGCGATTTGAAGACAAGAAAGATGTAAGGTAAGAACTTCTTACATATTAGTTTGTTATTGTTGCATAAATGTCACATTGCAGTTGAACTGTTCCTAGATATATAGGGAATATTATAATATTTAGCCCCGTGTTTACTGTTACTGTGTTTGTGGATATCTGCTCAAACGTAGATATGTATATGGTAACCATAATGTTTTATATTTGAGCGCGATCGTGTTTGAATGTATCATATTTTGCAGCGCGATCGCGTTTGAATGTATCATATTTTGCAGCGCGATCGCGTTTGAATGTATCATATTTTGGATCGCGATCGCATTTGAAAAGCAAAACGCACCAAACGGCTTCATGCTTTTACTATTATCTCATTTCATATCATCATAACGAATGGAAACATTTGAAGTAACATGATAATCAATATAAGGGTTAAAGATAGACTGGAAAACAGACAGTGTGTGAAAGAATACACAAATAACAACAAAATATTAATTTTGTATATTGTTTGCATAGGAGCAACATTAGTGGGCAAATCATTAGGGCTGGGTGATATATCGCACGATATTGTTATGCGCATCTCATCAGTAAAGCCGGCTCCCTTGATTAGTAGTAAATCGCCATCACCTTGTGATGTCAAGTCACGAGGCTCCACCTGAGAGCGGCATTTCATTCACTTCACCCATACCTCAAACTCGCCGACAACGCAGAAAGGGCCATAATAAGAAATCTGTACCCAATACTGCTGCAGATGCAATTCTAGGACTACTAGAACACATGACTGTCCAATGATAATTGTTTTGTATGAAAAGTTTCTCTGTCCTTCGCTGCTACTCTCAAAGTCACATGAGAGAGCAGTGACATGGGTCTTTGTCCACACATACAGAGAAGCTATTGTATCGTCTGGGGGATTCCCGTTGACTGGACAATCATGCAACCACTGATGAGAGTGTTAAGACATTTGCTGGGATCAGCATATGTACATGTGATTTGCCTTACAGTAAATATGACGAACGGTATAAAAGAAACAAACTGGAGACGGATAAACGGCTCATCCTTGCAATCTCCAGCCCAGGACGCCAGCAGTTCCTGGGCGCAGGAAGCCGTAAAAACCAAGCTAATATTACTCTGTTAGTCTAAGTACTCTATTATATTCTGTAACAAGTATTCTTTTCATTTTGATTCTTTTAATAAATATTGTTAAACATTTATTCAAAATCATCTGACTGGAACTTGGAATTTTTGAGTACGTTTTCACCTTTTCTTTCCTGGATCCGGACGATCCCAACCGGGGGGAAAACTACAGAGGGTGAGCATGAATTCTGATATGTGAATAATCAGTATGCACTGTTTGATTGATTGATACGCCTGGCTAAAGAAACAACTTATAACAGGGTTATTGTTGTATAGCAAGCACGGTTGAAGAGTACCTAAAAAGGTAGACTTATACTACGAAGGGGACATTTATTATATTTATAATCCTTATTATCTTTATAATAAAATACGAATTTGTAGAGACTGTTCACCTAACTCTTAAAAGTACGACTAAAGGATAGGCTCTTTAGTTACCGCGGGATTATTTATATGTCCTGATAGGATGTAAAATAATTTGGAACGGTATTTAATCGTATAAACTTTTACATGGGGGCTCGTCGGTCTTAAAAGAATAAAACCCGGAGCAAATGATGAAATAATTCAATCAATCAAATTGAATGACCCAAAAAACTTCGCAAAAATAAATAGAGGACGCTCTATTAAAAGAAAAGCGAATCCGCGCGGCAGAACCAAAGAGTATCTGTAAAAATATTGAGAAACAATCCCGAAATAGAGGATAAAAGTTTCCTAGTCTGCATTTCCAAAAATAAAAGACCCAAAATGACTCAAATGGCTCAAATAGCACCAGAGTTAAATGTATGTCCAGCTTCACAGCAGGAATCTGTTTACAGAATCACTATAACAAAATGTGATAATTTTCTGAAACAGAAAGCTTCTAAAGAAAATGAAGTGAACCCAAACACGTGAAGAAAAAATGAGGGATATTAAGTGAATCAAAACACTTGCAAAAAATAAAGGAATTTTAGTGAACCCAGACACTAGCAGAAAATGTGGGATTAAGGAGTCGTATAGATTTGTGAAAGTTGCATCACTTGTATGCGACACATGGGTGTCTAAGTTTTCGGTGCGGACTTTCAGCACGGCTCGAATGCTGCTCCCTTCGGGTTGTGTTGTTGGTGGGCATTGGTCTCTTATCTGCACATGTCATAAGGAAGTGCGAGCAGGTACTTCTGATAAATCACAAAACGACGACAGGGTCGGTATACCCAACATGAAGTCTTAAAGAAATTCCAGTGAATCCAAACACTAGGAAAAAATAGGAAGTTTACAGTGAATTATAATACTTGGAAAACAAAAATAAATGAATGACATTAGAATGAAAGGGACAAAGCTAAAGTCCTTTTTGAGCCAGGAATAGAGGTAACATACAAACCAACCACAGATTCCAGTATAAGAAGTATACTATGGTAAAACGAGAGTTATGTATAATGGTATATCTATGGCTCGAAGAACACGCAGTGATTCTCATGATACAGAAATTTATTAGTCGGATGTAGAAAAACCTGGCCCTAGCGCTCAGAAAAGATTAGACTTTAAAGAGACTAGTCCTGGACTCCAATATATACCACTAGCAAATGAATTAGTTCATACTTTAAATAGTATGAATAAAAAAGACCAGACTAAAACTAGAGGTGAGGATACAACCACAGAAGATGAAGACAGTGAATAATATGGTGAAGAAACTGTAGTTTGACAGTGGGACGAACCCATCCAACAGAGAAATAGAGTTAATCAGAAAAATTCAAGACCATTATCTCGTGAGAGAAAGAGTAGTAGTTATACAAGAGAACACGTGATCTGGCAGGGAGAAAACTCTAACAAAACCAAGGCATAATCTAAAAGGCAGACTCAGACGAGAACCGGAGTACATGCAGAAAATTTTCTTAGCGGCCACAGGCCCAACGGCTGATGAAATTTTGGACATGCCGGACACAAGCCTTAAGGCTAAACATGATATGCTTGCAGAACAAAAAGACTCTTGTCAAAAAGCTCTGTCATTGTTGCTCCGTTTGACCCTCTCAGAAATTAGAGGGAGAAGTGGTAGGGATCCCATTATGGGTGATATATTTGAACTCAGAAAGGAAGTTTTAAAAGAATCGAAAAACTCTATATATTATAGGAGACCTTTACCAGAATTTACAACAAAGGCTGGACTGGTGCAAAAAGATGAAGTGTACTCTGACGTAGACAGAGAAAGACGATTGCCCAGAGGGGGGCTAGGCATAAACTTAGCTGAAATAGCAGCCTCATCAGTGAAGAAAGAAAAAATTAGCCCTCAGAATAGGGGGGCCTATAGGGAACAATATGACTATTGTGACGACTCTGTATCCAGTATGTCTGTCTGCTTAGAGGATGACTTTAACCAAGGCTCCAAGAGATAAACTAGATCGAGAACTAAACATACTATAACATCTACAGAAATAAGAATGTTCAATGGAATGAAGTTAAATCCGAAAGATAACCTGAGAAGCTGCCAGAAAATAGTGCAGCTGAGAAGAGACTTAATATCAATGATGAAGATATAAAGCTAATGATTAATCAACTATTGGGTCTAAATATTGGAATTAATGATGTTTCTCTACACCAGAGGAACATTTCTGCTGAAACTAAAAAAGAATGGTATGAGAAAAGGCTGAAAGAAATAAAAAGCACAGGGTTACTACTATTCTGCAAGAATAGGGCCCTTGAAGGAAAAAGCGCATCAGAAACTGTGTAAGAACTGTTGCTGTTTGACAAAGATTTACCAGGTCTGAATAACTTAAAATCTTGGGGTTATGAGTCTAAATGGGACGAGTTACAAACTTTTGCTGTGAGGTATGATAGAAGGACCAAACAAGAGACAGAGAAAAAAGGCAATCAAGATTTAAATTTCCAGGGAAATAGCAAACAGCAAGGTCTGAGACGTTCAGAGAGACTTAAAGGCTCGAGGCCGTGATGGTCAACAGGAATCCAGATATTCTGGGCAGCAGAAAACTTACAGGGAAGAAAGAGATCAATTTAGACCAACAGGCTTTCAGAGGAGAAGCAGATCCCAGAGCAGAGTAGTGCAGAAAAAGCCTAATTGGGAACGAAGACCTCCATTAACATAGACTGCAAGTAAGCAAACTAGCTCCACATATGTTTCTAGAGATGAATGGGACAAACTAACTCCTGACCAGCAAAACAAAATCAGGGAACAATAGGACTAAACAAAAAGTAACTGTAGGAAAAACGTAGAATAGTGTACAATCTAAGCCTAAATATGTGAGAAATAACAAAATTGAGAGAAATCCTAGAAAAACATAAAGGTGGAGCCGCTAAATTTAAAAATGATGTAGGCCTATTAGGAAAAGAATATGAGTATGAAATAAAGGGAGGTGTGCATAAACCACAACGACAATACCCTATTAATAAAAAAGCTTTACCTGAAATTAAAGAAACTATTAAAGAATTAGAAAACTTAGGAGCAATTAAAGAAATACAAAAATCCAATCACTAATTCTCCGCTGCAAGCCGACAAAAGATAATATTGTGGTCACGCTAATGACAGGTTTACCAGTGACAGTTAATATGGATAACCTTTTGATCATAAATGACGATCAGGATGAACACCTGAGAATAGTAGATGAAGTGTTTACTAGACTAATAAATGCAGGTTTTAAGTCAAGTTACAAGAAAATCGAAATAGGTAAAGAAAAAGTAAATTTTTTAGGCTTTGCAATGACAGGAATGGATCGTGGACTCTCAAAAACCACCAAAGAAAAACTGGAAGATTTGAAATAAAACAGCCCGAGAAGCCTAAAAAATTTACAAAGCTTCATGGGACACATGAATTTTATCAGGGATCTGGTACCAGGATACGCAAAATTGGCAAAACCACTTTATGAAGCCACAAAAGGAAATGAATTTAATTGGAGCGATGAATTAGAAAATATCAGGCTACAATTAATTGACTTACCATTAGCCTCAGGTAACATAGCAAGAAGAGAATCGGATCAAAGATTGGTAGTAAGTGTTGGAAATACTGCGGGTGAAATAGAACTGGTCTTGTATAATGAAAAACATAGGAAAAATCCGATACAGTTCATGTCGTACCCAAAACCCGCTAATCAGCTAAAACAGGAACCTAAATCAGCAACTGACATCTTAGCTAGTATTGCTAAATGTTTGATAGCGATAAAAACCTTAGCTCTAGATCAACAGATAATTGTAGAATCGAAAGGTGAAGGCATCGCACAGCTAGTGAGAGAATCCAAAAACCTAGTCAGTGAAGCTCCTAAGATTCATCAATTTACTTGGGCTAAGTGGAGCAAATTGCTGCAAGATACTCAGATAATTTTTGGACACAGTAAACTTAACAAAAAAGACAAAATAACAGAAATCCCTAAAGGGGCTAATATTTGTTATTTTACAGATGGTTCAAAAGAAAATGACGAAGTCTGGTGGGGCTTCATAAGAAAAGAAAGAGGAAAAATAGTTTTTAAACAAAAGGGTCAATTGTCAAATGAAGACGCAACTGGCAGAAGTAAAAGCTGTTTTAGAAGCCCTAAGGCATATGAAAGCCACAGCCACGGATAATGTAATTATTGTCTCAGATAGTGATTATGTATACAGAGCACTGACAGAGCATGTTGCCACTTGGAAACTAAATGGATTCTGCACTGCAAAGGGAAAGCCATTAAAACAGGACAGTTTGTGGAAAGAAATTGCAATATTATTGGAAGAAGTTAGACCGGTAGTGTTGCACCAAAGCAGTCACACAGTGCAAACTACATCAGCTGCCAAAGGTAATGCTGAAGTAGACAAATATATTAGACATAAAACGGTACAGACAATAAAAATTGTTAAAGTTATCACTAAAGCAAGTGAAAATAATATTGTTGAAACACTGCATATGGATTTAATGCATCCAAGCTTAACTTATATGTCGAAGTATTGTAAGGCCACAGGACTCAATATACAGAACCTAAAAGCTGCTTACCTTAAAATAAGGAAAAGATGTCCTGAATGCAGAAAAGTCATGACCAGCAGGTTCAATGAGTATGGAAAAATTAAAACAGATAAAGAGAATGAGGAAATATCACTGGACTACGGAGGACCTGTTAGGCCAGCCACGAAACTAAAAAACTGTTACTTCTTAGTGATTGTTGATAATTGTTCTAATTTCCTCCAGATATATCCATGCAAACAAGCTACTAGTGCGGTAGTCGTACAAGCACTAAGAGAGTGGATCAGATTTCGGGGGCCACCTAAAAGAATTAGGGGGGATGGTGCTCCGAACCTTACAGGACGAGAAGTTGAGGAATATTGTAATACAATCGGGGTCGAATTGATAAAAAGTGTAAAATATAGACCGGAAAGCAATGGACTAAGCCGAGAACGCTGTTAAAAGATGTAAACAATTTTTCGTAAAGAACGAACAGGTAGGGCAGTGGGATACTTTGATTGACCAATGTACGCATTTTCTAAACTACAGAAGAATCAAACCGAGTGAACTCAAAAGTGAAGATCAACCTGAGCAGGAAAATTTTAAAGCCAATCCATTTAAGGTAGGCGATCAAGTAATTATATTGCATAAAATCAAAGGTAAAAGATTTAGGCATAAAACGGGGACCGTAGGCACGGTAACAAAAGTCACTTCGAATACTACTGTACAATTAGAAAATAACGGCATTTGGTCCTTGAGAGACTTAATTAAGGCATAATCATGAAGAAAGTAGTATTTGAGTCCATTATTGAATCAAAAACAGGATGGGTCAGGTGCCAAAATGAAGCGTATGAGCTACTAAGAGTTAAAAAATGGCATGAGGACTGCCCTGATGGTACTAATAGTAAATTAATACCATTCACAAGCTGTTGTATTTGTGAAGCAGCGGACGTGGCAGAATTACTTTGGGAAGGTCCGAATGAGTCTCGGCCTACCAAAACGAGCTTAAAAACACTCCCTAGCAAGGGAGAGCATAACCTTTTCTCCTGGTACAATCCAGAAGGTAGAATCGGCCACTGTGCCTTGGGAGAAATTTCAGTATGCGGAAATTGCAGACTAGGCAAACAAAGATGGGTCATTCAAAAAATACAACGAGGAGAAACGAGTTTTGTCTGCCGAACCTGTAAAACGTGTAAAGAAAAACTAATTTTACTAGGCTCAAAATGTTCCTGTAAGTTTAGAGATGCTAAACTGGAACTGTGCAACAGATGTGAAAAGCTACAAGAGCAGCAATGGGTCCAGACTGTCAGTAAGAAAGAGGTCTGGTTAACCAGAAAATCGAAATTAGCCATGGGATGCGTGTCACAGGGTAAAATTATGACAGCATGGGTTAGTAATCCGATCCAATTAATGGAAGAAGATGAACAAGCATGGCTATATCGATACTGTGAATTATCAGGGCTTGGTAGCCCATCCTATACAGATCCTCTGGAGATTGGATCTGTATTAGGTCAGGTACTGGGACAAATCACTTGTTTGAAGGCGTGGGAAAGAGTTGTCTCACATAATCTAAATGAGCCAAATCAAACTATCTTTGTGAAAAGACAGGGACAGTATGAACGCAGCTCAGTCGAACAATTAATTATTACTGAAATTAAAAATATGATCTTCCTAATTACAGACTATAACTACGAGACCAGGACATGGGAACTGGGTGTAAGAGAAACAGACATCACAAGAATGTCCAGAAGTCAAATAATTATGACTGGGGAAGCCTATTATAAGATTAAATATGAAGAAAACGGAACATCCATGATTAAAACACTGGTGGTAAATCTATGTTGTACCAGGGGTTACATGGGCATCGGCTTTGCCATGCAGGGTTTTAATATTGATTGGAGGACAGACGTTAAACCTTTTAAACAAAGGGTCCGAGACTGGCTGCTAAAACAACGATTCTAGGGTCAGACAGGCAATTCTTTGTTCTCTCACCCACAGGCCAACATGCCTAGAGGGGGGAGTAGACAAAGATTGAAAACCATCTACAGAAGGCTACATCAAGAAAAGACTGAACATTTTCAGGAAATGATAGCGTGGATAAGTATGGCTTTCATTCTTTTTGTATGCATTTTGGCTGGATTCGGAACAAAGGAAACAGAGGAAATCTATACTGTCTATCCTTGTACTAAAATGGAAAAGATAGTTAAATTACACTGCTATAATCAGACAATAATGGTTAAAGGTTCACCTTTGATTTTAGCAGGGATAGTATACAATCCTGAAAATAATGCTAAGCTGATAAGAAACTGGATAGTAGACATAGATCCAGAATACTGGAATTGTACTAGTGAAGGAAGTTTCTTAGAATCAACTGCAGATTATGGTCCAACAACTGAAAAAGGATTAACTGTAATGAAATGGAATAAACTACAACTACTAAATCAAACACATGTATTATTAACAGGCCAAGAAATAAATGGTAGTGCAGCTAGAAACATTAGTGTAAAAAACTTTGACCTAGTGTGGTGGACATATTCGTATGGAAAGACAATCTCGACTTTAGAATGGAATTGTGAAACAGCCAAAGCAAACATAAAAAGATTAAAGGTAGTAGACAAAGAGAACCAAGATGATTTAGAAGTGGCAGATGATTTAGAAGTGGCAGATGATTTAGAAGTGGCAGATGACTTTGAAGTGGCAGATGACATGGAAGAGACCAAAGAAAGGGAGTCACCAAAATTAAGTCCACTGACACCTGCAGCGCAACGCGCAGGGCCAAAACCAATAGATCGTTGGCTTCGTATGAGTGAATTCCAAGATAAAACTATAATTCATTCAATCCATGAAAACAAACCTATAATTCCTGCAAAAACCACGGAGTGGATAAATTGTTATAATAGGCCCATGGCTACGCCGATGTGCAGTAAGCTGCTGAATTGTCCATGGATAGGGAAAATGATCTGGCCAAGTAATAAAGACAGATCAACAATTGATCACAAAAAGCAATGTGCTCACAGATTGAACAAAAATAAAAAAGTTTGGTATTGTATCATAAAAGCTGAATCCCCATGGAATCAGACCCTTATGGAAAAATATGAAAAAGACACTATTACTATATGGCACAAATGGATAATAAAGAATTATAATTTCACACAAGGAACAGGTAGTGAAACAGATAGGACTACATGGACCATAAAAGCCACATTAGAAGGAAAGAAAAGGGCAAATGGAAATTATAAACATCCATATACCCTAGAATATTTTCCGAATTCAGGGATTCCAGAGAAACTTATAACTATCTCTGGACTAGCAAAATATCTAACAACAAAGGTAGTGGATCAACAGTACAGGAGTGCATTGTTGTTATACATGATGCAGGGAGGAGAAGCGTTAAAGCATTATACCATCACTAAAAGGCCTAATGGTTACATAAGATACCACGGAAGACATCAAGATATTAAAGATGTACATACTGGCAGAAAAGAAGCCAACCTTGTATGGCCGCTACACATGAAATATCTAGGTTCACACAAAATCTTAAACTCCTATAAATCCCAAAATATAGGACAATGGGAAACTGGCTACTATTTAAAAGTATCTGATCCAGATAGTTACTCATGGGGAACTCAGAGTAAAATATATATCAGGCCCACTCGAGGAAACTTTAACAAAAGATGGAATGTTACAGACTGGTATGGAGAGCCGTGCAAAAGAGGCAATTTCGGCAATTTCGATATTGTAAAATCTTCAAAAAGGAAAAAGGATAGCATATAACCTTAAATGTGTTAAGGCAGTGGCCACAAATGTATGGAGTATAATGACAGACACATGGGAGATAGTAAAAACTATTCTTTATTGTGTGGGAGTCACGATAGCAATCATTGTGATAATAGGTATTCTAATTAAATTAGTGAAAATATGCTTACATTGTAGGAAGCTAAAACAGTTAGCTGTCCAAGCCAAATATAGAAAGATTCGACTGTCAGCTGATCTTTCAGAGTCCGAGAATGAGAGTGAAGGAGAAGTGCCTACGGCTAATTCAAAGATCGTAAAAAGTTAGTGGCTCGTAAAAATCACTTCATTCTCCTGAAAACCAGCATACGGAACGGAGTTTACCAGCTAAAAAGTTTTGAGAAACCAGAAGAATGGCTTTAACAAAAACAAATTGGGGAAACGACTCAACTGCAACTTGTTCTGAATTGCCGGTAAATAAATTTCAAATTATAATCTACAATGTAATTTTGATCCTTTATTGGATATTTATGCTAATGGGTTTACAAGGGTTATGGCAAATTCCAATTGCAATATGTAACATAGCCTCATTTAATTTGGAGAAAAGGCTAAATCTGGCAAGCATGATAATAGGACAAGTTGTGAAAAGCCCTAAGATAAAATCCATTTTTGGACTTAGAGGCATAATCGGATTGGCAACACTTAATATAATACTTTTTTCATGTGATTTATTGAAGTATTATCTTGAGATCCAATCTGTAAAGTACATAGTACTCTCTTCTACACTATTAGTGATTTTGTATCTTATAATACTTGCAACAAGAAGAGTAGAAATTGAAGGTACAAAAATGACTGTCTATGAAATAACTATAATTGCAACTGCATTTATGATAATGATGATTGCAGAGTACTATGATGATTATGTGATGTGTGGTATAGCAATATTGATAGTTAGCAATGATTGGTTTTATGTAACAAAACTGATAAAAGCTGGTAAAGAATATTGTTTCAATATTGAGCTGACAAACCCTTTTGTAACTTACCAATAGGATGCACCAGCTTCTGGATGGCAGAGGAAAATATACTTAGACTGCATCTCAAATGAAATTTGTGGACCAAGAAATATAGTTAAAAAACAGACGAACTGTGTTATATGTGGAATGCTTCCAGGAGGTTTAAGAATAAGATGTTTTCTGATGGATCAGTGGCAAGACCTCTGTTCAAATTGTACTGTAATACAAAATGTAAAGATGGATGAAATTGTACAAGTGACTGTGACTCAACGAGGAAAAAGAATGGACCGTAGTGGTCCTTGGGTGTCAAAGATTTATATAGAATGGTGCATGGCAATGAAATTTAAATGCTGTAAGGTCAGTGAAATTCTAACCGTACAGGCTGGCTACAGAAATAATTATGCAGCTACCAGATATCACCTGGAACCACGGGTGTATCTAAAGAAAAAGAAAAATGGAGGTTTAAAAGAAATAATAGGAATTGTTTACAGGCATTGGGTTCTGGATAATCCAAGCCAACCCGGAAGTGCTAAACAAAAATTCAATTATAGCTGTGTTTATGTCCCCGCAGAGAGTCCTCATATTAAAGGCCCCTGGAGTCTGGACAATGGTACCGTTGACTCTGGATGTGGCCGAAAGAGGACTCATCTTCGCAGTCAACCAAGTGAACTTGGACAGGCTGCTGAAAGTCTGGCGGAACAAACACGAGTTTCAGTGGAAGCCAGCACTCAAACAGTGGTACAGGCAGAAGGTTATCCAGAGTCTGAGAACCTGGTGTCATCAAGTTGGGATGAGCCAGGATCAAGCCAACTCATTAAAAGTGATGATATGTAAAAATGATGGGATTAGTCATAGACTGTACGAGATAGAATTTGACGGCATTACCCCAAGTATCTACTGTACTGATTTTGTAAGCAAAATGGATAGATTTGGTGTAAGAGATTTTGTAGATAAACTGAAACCAAGAAAACCTAGAAGCTAGATTGAACAAGTTTAGAAGAATTAAAGAAGCTCATTTAATGCCGAGAGGGGGTGTGATGTCAAGTCACGAGGCTGAGTCACCTGAGAGCGGCATTTCATTCACTTCACCCATACCTCAAACTCGCCGACAACGCAGAAAGGGCCATAATAAGAAATCTGTACCCAATACTGCTGCAGATGCAATTCTAGGACTACTAGAACACATGACTGTCCAATGATAATTGTTTTGTATGAAAAGTTTCTCTGTCCTTCGCTGCTACTCTCAAAGTCACATGAGAGAGCAGTGACATGGGTCTTTGTCCACACATACAGAGAAGCTATTGTATCGTCTGGGGGATTCCCGTTGACTGGACAATCATGCAACCACTGATGAGAGTGTTAAGACATTTGCTGGGATCAGCATATGTACATGTGATTTGCCTTACAGTAAATATGACGAACGGTATAAAAGAAACAAACTGGAGACGGATAAACGGCTCATCCTTGCAATCTCCAGCCCAGGACGCCAGCAGTTCCTGGGCGCAGGAAGCCGTAAAAACCAAGCTAATATTACTCTGTTAGTCTAAGTACTCTATTATATTCTGTAACAAGTATTCTTTTCATTTTGATTCTTTTAATAAATATTGTTAAACATTTATTCAAAATCATCTGACTGGAACTTGGAATTTTTGAGTACGTTTTCACCTTTTCTTTCCTGGATCCGGACGATCCCAACCGGGGGGAAAACTACAGAGGGTGAGCATGAATTCTGATATGTGAATAATCAGTATGCACTGTTTGATTGATTGATACGCCTGGCTAAAGAAACAACTTATAACAGGGTTATTGTTGTATAGCAAGCACGGTTGAAGAGTACCTAAAAAGGTAGACTTATACTACGAAGGGGACATTTATTATATTTATAATCCTTATTATCTTTATAATAAAATACGAATTTGTAGAGACTGTTCACCTAACTCTTAAAAGTACGACTAAAGGATAGGCTCTTTAGTTACCGCGGGATTATTTATATGTCCTGATAGGATGTAAAATAATTTGGAACGGTATTTAATCGTATAAACTTTTACAACCTGCTTTCAGATGGAGCGGTGTTAAATTAACACTCCTGGGAGTGTATATGAGTCCACACTCAAGAGTGTAAAGTGTTAAAATATGAGTGTTAAATTAACACTCAAGAGTGTTAAAGTTAATGAGATCCAAACAATTTAAAAGCCATTCTTTTTTAAATCTCCTCATTTACAGTATTGTGCAAGGTTGCTCAGAATGACAGGGCCTGATAGCTCCTAATAGGGCCGTTAGGGGAGGGTCTTTGTCTTTCTCAGGTGTGAAAAGCTTACATATTAATGACCTCCGCATAGAGCTTTCTCACACAAGACCTGTCGTAAAAATTTTACATCAATATATTGTCTTATCTGAATGAGCAGTCAGGGTGATTTTCACATAGTTTTAGAGCAAATATTCTAGGCTACGTCATACCATTTTCAAAAGTCTTGTGAAGAAATAATCAGTATGGGTTTCATGGCCTTATTTCAGTGAGAATTTTTTTTTGTATTTTCACAAACCAAGCATAAATGTCATTATCTCAAAACTACAAACTTTTACATACATGCTGCTGATATATTATTGTAGCAGAGTTTGTGCTGAATACAGTGTAATTAGACTTTAGCCATGAAAATGTCACAAGTAACAGAAATAACCAGAAATGTCAGAGCATGTCAGAACACCTCCAGGGCCCAGAAAACAACTCAGACCCCAGAGGGTTAACTGAAGGGGCCGTCCAGTCACGCTGAAATTCATGCTCAATGGCTTCAGTGAACATAAAGCCTGTCTACTTTGATTTGATTTGTCATCTCAAATATTTTGACACTGATGAGCAGTGACAGACCAATGAGGCAGCTCAGATGAGACAGCTCAGATGAGATGATCTTAGTGCTGTGCAATACCTTAGTGTTAATACTATATTAGGCAATTACATCTGTGACTTTATAGCTGGCTACAGCCATGCTCCAGCTATTTTTCACCCCATACTCTCTATCCAGCTGGATGTCATTGGCCACACAGATTTTGCTATGAGTGCATAACGTCAGTTGTTGGTAGTTACATTCCGCGTGCCAGTTGACACATTCATGGAAGAAGAATCATAGAAGTGGTGCAAGATTAGGGTTTTGGTTTGATTTAGATCGGTTTTATTTGGGGGGATTCTAATTATTGGCTGCCGGTATTTATTACAAAAAAATAAAAATGCCCCACATACTTGAGAATCTGCAGTGAGCAGTTTGTATCCTTTAGTTTGTCGGAGAGCAGCTGGACTCCTGATTCTCCCGGGTGATTGTAGCTCAGATCCAGCTCTCTCAGGTGTGAGGGGTTTGAACTCAGAGCTGAAGACACATAACCACAGCCTTCCTCTGTCACCATACAGCCTGACAACCTAAACACACACACACACACACAAAACATTATTTAAAGTATGGAATACTAAATATTAAATAATCATAAATCAACTCAAACCTCAGTATCTCCAGCTGACAATTTAGACTCTTTAGTCCATCAGAGAGCAGCTTCACTCTTAAATCCTGCAGGTCATTGTTACTCAGATCCAGCTCTCTCAGGACAGAGTTTGAGGATGTTAGAGCAGATGACACATATTCACAATCCTGAGCAGTGAGATTACAGCCAGCAAGACTGAAAAAGAGCAGAACAGATGGAAGTAAATTGTTTTAACTTCATTCCACAAATGCCATTTCAAAAATATCTGCTTAATTCTTATAAAATAAGTCAGACATTAAGAAAAAACAATCAGCAAAACAAAATCAGGATAAATTACTGTGAACAACAACAACAAAAAAATCCAAGTTAATTTAGAAAGAAGACATGATTTAACACTCACAGAGCTTTACTGCAGTTGATCACAGCTGGTATCAGTCTTCTTCTACCCTCATCTGATGTGTTGTATTTCTTGAGGTCCAGCTCATCCAGCACCTCCTCTGACATCTGAAGCATGTAGGCGATTGTTGAGCAGTGAGCAGGAGAGAGCTTCTTCTCTAAGTGTTTGTCTGATTTCACAAACTCCTGAATCTCTCTGGACAGTGTCTGATCTTTCACTTCCAGCAGACAGAGGAACAGATTGATGGATCTTTCAGTGGAGAGTCCATGTCCATCTTGGATTTTCTCTTTAATGTACTGTGTGGTTCTCCTGATGCTCTCTGAGCTGTTCTCTGTGTGTGTCAGTAGATCCTGTAAGAGTCTCTGATTGGACTCCAGTGAGATGCCCAGCAGGAACCGCAGGAACAGATCCAGGTGTCCATTCTCACTCTCAAGGGCTTTATTGACTATTTCTCTATGCAGATTATGCACTACATCAAAAAACTGCAATGTATCAACAGGTTTCATTACATAATGGTAAAACAAATAGAAAGCAGCGAGAAACTCCTGAACGCTCAGATGAATGAAGCTGTAGACTTTCCTCTGATGAATCACAGATTCCTCCTTAAAGATCTCAGTGCAAATCCCAGAATACACTGAGGCGTCAGTGACGTCTATGCCGCTCTCTCTCAGGTCCTCCTCATAGAACATCACATTGCCCTTCATCAGCTGTTTGAAAGCCAATTCAGCAAGTTTCACAATCACTTCTCTGTTGGACTGCAGGAGTTTCTCTGGATCTCTCTCTTCATACTTCTGATTCCTCATGTTGATCTGAATCAGCAGGAAGTGGATGTACATTTCAGTCAGAGTTTGAGGGATTTCTGCACTCAGATCTTCTTCCAGGAGCTTTTGAAGCACAGTGGAGGAGATCCAGCAGAAGACGGGTATGTGGCACATGATGTTGAGGCTTCTTGCTTTTCTGATGTGTGAGATGATTCTGCTGGCTTGATGCTCGTCACTGATTCTCTTCCTGAAATATTCCTCCTTCTGAGGCTCATTAAATCCCTGAATCTCAGTCAGACGGTTGATGTATTTGGAAGGGATCTGATTGGCTGCAGCTGGTCTGGAGGTGATCCAGATGAGAGCAGAGGGAAGCAGATCTCCTTTCATGAGGTTTGACATCAACTCACCCACTGATGAAGTCTCAGTTACATCAGAAACTTTCTGAGCGTCTGAAAACATCAGTGTGATTCTGCTTTCATCCAGACCATCAAAGATGAACACAACTTCACATTCCTCATAAATCTTTGGGTCCAGATTGTGAAGTTCAGGATGAAAGTCCAGCAGAAGTCTGTGAAGACTGTACTGATGATCTCGGATCAAGTTCAGCTCTCGAAATGGAAGCACAAACATGAAATCTACATCCTGATTGGCTTTTCCCTCGGCCCAGTCCAGAATGAACTTCTGCACAGAGACGGTTTTCCCGATTCCAGCGATGCCTTTAGTAAGAACAGTCTTGATTTGGTCTTTCTCCTCACATCCTGGTTCAGGTGAGGCTTTAAAAATGTCATTGCAGTAGATTGGAGTGTCTTGTGAGTGTTGTGTTCTGGCCGTTTTCTCCATCTGTAAAACCTCATGTTCTTCATTCACTCCTTTACTCTCTCCCTCTATGATGTAGAGCTGTGTGTAGATCCTGTTCAGGAGGGTTTCATTTTCTTGGAGTTTGTTTCCCTCAAATAATCTCTCATACTTGTTCTTCATGCTGGTTTTGTGCTGGTCTTTGAGTCTTTGCAGGTCTACAGTCTCCAGTGTGTGTGTCTGCAGGACTGCTTCAGTTTTGTCCTGACAGTGGGATGTAGAGAATGGCACAGATCTGATCAGCTCTTGTATCTCCGCCCTGCTGTAATTAAAAAGTAAAGAGCAGCAATTGCAGTCATTAGAATGACCATTAAATAACATCAGAAATATATTGGTTACTATATATGATTTTAGACCCCTCTTCATGTTAAGCATATGTTGCATACTCAATTTTTATTTTATTTCATGGTATTTCTTTCTTTTTCTTATTTATTGTTTTACTGAGTTTTTTCATTAAAATGAAATACAATAAATCAGCAAGTAAAGGTTTATACTAACGGAGGATCAGATATCACTGGTCCATCACTGAAATTAACGGGAAGCCTCATGGATTTGTTACTCTTCAGAGACACAGCGCTGGGTTCTGGAGACTCTGATCTCAGTCTCTTCCTCCTGCTGATGCTGACAAATGACAAACAAACAAAATGGAATTTTGCAGCACTACACAGCAAAATCCCCAGGGCCCTATTTTAACGATCTGAAACGCAAGTGTCAAAGCGCAAAGCGCAAAGCGCAAGTGACTTTGTGGGCGGGTCTTGGCGCTGTTGCTAGTTTCCCGGCGGGATAAATGACTCTTGCGCCAGGCGCAAATCTAAAATGGGTTGGTCTGAAGCAGCTTCATTATTCATAGGTGTGGTTTGGGCGTAACGTGAAATAAACCAATCAGAGCGTCATCTCACATTCCCTTTAAGAGCAGGCGCGTTTGTTCTAAAGCGGATTCCTATCAAAACGGCGGATTTGCCAGGCGCGCGCCAGGAGCGGTTCACAGCCGAGGAGAGCAACGCTCTCGTCAGGGAGGTTGGGGATGGAGAAACCCACCCAAATTAACTTCGGTTAAAAAGGCGTATGATAATTTGGGTAAATGTGTAAGCTAGATGTATGCTTTTATAATAAATTGTCTATCTATCTATCTATCTATCTATCTATCTATCGTAATAATGTATGATTTGCAAAAATGAAAACTGCTGCTTCTGTGTAGATGAGAGAATCAAAGTGTATGCGCGTTGTGCACACGCTTCATTGATTATGGCCAAGCATGTGCCCTTAAAATAGCATATGAATAACATGCGCAACGCGCCACTGACTTTAAACAATTTTTTCCTGGTTAGTGGCGCAATTGTTTTCTAAACCTGCAAAATAGCATGAAGGAACGTTTGCGCCGGAACACACCTCCTTTTTTGCGCTGAACCGCCCAATGAGCGCAAGTTCATTCCCTAGTTTAGCGACGTGCTTCTGTGGAGGGAAAAACGCGCTTTGCGCGGGTGCAAAATAGGAATGATACATGCGTCGCTGTACAAAGTCAATTGCGCTGGGTGCAAGATAGGGCCCCCAGTGTTAAATTAACACTCCTCGGTGTACAGGTATAACTACAGAGTGTTAAAAATTAACACTGAAGCAGTGTTGAAGTTAATGAGATAATTAAGTGATTAATTACGTGATGATTGGCCACTAGTGGTGACACCTAATGTTAATAAGCAGAATCATTGAAGGAAAGAGAAACACAAGAACTACAACTGACTTGGAGCCTTTACACATTATTGCACTTATTATTACCAGTTTGAGCCTTTATTTCTGTCATACATCTACAAAAGTTATTGAGATTCAGCAGAAGTTTACACGGTAATGTTTAATGAAATGTTTCATTTCGTTTTCATTTTTAGTCACCATTATGGTGGTCAGTGTTTACTTTAGTTGGGCTCTTGACCCTTTAAATTTTGTATTGTTAGTTTTTCTCTGACAGTTCCGACATTGTGTTTATAAAGCACTTTTAGTACGCCAAGAGAAAACCAGTTTAACATTATCATCATGTTTGTGACCTTATTCACTGATGACGTTCAGAGTCAAAATCTATGACTTGTTACATTTTATTATCGGTAATTTGTAACACTGAGAGTTTACAGTTTGAGATTCAACAGCAATGTGAACAATTTTGAAAAAACTTTTGAGCAAAATCACTATTGTTTTTAAACACAGAGACATAAAGAATCAGCATATGAATCTCAACAATGGTGACAATAAACAAACTAGTGACAAACAGATCATCTATGAACATCACAAAACTAAAGTCATAATAAAACAAAAGCAAAATAAAAGCAAACAGGAAAAAACAATGAAAATTAAAGGACAATTCAGCTGCATAATTTATTCATGCTGCAATGCATGATGTCAGCCAGGGATGCATTTTGATTGGTGGCTCCCATCATGCACTGCAACATGAAACATTTGTGTGATTGTCACCATTGTTGAGATTATTGATATCTGTGTGTGATTTAAATATGTCAGATTGTTTTAAGCACTGCTGGAATTAACTATTGTATTTTATATGAAAAAATCATTTGAATGTTAAGTTATAATGCTGATTCATTGAATCAGGACAGTACAGGATTGTAACTTAATCAGGTAAACATTATCATCATGACCTGGGCTTCATTTCCCAAAAGTATTTTAAGCCTAACTTGATCGTAGAACAATTGCAATAAATGGTCTGTACAATCAAATTAGGCTTGCGATTGCTTTCGGGAAACACAGCCCAAGTCATAGTTTCTCTTGCCACAACAAATGTGCTTTATACACACAGAGTTGGAGCAACCAGAGAAAAACTAATGTTAAAAAGGAAAGGGTCAAGAGCCCAACTAAAGCAAACACTAATCACCATAATGGTGACCTGAAACGAAACATTCCATAAAACATTACCATCTTAACTTCTGTTAAATCTAAATAGGAACGTGTGTAGATGTATGACAGAAATAAAGTCAAACTGGTAATATTAAGTGCAATAGTGTGTAATGGCTCGAAGTCAGTAGTTCTTGTGTTTCTCTTTTTTCTGTTTTTCTTGTTTCTCTTTCCGTCAATGATTCTTATTAACATCAGGTGTCACTACTAATGGCCAATCATCACTTAATTAATCACTTTATTATCTCATTAACTTCAACACTGCTTCAGTGTTAGTTTTTAACACTCTGTAGTTGGACCTATATGTACACCGAGGAGTGTTAATTTAACACTAGGGATTTTGCTGTGTAGCTATGCCGTATAACTAGAATGAGCACTATATAAACACTTATTTTTTAATTAAAGGTGCTCTTAGCGATGTCGGGACTTCTTGTTGACGTTCGAACTGTTGTCAGACAAAACGGAGGCTAGCTAGACCCTCCCTCCTCCTCATCCCATCTCCTCCCTCCTCCCCTCCCTTCCAACATAAAGGAAAGTCAAAGTAGTCACTACAAACAAAGTTAAGTTTTACTGATACTTCATTCAATGTGTAATGTCGCCAAGTTAGAGGTGGAAAGTCCAGGGGTCAGAAAGTAAAAGTCCTGCCATATGTTTATTCCACCAATAAACTCACACAGCAAAAATTCCAGTGTTAAATGAACTCTCCTGGGAGTTTATTTGGCTCCAGACTCAAGAGTGTTAAAGTTAATGAGATAATTTAGTGATTGATTGAGTGATGATTGAGCATTATTGAAGACACCTGATGTTAACAAGCAGAATCACCAAAGGAGAAAATCTCATTTTTAAGTTACCAGTATGGTGATCAGTGTTGGCTTTAGTTGGGCTCTTGACCCTTAAACTAATAACATTATATTTTGTTTGGCTGTTGTGTGTGAGTTTTAACTGCCAGATGAACAACAAGAAAAGCTGCTCAGGTGGTGATGGTTATGTTTTGACATAATCATCATTTGAACTATCAATCTCTATTGTAAATGATCAAGCAAATTCACTGTAGGGCGACGATTTGTGTGAATGATTATTTTCACCCACTGTTTGTTATGAATTTGAATGTTCATTTATAGGCTATTGACAACTTTGACTAAATTTGTTTACGATGCCGCCGTTGTTTATGCTCACTGGGAAACGCGAAGCTAACGTTATCTTGTTATTATTGCGTCCTTGTATGGGAGCTATAGTTATAACCTCAGGTGGTGAAATGATTTTAAGATAATGTTTCTCTTTTTCTGCATTCTGTTCTGCAATATATATAAAAGCCAGAGGTGGAAAGTCCAGGTTCAGAAAGTAAAAGTCCTCCTCAGTATTTTGTTCCAATCACCTGGATTTGCTAATTCAGCAGGAGAGAGAACTAATTAGTGAAATCAGCTGCAGAAAAACGTGTTAAATGAACTCTCCTGGGAGTTTATTTGGCTCTAGACTCAAGAGTGTTAATTGAAGACACCTGATGTTAACAAGCAGAATCACCAAAGGAGAAAATCTAATTTTTTCAAGTTGCCATTATGGTGATCAGTGTTGACTTTAGTTGGGCTCTTGACCCTTAAACTAAAAATGTTAGATTTTGTTTGGTTGTTGTGTGTGAGTTTTAACTGCCAGATGAACAACAAGAAAAGCTGCTCAGGTGGTGATGGTTATGTTTTGACATAATCATCATTTGACCTTGAATAATAACAAATTTTTAGAATCTATTTCAAATATGCTTCCATACATAACATCACGGTAAGAATATTGTATTTTGCTTTTAAGGTTAAGATAATGATTCTGCCCAGCAAAGTTGCAATTCCTGTTTTCTCTTTATTGTCTTTAATGGCTCTTGGAGCCAGAGCCACAGCCCAGAAATTGAATCGTTAGGCTGATTGGATTAGCACATATGCGTTTGAATGAATATGCTGATTGGATTGAGACTGGTAACACGCTGGAGTCTGAGGCGGGTTCCTTAACCTGTATACTTCATTTGCATGCTTTGTTCAGAGTCTCCACCTATATGTAATCCCTCCCCTCTTTGAAATGTATAAAAACCTATACTGTATAGAACTAAGTTAGATTGTTGGATGACTGCAGCAATGCTCAGCGAAGTCCTCAATAAAGAATAACATCTGCTTGAACGATATCCCAACATCTCCTGGTCTTGCTTCAATGAAGGAATAAAGTTTCCAACAACCTGATGCACAAAACTCATTTAGAGAGTTAGGTTTACCTTGTTGATTACAGCAGCCTGTGATTCTACAGTATACTATTTTCAGCATTTTCAATATAATCAGAAAAGATGTTTAAAAACTGTTCTGATCAAAAGACTTTTGAAAAAGTATTTTATTTGGACACACAGCTTCTGGAATACACGTAAATCACTTTGAATAAAAGCATCTGTTAATGCTGAAATGGCCAGTGTCTCACCTGGGGTCAGAGGTCACTGTTGCATCACTGGATCCAGACGGAAGTTTCCTCATGGATTGATCACTCTTCACAGACTCACAGCTGGATCCAGGAGATGGAGGACTCATTTCAGAGGCAGTGTGTTCATCTTGTCTTTCAGTATGGAAACTCATTTTAGTTTTCTCCTGCTCTCATTTCTCAAAACAGATTTCAGACCTTTTGTGAAGAAAGACAGTTATTTTTAAATAGTTTCCTGTAGTACGATGTTACAATACAGCTACATCAAAGTATACATTAATTATTTTTAGAACATTGACCTTCCCCATATTAAAATGAACACATACAAATATATCTCATTGTAATCTATAAAATAAGGTCATTTTAAGTTTTTTTAAGGAATACTTGTTATTTTCTAAATATTTCTAAACCTTGTACAGAACCTTTTAATGCCCCTTTAACCCTTTAATGAACTTTTAACAGAACATGCAACTTCAATAAAATACACTTCTATCCTCTTCTTCAACAAGCTAATAAAATTATTAGGGTTTTGGATAAACATGCCCAGTCACAAAAACATTAAAGCCATATGCTGTGATTTCAAATGCCCTTATTGTGCCCGTTGTGAAAGGCACTGTCCATTCATAACAGATTATTTTGGCCATCATTACTCTAACATAATTGCTTTTACTTAAACAAATAGAAACAAATAGACTTTTAACTTAATTGTGTATTTCAGACTGACACTGTCACATGACAAAACCAATCATTAGACAAACTAAAATTCAATCACACTAGTGTGTGTGTGTGTGTAATAGTAACTGTACAGTTTGAAATGTAATAATTTACATTTATTTTAAGAGCAACATTTACAGCAGTCTTTAGTACTTTTAGCAGTCTAGTACTAGTGATATTGCAAAAGCAGTGCTTAATACTGCATCCAGAATGTCTCAAATTTACCAGTTTACCAGTGATTGTTGATTCTGTTGCATAGAATATGCCTAGGCCTAAGTGCGTCATGACAAGCACACCTCATTTACTCGTATTTGTGCAACAGAAACAACATTCACTGGTTCATTGCATGTGAACATACAATATCACTGATCAGTGAACATACAATATCACTGATCATTGATCATTCACACAATAATTCATTTGTGTCAAAAAAATAAATAATCTGATGGAGAAATAGGCCTATCTTCAAATTCAAAATGTTTATTTTGTTGTATGATCTAAAAATATCCAAATATAGGCAAATATATATTTTTTAATGATTATATAATATTATATAAAACAAACTATTGTTATTACTACATACAGATAGTTAGATTCTAATGTAGAAATATAATGATTTGTGTTTTAAATCCCATGTAAAGAAGAACATAAACCTAAATGGCGGAACATTGTTATATCACTACATGGTAAAATGAAGTACGTTCTGAACTTACCACACAACTTACTGGGTAGGTTTAGGGGCGGGGTCAGGGGTAGGTCATTCGTATGAATTCATACGAATTGGCCAATTCGTAAAATATGTACGATTTTGCAAAAATCGTGCTAATTCGTACGAGTCAGGTCGTATGAATTCGTACGAATAAGCCACCTCGTAGAATTTGTACGTTTTCCCGTGAGATCGGGCTCGCAAAAACTCCAGTGTTAAATTAACACTCCTGGGAGTGTATATGAGTCCACACTCAAGAGTGTTAAAGTTAATGAGATAATTAAGTGATTAATTTAGTGATGATTGAACATTATTGAAGACACCTGATGTTAACAAGCAGAATCACTGAAGGAGAAAAGCACAAATTCTAAGCCACCGTTATGGCGATCAATGTTTGCTTTAGTTGGGCTCTTGAGCCTTATCTTATTAATTTTAGATGTTGTTTGGCTGTTGTATCTGAGTTATAACTGCTAGATGAATGAAGAAAAAAAGTGATCTGATGGTGTTGGTTATATTATGACATTCATCATTTGAACTTAATCACTGAACTCTTTAAGATCCTTCTTTCTGACTTCAATATATGTTGTTGGTTACAGCATAACTGTGATTCTGCATAAATGCCCAGAATGTTTTATATAATATAAAGGATTTCTCAAAAGTTGTTTAAAAAAAAATCTTTCTTTTAGGCGCACACAGACGTCAAGATTCAGTCTATGCATCTCAACAATGGTGCCGAGCAGAATATTCAATTAGGAAAAGTAAATTACATAGACAATTCAGATCATAATTTATTCATACCGCAATGCATGATGGGAGCCATTAATGAGTTGTGATTGGTGGCAGCCACTGCAACATGCTTTATTATTGTCACCATTGTTGAGATTCACAGGCTGATTATTGATGTCTGTGTTTCTAAATAAATTCATTTGAAAGTCTTTTGATCAGAACAATGTTTATTAAATATTTTGGATTATAAGAAAGAAACTGATAATCATATGCTGTAGAATCACAAAACTGCTGCTAACAAGTTAAACCAAACTATCTCAATAAGTTTCATTTTTCAGATCACAGCATGATTATGTCAAAACATAACCAACACTATCAGATCATACTTTACTTTGTTCATTTTAACTGTTATATATCAATAACAGCAAACAAACAACAGTAAAATTTAAAGTAAACATATAAGGTTCAAGAGCCCAACTAAAGCAAACACCCATCACCACAATGGTAACTTAAAATTTGTGATTTTCTCCTTCAGTGATTCTGCTTGTTAACATCAAGTGTCTTCAATAATGGTCAATAATCACTAAATTAATCACTTAATTATCTCATTAACTTTAACACTCTTGAGTGTTAATTTAACGCTCATATTTTAACACTTTACACTCTTGAGTGTGGACTCATATACACTCCCAGGAGTGTTAATTTAACACCGCTCCATCTGAAAGCAGGTGATGGTGATTTACTACTAATCAAGGAACCGGCTTTACTGATGAGACGCGCATAACAATATCGTGCGATATATCGCCCAGCCCTACATGCTTTTCATTTACAGTTTTTTACTGGGTTTTTTTTTGTGTGTAAGATCTGAAAGCATTGTTTGATTTTGCCAGAAGAGTCAGAGATTCTCTGAATGAGTTTTGAACATTTGCTTTTGTGTTTAAGGTTTTGAGAAAGTGAGTGATGGTTTCAAGAAATGTGTTTTAGCAATTCAGAAAAACTGTAAAAACATGCAACATACGCACATTTTTCCATCAAACACTGCAACTTGAGGTCAAATTAATTTATTCTTTCAATCAATCATTACACAGTTGACAACAAAATACAGCTAAAAAAATAAAATTATACTTTACAAACTCAACAGATATGCTGAATACTGTAAAAAAAAAAGAGAAACTTATAAGTGGAAATATAAACAAACTTCACATGTACTCCATTCGTTCCTGACAGTTATGCCACAGGTTTTCATCAACATCACATTGGATGTTTTCTCTTGCAATACACGAGGGAAATATGTTGTATCCATCCCTGGCACCCGTTGCCAGGCAACCAGCATTCATCGTCTCCAGGAGGGACATCTGCTCATATGGCAGGGATGTCCTGCAAACCATTCATTCACAAGGCGAGACTGGTGGAGGGCAACGTTGTCCCAAATGATGACATACGATCATGGCAGGCCTCAACAGCTCTTTCTCTCTCTTCAGGGGGAACCAGTCTTTCAGTCAGTGCATCAAGAAACACGCACAAACAGGCCTGAGGACGTGCCAAAGAGACACTGAAAGCTGATGGGTTTGTATGGTTTCTTCTCATAATGATGTGGATCTGATCATGTATGATCAGAAGGATCGTATATGCAAATGATCTTTATATTATGCTGATCTTTATATCAGCATAAATATGCATATATGATACAGTGATCTCTGGAAGCTCTTTTTTTATGTTTTATTTTTTATTGAACTTTCCAAATGAGAGAATTCAATAGCAACATCTTGACACATTTCTTTTACACATTTTCACATTATGTAAGTATAAATTGAAACAACAATCATTTAAATAAAAGAAACAAAAAAATGAACTTAAAATAAAATAAAATAAAGGGCATCACAAACATTCATTTATCAGAGATACAGTTTTTTGATTGGGCTTTTCAGTTTTTAAAACATTTACAGATTCTAAATACATTTTAAAGGCTGTTTAAAAAAATCATAATAACAAAAACTAATCGATAACATTTTTCTTTTGGAAAAGTCATTATTACGGATGACACATTTTTTTCTTCATTGCGTCATTTACATACCATTATGAATTTACATACATTTGAATATCCATTCGGATTGGTCAGTCATGAGTGCAACCTTTACACTGGGATTAAAGATAGAATAGGAAATAATACACAAATAACAACAAAATATTAATTTTGTATATTGTTTGCATAGGAGCAACATTAGTGGGCAAATCATTATAAACAACCAACTTAATCAGTTTCAACATTACTAACTTTCTCAGCTTCCCTCGCTAAGATGAGACACATGAGAGGATGTTATCAGATTAAAAACGGGAATAGTTGACCTGTTATGTAAAACCATGAATGACAGAACTGGTCATCTCGTTATTTTGTACATCTGTACATTTGTGCACCGGAAACCCTGTGCACAAATGTACAGGAATCTCAACTTTAGTTTCCTGTATATTTGTGCACAGGGTTTCCGGTCACAGCTGAACACATTGTGAATAGTTTTGTTTAATAATTTATATAGTCTATAGGTGTATATATATATATATTATATGCATATACATTACGTAAAAATATATTCTTATTTCTTATTTATTTATTATTACAGGGACAGTGCATATTAATAAACATTTCTGCCAATATGCCAGAGTTAGCCAGAAGGCTATTTTTCATCTGCAGTCCCTGGACAGATGTTAAAAGTCACCCTAAAAGAGAGTAAAATTACATATAAAAAAAAAAAATTGTACAATACATTTAGTAAGAAATTCTATTATGTTAAAAAATACAGTCGAAATACAGCAAACCAACAATCACACAAACATCTGACAAAAACATGACATATACACACACACAAGGCAAGAAGCCAGCAGTGGATAGAGCAGATCTGAAATTCAAGAAGCCATTTCTTTAAATGGTTCTTAAATGTACAATATGTGTTTAGATTTCTGATGATTAAAGGAATGCGGTTCCATTCAGTAGCCGCTCGAACAGAAAAAGAAGTATGACCAAATACACTTTTTCTAAAGGGAATGACACAATCTCCCCTCGCTGCACCTCTGGTTCTGCTGTGATCAGCTGTACGGATGTTAACAAACTGGTGGAGTGGAGGAGATGATAAACCATGAATAATTTTGTATAGAAGACATAGATTTATTATCTTTATATTGTCCATAATTTACACATATGAAAATATTTATACATTCTTTGTCCATGTTCACATTTTATAACATGGTATTATTGCAATTGTTACAGTAATATATTGATGCTTTTTTAAAGTTATTTGAAAAATAGAAATACAAGTAACTTAGGAATTTATATAAAAATCTATTGTTTTCGGCCAGATTTGGCAGGTGTGCACTAGTGTGATTTTAAAAACGAGGTATATTAGAGAGTATGTAATGATGCATCAGACTCAAGAGGATCCATTTGCAGCTTTTATTAACGGAGTCAAACAGGCAGGAGTCAACACCAGCAAACAGGACAATGGAGAAACGGCAGAGACAAACCAGATAACAGGCAATGGTCGGGGCAGGCGGTGAGAAGCAAGGTCCAGAGAACAACCCAAGTCGAGGTAGGCAGAGAACGATAAGAAACGGGGTACTCCAAGGTCAAGGTAATTAACAATCCACAAGTATAATAAACGCTCAGTAATGACAGCCAAGGCAAATCAAGACTTCGCACTGATGTGGTGCGTGGAAGTGGTTTATATGTGTGAGAATGAGATGCAGGTGTGTGTGGATGAGATGCAGGTGTGTGCGCAATAAGTCCCAGGTAAGAGGCTTATGGGAATTGGAGTTGGTAATGATTAATATTCCAGGGACGGATCCCTCCGGTGGTGAAGAGGAGGCGGTACGGGAACGTCTTCTGTAACAGTTAAAGCAACTGCATGAACCGGCAATAGGGACGGGGGGGACATGACCCCTCCAGATTCATAGTGACCCGATCCGTCCCCCGCCCTCACTATCCCTACGAAAGGAGACAAAAATCGGTAAAACAGAGATTAATCAGTGTTTTCGCAATGTAGGTTACATTAGCCAAAGTAGTGTCCCGGCCCGCCGCTGCTTCAGAATCGGGTCGGGGCAGACGCAGGCTGACACATAATAATAATCTACACCGGTCACCATTACTTTGTACCCACATTCTGACTATACGCTGTTCTGTTGTCAATAAACACACGATGCCACCGACGTTTACGCTCTCCCTGTGTGTCTGTGTGTGTGTGTGTGTGTGCTACGACTCCTGAGTGAAGCCGGGGTCCTATGAGGAGCTGGTAGCTGCCTCAATCGTGCCTGTAGGAGCGGTAACCATAACGCATGAAGTGGCTAAGTCTAAACAGCCCCTATTTCTGAGCTGAGCCGGTGGTTTTCTGAACTGAAAAAAATCGACTGTATAAACGCCACATAAAGGCGATGAAGAGACAAAACTTCATGTCTCGTTTCAAAACAACAATCACCTCGTTTTTTCAAAAACCAAACAAATATTATTATTATTATTTGCACATAGGTTCTTTGCTTTTTTGTTCATAATGATAGACTTTGTATGCTGAGATAAGCAAATGTTTAAATAAAACATACTTTGCTGAAGACATGAAGTTTTGGTGGGTGATTGGCATACTAGTCAAATAACAGTCTGATCATGCATTGCTAGTGGTGATCAGGCTTTTGTTTACCTTTGTTCATTGTTGTTTATCCATGATTTCAAATAACAATCCCCCAATGGCTTTTTAATGCAAATCATTAGCCCAAATTACGCAAAGTTACTACTTGAGCACTAGTTAAAGCCCAAATTACACAAAATAACGAATTGAGTTTAAATAATTTCCTGACAACTTGGTCCCCCCCAGTTAAAAAATCCTATCTGCGCCCCTACACACACACACACACACACACACACACAGAGAGAGAGAGAGACAGGTATCAGAATACAGTCCTGTTGAATCTGCGATGACTCTTTGCGCCACTAGAGGGAGTGAGTTTGTTATTCATACGAGTGTGGAGTTACAAGTAAACAAGACACACCTTCACCAGGTAGAAGCACACGGTAGAAACGAAAGTAAAAGAGACGGAAGAGAAGAGACGCCATTCCGAGGCTTTAAACCTGTTAACTGTGTGGATATTTAAACGGTCGCATATTGTGTGGTGAGTTCAGAAAGTACTTCATGTTACCATGTAGTGATATAACAATGTTCCGCCATTTAGGTTTATGTTCTTCTTTACATGGGATTTAAAACACAAACCATTATATTTCAACATTAGAATCTAACCAAAATGGCGGAAACGTTGACGACGTAAATTACTTCTGATATCCTGCGATTTAGCATATAGCCTACTAGGAATATTTTTATATAGTAGGCCTAATAATAATAGTTTGTTTTATATAATATTATATAATCATTAAAATTATATATATATATATATATATATATATATATATATATATATATATAGGCTATATATAGAATATCCTATATTCAGATATTTTTTGATCAGGTAACAGCAAAATAAACATTTTGAATTTGAAGATATTTCTCCATCAGAATTTTTTTTTTTTTTACAAATGCATAATTGTGTGAATGATTAAATTAGAGGCAACATTAATAATATTATTATTGTATATATGTTCACATGTAGGCTAATGAACCAGTGAATGTTGTTTATGTTGCACAAATACAAGTAAATGAGGCATGCTTGTCATGACATAATCATGTCATGTCATGATATAATATATATACAATCAACAATCACTGGTAAACTGGTAAATTCGACACATTCTGGATGCAGTATTCAGCACTGCTTTTGCCAGATCACTAGTATTAGACTGCTAAAAATATTAAATACAGATGTAAATTATGTTCTTAAAATAAATGTAAATTATTACATTTCAAACTGTACAGTCACTATTACACACACACACACACACACACACACACACACACACACACACACACACACTCACACACACTGGTGTGATTAAATGTTAGTTTGTCTCTGCAGATTATTGTTTTGTCATGTGACCGTGTCTGTCTGAAATACACAATTAAGTTAAAAGTCTATTTGTTAATATTTGTTTAAGTAAAAGCAATTATGTTTATGATGGCCAAAATAATCTGTTATGAATGGACAGTGCCTTTCACAACGGTAAAAAGAAATTTGAAATCACAGCATTAATGTTTTTGTGACTGGGCATGTTCACCCAAAACCCTAATAATTAAAATTTTCTGTTGTTTACTTGGTGAAGAAGAGGATAGAAGTGTATTTGATTGAACAGAGTTGGAAACGCATGTTAAAGGTTCATTAAAGGGTTAAAGGGGCATTAAAAAGTTCCTTACAAGGTTTAAACCTATTGACATATTTAGAAAATAACAAATATTCCTAAAGAACCTTTAAATTACCATATTTTTTAGTTTAGAATGAGATATATTTGTTTGTGTTCATTATAATATGGAGAAAGTCGATGTTCTAAAAATAATTAAGATGTACTTTATTGCAACATCGTACTATTTAAGTAAGTATTTAAAAATAACTGTGTTTCTTCACAAAAGGTCTGACTTTGAGAAATGAGAGCAGGAGAAAACTAATATGAGTTTCCATACTAAAAGACAAGATGAGGACACTGCCTCTGAAATGAGTTCTCCATCTCCTGGATCCAGCTGTGAGTCTGTGAAGAGTGATCAATCCATGAGGAATCTTCCGTCTGGATCCAGTGATGCAACAATGACCTCTGACCCCAGGTGAGACACTGGCCATTTCAGCTTTAACAGATGCTTTTATGCAAAGTGATTTACAGTGTATTCCAGAAGCCTGCAGTGGGTGAGTGCTGATAAAGGCTAAAGTTGCTTTAACGCCCAGAGAGTGCGATGATAAACTTGTGGTGCTCTCGCGGGTTACCAGGAGCTTAACGACTTCACGAACCGTAACTACCACAATGTTAACAGAAAGTAAAAAAAGTAAATAAAAGGCTGATTTGACATTTACTTGACTGACAGGACAGCTGTTTCGGTGGTTGCCTAGCAACATAAAAAACGCAGCGCACTGCTCGTTCTGTGTGATCGGGGCAGTGCTGTGCGCCTCGCGTTTTCGAACCTGAAAAACGCTTTTGGTGTGACTGGGGCCTAAAGCAGTCTTTTAGTGCCGCTTTCAGAGCGGTCACGTCCGTAACGGAGAACTGTCTCATCCGTAACATTGCTTTTTCCCCATAAATGCGAACGCGAAAAATAAAATAAAATGAATATTATATGTTCTGTGGAGAGACAAACTTTCTTCATCCGGTGTGTAGTATTACTTTTGGTTTGCGCAGTGTAATTCACAGAATTGATTGCTCTGCTACCAGACTCTGTCATGTACTGTGGAGCTTGTGACTATCGGGCAAGCGCGCAGCTGAGAAGGCAGTGTGAGTGTCGCTGTCAAATCTGTCCCTGGGAAAAGTAACGATGTGCCAAATTGAAAAAGCAACTATGTTTAATTACCAAATTTTCAGTAGTTGCGCGTTACACTACTTGTACCCGAAAAAAAGTAGTTACGTTACTGTAACGCGTTACTTTATGTTTATGTAACACTGTTTATGACCACAAAAGGAAAGTTTCCTGCTCGTGCTCATCCATTTAATGGCTGTGAATAGCGACCAGCATTATGTTTTTCATCTGTATCACAGAATAATCCCATGCGATACGTGCCATAGGCTAAATTAAGTGTTCTGGTTTAGGCTACGATATGAAATTTTATGTATTATTTAACAAAAATCCTGACCTTGCCTGATGGTCTGTGCTTGACTACATGAGACAGCACCGCAGTTCACTCCGACTCGCCCAGAAAAGCACACAATTTGTGAGAAATCAAGATTAACAAAAATACAACATAAAATATAGGCCTTATCCATATCTTCTTCTCTGAGGTGAATACCTGCTGTGTTTGTAGTTTTCGCGCTCACATCTCTCAACTGTCATTCTGATATTTAGCCTAACTCAGTGAAGAAAGTTCCTTGACTTTTGGGGGATTTTTTAGGCATTGTATTTGTATTTACTTAACGAATGAATGAAATAATGAATGAATCACTTGGCCTAGCCTACTACAGAATGCTATGGAGAAAGAGTTTGCGTGGACTTCATTTGTTGACTCCTTTCTTGTTACACGGCAAGGTTGGTTGATCATTACACCAAAACAGGAAGTAAAGAATCTGGGATGTGTATTAGATAATAAATTGACAGGAGAAAATATGGCTGTTTTAGTTCGTTAAAAAATATGTAATGGGATAACATTTTTAGCAAGACAGGCGGCTTTACTAAATACTTAAACTTTAAAAATGTTAGCTGGAACATTAGTGCAGGCACACTATGATTATGCTGCAACATTTTGGTTTAGTGGTGGTACGAAACGAACAAAAAATAAATTGCAAACTGCTCAAAATAAGCTATGCAGGGTATTATTGAAAGCACATCCACAGTTGCATCTAAATGGTGAATAATTTACCTTGTTGTGTAAAGCAGATAAAAGTTGAAAGTGATTTTAGAAAGGAAGTTAAAAAAAAAAAATTTTTTATCATTCATTTTAGTGCTGTAGTGTGAGATGCTGAACTTGATGGTGATTTCTCTCCATATATGATCTGTTCTGTTCTGTCATTTTGTAAACATAGAGGACCACAATGGAAATAAGCCTTTGGCTTTTCTGTGTATTTTATCCTCGACAGTTTATGAAATGATGTATGATCCCTCTGTGTACAAATTTCAATATTGTCTAATAAATCAATAAATCAAAATACTTCATCTCTTTCATCTCTCATGTTACTCTATTGGATTAACTTTTGTATTGCTTTATTGTAAATGGATTAAGATGAAAAGTATCTGCTAAATTAATAAATATGTGTAAATATATTGCTCATTCTAGTTATACGGCATAGCTAGTGCTCCAAAATTCCATTTTGATTGTTTGTCATTTGTCAGCATCAGCAGGAGGAAGAGACTGAGATCAGAGTCTCCAGAACCCAGCGCTGTGTCTCTGAAGAGTAACAGATCCATGACGCCACCCATACATTTCAGTGATGGACCAGTGACCTCTGATACTCCGTTAGTATGAACCTTTACTTGCTGATTTATTGTAGTGCATCTAAGATGAAAAATTATTTTAATGAAAAAACTCTGTAAAAAAAGAAATAAGAAAAAGAAAGAAATACCATGAAAAAAAAATTTAGTATGCAACATCATAAAATCATATATAGTAACCAATTTATTTCTGATGTTATTTAATGGTCATTCTAATGACTGCAATTGCTGTTCTTTACTTTTTTAATTACAGCAGGGCAGAGACACAAGAGCTGATCAGATCTGTGCCATTCTCTACATCCCACTATCAGGACAAAACTGAAGCAGTCCTGCAGACACACACACTGGAGACTGGAGACCTGCAGAGAGTCAAAGACCAGCACAAAACCAGCATGAAGATCAAGTATGAGAGATTATTTGAGGGAATCAAACTCCAAGAGAATGAAACCCTCCTGAACAGGATCTACACACAGCTCTACATCATAGAGGGAGAGAGTGAAGGAGTGAATGAAGAACATGAGGTTTTACAGATGGAGAAAACAGCCAGAACACAACACTCACAAGACACTCCAATCTACTGCAATGACATCTTTAAAGCCTCACCTGAACCAGGATGTGAGGAGAAAGAGCAAATCAAGACTGTTCTTACTAAAGGCATCGCTGGAATCGGTAAAACCGTCTCTGTGCAGAAGTTCATTCTGGACTGGGCCGAGGGAAAAGCCAATCAGGATGTAGATTTCATGTTTGTGCTTCCATTTAGAGAGCTGAACTTGATCCGAGATCATCAGTACAGTCTTCACAGACTTCTGCTGGACTTTCATCCTGAACTTCAAGATCTGGACTCAAAGATTTATGAGGAATGTAAAGTTGTGTTGATCTTGGATGGTCTGGATGAAAGCAGAATCACACTGAGGTTTTCAGATGCTCAGAAAGTTTCTGATGTGACTGAGACTTCATCAGTGGGTGTGTTGATGTCAAACCTCATGAAAGGAGATCTGCTTCCCTCTGCTCTCATCTGGATCACCTCCAGACCAGCAGCAGCCAATCAGATCCCCCCCAATTACATCAACCGTCTGACTGAGATTCAGGGATTTAATGAGCCTCAGAAGGAGGAATATTTCAGGAAGCGAATCAGTGACGAGCATCAAGCCAGCAGAATCATCTCACACATCAGAAGAGCAAGAAGCCTCCACATCATGTGCCACATACCCGTCTTCTGCTGTATCTCATCCACTGTGCTTCAGAAGCTCCTGAAAGAAGATCTGAGTGCAGAAATCCCTCAAACTCTGACTGAAATGTACATCCACTTCCTGCTGATTCAGATCAACATGAGGAATCAGAAGTATGAAGAGAGATATCCACAGAAACTCCTGCAGTCCAACAGAGAAGTGATTGTGAAACTTGCTGAAGTGGCTTTCAAACAGCTGATGAAGAGCAATGTGATGTTCTATGAGGAGGACCTGAGAGAGAGCGGCATAGACGTCACTGACGCCTCAGTGTATTATGGGATTTGCACTGAGATCTTTAAGGAGGAATCTGTGATTCATCAGAGGAAAGTCTACAGCTTCATTCATCTGAGCGTCCAGGAGTTTCTCGCTGCTTTCTATGTGTATTACTACCACGTAAGCAACACTGCTGACGCATGTTTAGATTCACTGCATAATTTACAGAAAAGAGCAGTAGATAAAGCCCTTGAGAGTGAGAATGGACAGCTGGATCTGTTCCTGCGGTTCCTGCTGGGCGTCTCACTGGAGTCCAATCAGAGACTCTTACAGGATCTACTGAAACACACAGAGAACAGCTCAGAGAGCATCAGGAGAACCACACAGTACATTAAAGAGAAGATCAAAGATGGACATGGACTCTCCGCTGAAAGATCCATCAATCTGTTTCTCTGTCTGCTGGAAGTCAAAGATCAGACACTGTCCAGAGAGATTCAGGAGTTTGTGAAATCAGACAAACAATCAGAGAATAAACTCTCTCCTGCTCACTGCTCAACAATCGCCTACATGCTTCAGATGTCAGAGGAGGTGCTGGATGAGCTGGACCTCAAGAAATACAACACATCAGATGAGGGTAGAAGAAGACTGATACCAGCTGTGATCAACTGCAGAAAAGCTCTGTGAGTGTTTAATCGTGTCTTCTTTCTAAATGAACTTGCATTTTCTGTTGTTGTTGTTGTTCACAGTAATTTATCCTGATTTTGTTTTGCTGATTGTTATTCTTAATGTCTGACTTGTTTTATAAGAATGAAGCAGATATTTTTGAAATGGCATTTGTGGAATGAAGTTAAAAAAATTTACTTCCATCTGCTCTTTTTCAGTCTTGCTGGCTGTAATCTCACTGCCCAGGATTGTGAATATGTGTCATCTGCTCTACAATCCTCAAACTGTGTCCTGAGAGAGCTGGATCTGAGTAACAATGACCTGCAGGATTTAAGAGTGAAGCTGCTCTCTGATGGACTAATGAATCCACACTGTCAGCTGGAGATACTGAGGTTTGAGTTGATTTATGATTATTTAAGATTTAGTATTCCATACTTTAAATAATGTTTTGTGTGTGTGTGTGTGTGTTTAGGTTATCTGGCTGTATGGTGACAGAGGAAGGCTGTGGTTATGTGTCTTCAGCTCTGAGTTCAAACCCCTCACACCTGAGAGAGCTGGATCTGAGCTATAATCACCCGAGAGAATCAGGAGTCCAGCTGCTCTCCGACAAACTAAAGGATACAAACTGCTCACTGCAGATTCTCAAGTATGTGGGGCATTTTTATTTTTTTGTAATAAATACCGGCGGCCAATAATTAGAATCCCCCCAAATAAAACTGATCTAAATCAAACCAAAACCCTAATCTTGCACCACTTCTATGATTCTTCTTCCATGAATGTGTTAACTGGCACGCGGCATGTATCTACCAACAACTGACCTTATGCACTCATAGCAAAATCTGTGAGGCCAACGACATCCAGCTGGATAGTGAGAATGGGGCTAAAAAGAGCAGGAGCATGGCCGTAGCCAGCTATGAAGTCACCGATGTAATTGCCTAATATAGTATTAACACTAAGGTATTGCACAGCACTAAGATCATCTCATCTGAGCTGCCTCATCTGAGCTGCCTCATTGGTCTGTCACTGCTCGTCAGTGTCAAAATATTTGAGATGACCAATCAAATCAAAGTAGACAGGCTTTATGTTCACTGAAGCCTTTGAGCATGAATTTCAGCATGACTGGACGGCCCCTTCAGTTAATGATCATAAAGTGTGAGATAAGATGTAAGTAGCTAAACTAAATGAAACATATTTATATTTGATAGGAATATGATCAATATGAAGAATAATATTTCAGAGGAATCAAAATTTTCTCATGGGTGCTTCTTCAAAACTTAAAATAAATCATTCCATTTTTACGCTGATGACACCCAATGTTATCTGCCCTTAAAGCAAAATTTGGATGGTTTGAATATTCATAAGGCCTGTGTGTCAGATGTAAAGGCCTGGTTGTATCTACATTTTCTGAATAATAATGGACCTTCAGATCTTTTAATACTCCCAAACTAAACCTTGGTGGGCTGTCTTCTTGTGTGAAGCCATGGGTGAAAAATCTGGACTTTGTGTTTGATGAATCTCTGAAATTAGATAGGCAGATAAATTCAGTGGTGAAATCATGCTTTATTCAGCTCCGACTTTTATCGATAATAAAGACATTCCTTTCTTTTAAAATTTTTGAAAAAGTAATTCTGTGTTTGACTAGTTTCTGCTGCAGATTAAAATTTTCAGAAAACATTTTTTTTTTTATTCTGCACTGCTGGACAGCATGATGTAGTGTCACAAGATTGTTATAACTAACAGCACATTAATAAATTAAATGCGCACCATCCATATACTCATAAACTTGATCAGATCAGCACTTGCTGATTATGACATCATCACTAAACATCTGATCATATTTTCACTCGCCATAACAAATGTATTTGATTTAAATACAGTTAAAGCAGCCAGAGAAACACTAAAAGAAAAGTAAAGGGTCAAGAGCTCAAATAAAGGAGCCATTAATCACGATTCTGGTGACTTCAAATAAAACATCCAATGAAACATCAACATCTAAACCTCTGTTAATTCTCAATAAGAGCTTGTCTATGTAGATTCATGATGTCTAAACCATCCAAATGTTCAAACAAACTCTTTATTAAACGTCACTGGACTCCATAAACACAAGTTAACAATACGTTTCAGTGTTCGTCCAAACACTCAGTTGTAAAAACACAGGAAGTGACTCTGGCAAATACACACCGACTACAGTCACATGTGACACATATCTGACACAAGTTGTGTAACTATAACACATTAGTGTGTAAAAGGTTTCAACACACTTCTGTGTAAGAGGAATAACACATTAGTTGTGTTAAAGGTAACACAAAATGTGTAGTCCTTATAAACACAGAGATGTGTTAAGAATCGACACAGGTTGTGTGTTAAATTTGACACAACATGTGTTGTCCCTGAGCACACACACTACATGTGTTAAAATCTACACAACATGTGTTGTCCCTGAGCACACACACTACATGTGTTAAAACTGACACAACATGTGCTGTTCCTGAGCACACACACTACATGTGTTAAAACTGACACAACATGTGTTGTCCTTGAGCACACACACTACATGTGTTAAAATCTACACAACATGTGTTCTCCCTGAGCACACACACTACATTGTGTTGTTTTCAACACATCATTTTATAAGAGCGCGCCGACACTCACCATCACTGTGAATGGTATGCAGTGTTTGCTATGCTCTCAAACTAACAGGCCAGTGTAAATACAAGTTATTTATATACAATATTTTGTCAGTTGCTTCATTTTAATCTAATTCAAAGTGCAAACTCGATTAACTGTTATCTCTTCATGAACTTTTGTCAAACGCAGCATTATCAGTTAGGGGCTGAAGTGTAAATAACTGAATAATGTCCAGTACAGTGAGTCTGTCCAGTCATTGAGCTTGAAACATTGTCTTGTACTTTGTGTGCACATGCATTCTGTCCTCGACTATTTATTAAACGGTTAATATTTTTGCATCTGGCCCTTTCGCTTTATTTTTTAAAATGACACAATTTGTGTGTTAGAATGACTTACACACACATTTATTGTGTTAAATTTGACACAACATGTGTTGTCCCTGAGCACACTCACTACATGTGTTAAAACGTGTCATTTTTAACACACCTCTTGTGTTGAGTGTGTTGAAGCACTCTGGCACAGCATTCTCTACTGTTATTTTATTGTTTTATTTTTTTACTACTGTGCTTTTTGTGTTTGTGTTTAATGGTGCTGTATAAAAAATTGCCATCTTTGCTGCTTCTACACTTTTGATGATCAAACATTAATAAAATGTGCTGTCCATTTGTCTCTTTCTAGTGTGGATCATGGAGGCCATTTCAGAATCACTCCAGGACTGAGAAAATGTAGGTGTTTTTCTCTTTCACACACAGAGTCTGAAATTGTCCTTCACTTTTAATCTCTCTTGTTGTCCTCAGATGCCTGTGATCTCACACTGGAACCAAACACAGCAAACACTCAACTCATTCTGTCTGAGGACAACAGAAAGGCAACATGTGTGAAAGAGCAGCAGTTTTACCCTGATCATCCAGAGAGATTTGAGCTCCGGGAACAGGTTCTGTGTGGAGAGAGTCTGACTGGACGCTGTTACTGGGAGGCTGAATGGAGCGGATTTAAGGCAGATATAGCGGTGACGTATAAAGGAATCAACAGGAAAGAACAGAATCACAGTTGGTTTGGATGCAATGACAAATCCTGGAGTCTCTTCTGTACTGATAATGTTTTCACTGTCTGGCACAATAATGTGAACAATACCATACCTCCCCCATCACCCTTGTCTAAAAGAGTAGGAGTGTATGTGGACGTGTCGGCCGGCACTCTGTCCTTCTACAGCGTCTCTGACACACACACACTCACACACTTACACACATTCAACACCACATTCACTGAACCCCTCTATGCTGGATTTAGGGTTCATGACTCAGTGTCTCTGTGTCGGATTTAACAATCTGCTGTGAGAAACACCTGAAACATCACATCTGACTTCAGCAGCGCAGGGATTGAGCATCCATTTACGAGTGCTGCAATATTTCATGTACTACTCAAAATAATGTGAGGCAGCTTTTATCAACAACTATATTAGTTCATGAAACTTGTCTTTTTTAAACTACAGTTAAGTTGGCTACAAGGAAGGAAAACTCCATAATAAGTGTGACAGATGTTAATATTCATGAGTATATATTTACAATGTGAATTAATGTATTTCACCAATGATCCTTCCTGTCATTTTTTATTTATTTACCTTACACTAATTTGTTTAAGAAAACGGTTTCATTTGGTTTTGAACATCATGAGTGTTCATTTGAAAAGGGAGTGTTATGATGTATTTGTAGTGACGTCATGACATCATTAGCGTTCGGATCACGCTGCGTCCTCAGACTGCTTTGATACCCAAACAACTCACAAATTGCCTCTTTTGTTGATCTCTCTGACCTGTGTGTATTTTGCAAAGTTGTGGAAGAAACTTTGCTTCATTTATTCTACCACTGTAATCAGGTTAAGCCTCTTTGGGAGAGATTTGGTTGTTATCTTTCTCACTTTATCAAATGTGATTTAAACTTTTCATTGAAGGATATACTGTATTACTCTATTTTTCTGGGAGTGACTATGCTATTGATAATGTTGTTAATTTCTTTGTGTTGCATTGTAAATTTTTTATTCACAAAAACAAATTTCTCAAGACTTTGCCTAGATTTGATTGTTGTAGTTAGAGGTAGTCTTTCAATATAAGCCTATAAAGTTCTGAAAGTTTAAGTACATCATATTTTAAGCACTTTAATCCAGTCATTTCAGGTGTCTGTGACTCTTGACTGAGAAAACCACAAATGTGTAACAAAGCAAAATAAATCCAATAACATTTCATGAAAACTCCTTGTGTGTTCAGATGTGTTTTATTCAATGTTTAAATTATTTGCATACATCAAGTGTTGAAAAGATGAGGGACTTTTGCCTTTACTGTGAATATGACTTGTTCATTTCTGTAAAACTGCTTAGTTTATCAACATAAGTGACTATTTCCTGTTCTTTTCAGAACATGTGACCCTGAATCCAAGTAAATTATCAAGTACTCTCTACAGTTTTTTTTTAAGTTACTAGAACTGTGTGTGTGTGTGCATACAGAGCATGTCACTCATCAGTGTGTTTGTAGTTTGTTCATGTGAGCTGCATGTTTTTATTCTCATATGAATGATTGTTCAGAGTAATGTAATTATACATTGTCTCCTGCAGGGGGAACTGGAGGCTTCAGTCAATAATTTCTTAATAATTAGTAAATAAAAGAAAAAAAAAAGTCTTGAACAAATCATAACTATCAATTAATTATCCCTTCTTCAGGCCGAGCAGAGATTGAGGAATTAAAAAAATATATTTTCTTTATTTCTAAATAAGTAAATGATCTAACCCTTTCACTCTAAAACAGCTCTCTAAAGGTGCTCACTTTACTCACTATAGCCATATTTGCACAGGATTAGTATCATCTGGGGACCTCGTGTGATTTAGAAATTAACCACTCACATCTGAATTTCGTGCGGCGCATTTGCATGGGATAAACGAAGCCTGTGATTTTACTCGATTTACTGACTCCCATATATGATGTCAATAGGCTATTGTTTGGAAATGTCTTGTCGTGCTGTATGATATAACATAAACAGAATAATGTTCCTTACCGCATGCTGCTATACATGACATCCATCTCCATCTAATCATTCTTTTCGTTTTTGCTCTTCTGATGGTATCCAGCTTTCTCTTTCTGCAAATTGTATAGTTTTATGGTGTAGGCTATAGCGATATGACCCAGCACCCAAAATACTATCAAAACACTCAAACACAGCCTCCATTCTTTACGAAAGATGGATAAAAACACACAGGAAACAAAAACCTTGAAAAATAAACGACCCCGCCAAATTACAGAGATGCTGATTCGCACGGGACTAATATTATCACAGGACCTCTGTGTTCGGTGAAATATGGTAGGTCATTTGCGGAGGAATTTTTACTTTACAAATCACAGACATGGCCAATTCACACGGGATTAAGATCTCAGACAACCTCCGCAATTATTACAAATTACTAGAGGTCACCAGGTAATACTAATCCCATGCGCATAGGGCTTTTGTCCTCATGCAGAAGGTTTAAAACTCAAACTGATCCTCAGAAAGCTGTACAAGTACACACACACACACACACACATAATTTGTAGGGGATCTGATTGGCTGCTGCTCTCCTTTAATGAGGTTTGACATCAACACACCCACTGATGAAGTCTCAGTCACATCAGAAACTTTCTGAGCATCTTTATTACACCAGAGAGCCACTAATACAGATACAAAATACCAGCCCAGGAGCAGAAAAAAAGTTATTAAAGATCATAAATCATTACTCCATCACTACTGTTGATCAAATACAATTTATTTTGATTTGAATACTACAGATATTTTATAATCAGAAAAGCAAAGCCTTCCAAGATAGCAAGCATGATGCTGAAAACTATATCACCTGATCATCTTTGTTTCTGTCTTTCTATGCAACAAATTATATGTTTTAGTAAACACTGTTAAAGACCACAGACTTACATAAAAAGCCAAGAGTCAAACTGACCAACTAAAGCAAACCCTGATTACCATAATGGCGACCAAACATTTTAAATTAAACATTAACATCTAAACCTCTGTTAATTCTCAATAAGAACTTCTGTAGACGTCTGACAGAAATAAAGTCAGTCTGGTTAGTAATAAGTGAAGCTGGGAATGCTGTTTGTGGAGATGTTTAATCCTCCTCTGCTGAGATCTTCACAGATTTAATGTCTTTTATTTGTATTTATTTGTATTATTTGTTTCAGGCTGTCTTTAAAGTCAGTTGTAGTTCTGTTTCATTTTCTGAGAGTGCAAGTATGATGTTAAACCAATGTGGTTAACATTGACACCTTAACATTGATTTAACAATGCTTCAATGGTTGCTTGCTATATGTGTTTTTTTCGTTTGCACAGAAACTCACACACTCCGAATATAGAAATAATGAACCAGTTATCTATATTTATCAATCCCCAAACAAACCATTCACAGCATAACATGCTAAATGAGTAAATGTAAATAACATAATCATTCATCATCCTCTACCATTAATGATTGGTGTTTAATTTCAACATCTAACACCAAATTTTGAAAATAATTATAACAAATAAAAACAATAGCATTAAAATGTAACTGCTCAAACAATAATATGTCACCCATTATACGTAATCAGTAAAAATCATAATTTTATAAAACTAAATTATAAGATCTCATCAGGCATCACATTAGGAGACTCCCTTGACTTTATTTATTTATGGCTCTATTACGGTAGATGTGACTGTACTTTATCCTCACTGAATTTTAATTTAACTGCAAGACTTAATATTATTGTGGCAGATTGTTGATTAGACCGTGTTTATGTTTTAAAGTCCTTGTTTAGAGATGAAGAAGGGCTGAAGATGGAGTCACGACCCTCATAGATCTCCCAGAAGCCTCTGAGCACCTCACAGTAGTGGAGCCGTCGTCCAAAGACAGACCGTCCCATGTGATCGAGAGAAACTCTTCCTTATCGACCAGAACCCGCTTGAGGAAGAGAGGGTGTTTGTTTTATACGAGACAAGCAAATACAGCCATCAAAACAAAAAAATATTACATAAAGCAATGAGTATAATAAATAATCTAGTATATTTAATACCAGAACAACATACATTTTCATTATATAAAACACAAGCTTGAAAACAATGATCTGACTTGTTAACCGATCTCAAATGTAACTGTTTTTTGTTTGCATGGAATCACTACGATATACTTCAGAGAGCAGCACTAAATCATAAACCAGTATTACCTTCCTGAAGTTTCAAATCAAGTTTTTTTGCGAGATCATTTTGGTTGATGTTCAACAGCACTTGTACTGCAACAGTCCCAGCATTAGTACTGTACTTCTGTACCATGCGATCCACGACATCCTGGCGATCCGCGTTCTCCAGCCTTGCCTGAGGAATAGGCTCGATGTCTGATCCTACACCGTTCCACAGGTGCCAGATGAACCGCTTGAAATCTGCATTCACAATCTCCTCAAGAGCGTCCAGAATCAGTTTTTTAGTGGCGTCCATTTTCTGTCACTAGAAGAAAAAAACAGTCTTGATTCTGGAACTATTGTGCTCTTTAAAGCAGTTCACATAACAAACAAAACTATTGATAATAGTTCACGATGCAGTTACACTCCACTCACAAAACCTGTTCCATTCAGAAAAGTAGATGAAAGTTGGAGAGCAGGAATTATAAGTGGAGGTTAGGTGAACTCTGAGTTGTAAAATACTAGTGAAAAGATGTTTACGGAGGATCAGGCCACACATTTACCTCTTAGATCAGTAGATTTCAAACTTATAAAATCTGCATGGTTTGCAATGTTGTGTGAAAGAGCTATCTTTAAAAAAACTTTTTTTCATATTTCTTTCTCAGTTCAAAATACTTTTGGATGCATCAAGTGAGTGACGACACTTTTACTGTCAGTCATTTACTGTACATTACAGGTCAATGTATCCACTGAATCCACTGCTTAATAATAAGGTCAGTTTAACCAATCAGAATGAGCTAGAGGAGAAATTACTTAAATACACAAATTTGACAGAAAATTGTGTACAAATATAACAATTTGCCTACAGCAAACAGCTTTCAGTATCTCTTTATTATGTCATGACCCAGCCAGCAGAGCCATGTGGGGCCCAAATGGGTTTGCCCTGGGCTATCTAACTGGGACCCAGCCAGTTTTGCACCCAGTTTCCATGTAGGCCCCACATGGATTTGCCCAGATGAAATGAACACTGCTTAGTGTGCACACTACAGGCTGTTTAATGTAACACTTAATCAGTGTTGGAGGTAATGAGATAATTAAGTGATTGAAAAATGATTTTGTATTAGTGAAGAACACCTGCTGTTAACAAGCATAATCACTGAAGGAAAGAGAAACACAAGAACTACTTCCAGCCACAGCCTTGGATGAAATCAACTGAAGATAAAATACATTACATCTCTCAAGATCTCATTAAACAACTCCACAAACAGCATTACCAGCTTCACTTATTACTAACCAGACTGACTTTATTTCTGTCAGACATCTACAGAAAAGAATTTAGAAGAGGTTTAGATGTTGATTACTTATTTGAACGTAATAGTTTGATTTGATGTTACTATTGTGGCGATCAGTGTGTGCTTTAGTCGGGCTCTTGACTTTTCAACATTTGTTTTTTTCTAACAGCTGTGTCTGTTTGTTATGATGAGAACAGCAAGAGAAAGTATAATCAGATGCTGTAAGCTGATTGATGATAAGAATATAATCATCATATATTGGCTTAACTCATTGATATTATGTGGGAGGTTTATACGGGTAGTATGTTATTAATTCTGTTTTATTGTTGTGATTCTACAGCAAGGAAATAATATAATTTAATCAGAACATCAAACGATTTTTAACACACCATTTACATATTATGGGCTCCTGTTAGTTTTACTTGCACACAGGCATCAAGAATCAGCATATGAATCTCAACAATGGTGACATGCTTCAATGGTGCAATGCATTGTTGAGATTCATATGCTGATTCTTGATGTCTGTGTGCGTCACCATGGATTCATTTTTCATGTTCGTTAAAATCTTCTAACTGATTGTTATAATATTGCTGGACCTGTTAGAAAAAAACAAATGTTGAAAAGTCAAGAGCCCGACTAAAGCACACACTGATCGCCACAATGGTAACATCAAATCAAACTATTACTTTCAAATAAGTAATCAACATCTAAACCTCTTCTTAATTCTTTTCTGTAGATGTCTGACAGAAATAAAGTCAGTCTGGTTAGTAATAAGTGAAGCTGGTAATGCTGTTTGTGGAGTTGTTTAATGAGATCTTGAGAGATTTGATGTATTTTATCTTCAGTTGATTTCATCCAAGGCTGTGGCTGGAAGTAGTTCTTGTGTTTCTCTTTCCTTCAGTGATTATGCTTGTTAACAGCAGGTGTTCTTCACTAATACAAAATCATTTTTCAATCACTTAATTATCTCATTACCTCCAACACTGATTCAGTGTTACATTAAACAGCCTGTAGTGTGCACACTAAGCAGTGTTCATTTCATCTGGGCAAATCCATGTGGGGCCTACATGGAAACTGGGTGCAAAACTGGCTGGGTCCCAGTTAGATAGCCCAGGTCAAACCCATTTGGGCCCCACATGGCTCTGCTGGCTGGGGAGGCTTGTTTGTGTACAACAGGTAAAGAGAAACTTTAAAATTGAGTCAAAATATCGAAGAAATACAAATGAATGAACGGCAGGATAAAATAACTATGGTTAATTATTTCGTCTGAAGTCAAGTCACCTTTAAAAAGCAACCTTTAATTACTTCCCTTCATGTCCTATAATGATTGTAAATTATGTCAATCAAACACCTTGTGAAACTTTTAATTGGGTTGATATAATCTCTATATATTTATGAAAACACAACAATAGGTACAGTTGAATTTTATTTAAAGTAAATTATCAAGTACTCTCAGTTATTTTTTAGTCACTAGAACTCTTGTGTAAGTGAACTATAATAACTTAGCATTTGTCAGTATAAAATACTATTCCTATTTCACAATCACTGTTTTTTTAAGCAAGTCTAACTCTAAGATTTTGCTGTGTTGCGACATCTTTGACCTACATGATCAAAGTCTCCCTTGCGAGCGCAGAAACAAGGCTACGGCACAAATATTGCAACATTCAGTCTATTAATTATTAAAGAGGCGAATGTTTAAAATATTGAGTCGAAAGAATGCCATAAATAGGATTTACAGTTAAAAGTAAGTAAGACTAATTGTTGCAGACTTGTTATATTTAACAGGCAACTTTTTGTCTGAGGCATTTAGAATGTCATTTTATTCTCTCAACATCTCTAAGAAACGATATATATATCTCAGAAATTGAAAACATTTGATAAAGTGAATTATATGGAATTCTATACTTACATCTCTGGTTGAACAATATTTCGTGTAGAGTTTGTCTGCACTTCCTTGTGCTTCGCTTAAGTGTTTCGCTTTCTCTTAAGGTGTTTCCAGAAATACTTCATTTTTTTGTTCCTTTCTGTCTCGCCCACGCTTGAGCGTTCAAGCTTTTAAAAAATCTCCACCTTTTTCCTACGTCCCATAACGCTTTGCACACATTTTTGTAACAAACTGTCAACAATCATCATTGCTACCCAGTCAACAATTTGATCTCACAGTGATCTCTTTGTGTCTAAATATCACAGCAGTTCAAATGTCTGTGTCTTATTATTCATTTAAAATCCTTCATAGATGATGATGATGATGATGACACTGCTGGATCTCATACTGTATAATTACAGGGCAATTATAACTTAAAAAATGAACAACACCACACAAAGACTGCATACTGAATCTAGGTGATGATTATGTTGTTATCATCAATAACAATCCAACATCATCTGGATACATTTGTACACTCTCAGAAAAAAAGGTACAAAAGCTGTCGCTGTGGCGGTACCTTTTCAAAAGGTACACTTTTGTACCTCAGAATACAGATTGTGTGGCTCAGATAAGGTCCAGTTCTGGTTTATTTCTTTGCTCTTGGCTGACATGTGGCATTGCTATGCAGAGGTGTAAAGTCCAGGTTCAGAAAGTAAAAGTCCTCCTCAGTATTTTGTTCCAATCACCTGGATTTGCTAATTCAGCAGGAGAGAGAACTAATTAGTGAAATCAGCTGACTGAGTTTATGGTTGGAATAAACATATGTCAGGACTTTTACTCGTTGGCCCCTGGATTACCCACCTCTGCTAATATGTACCTTTGAGGGACTAATATGTACTCTTTAGGTACAAAAGTGTACCTTTTGAAAAGGTACCGCCACAGCGACAGCTTTTGTACCTTTTTTTCTGAGAGTGTATCAGGGATGTGCATGTTTTTCTTACTTTTTTTTTTTCAACCCATCATCATTTTAATTGTGATCCACCTGTCTAACTCTAACTCCTCCTCTCTCATAAAAATGGGAGGCTGGGCATATATGAGGAAGTCCTTGACCTTTGCTGTGTCTTGTTTGTTTTCTCTCTAGTTTTTTTAATAATTTAATCTTCGTCTTCTGTCTCTGTCTTCATGGCTGCCTCTCTGTTGGGCGAGCTGTCGTGTCCCGTGTGCACTGAGCTCTTCACTGACCCTGTGTTATTGAGCTGTGGTCACAGTTTCTGTCGTCAGTGCATTAATGATCACTGGACCTCGAGCATATCCAGAAACTGTCCCGTCTGTCGACAGCTTTCACCTCAGCAACCGGTGTCCAATCTGAGCCTGAGGAACACCTGTGAGTCTTACCTGAGAGAGAACAACACGAGGAAGGAGAGGGATAGAGAACATGTTTGTCAGATACACGGAGAGAAAATTGAGCTGTTCTGTCAGACGGATGATAAGGCTATATATTCAACGTGTAAGGACAATGAACATGAATAGCACGAATCACAGCCGCTACAACAGGCTGTACGACAACGCAAGGCGAGAAATTTTGCTCTATTTATGTAATTATTATTAATGCGTGGGTATGGCAGCCCAGTTTATTGCCAAGGAAGTTACACATAGGTATAAACAAATGCATGTATCTTTTTGTGCAATATACATGTGTATGTGTAATATTTGTGTTTATCTTTAAAGGGTAAGCTGAAAGATGCCCTTCATTCAGCTGAAAGGGTCATTACTGAACCGAAGGTCACAGGATAGCAAAATCTGCAGGTACATTAAGGTTTAAGGTGTTTAGGATCAACATAATTAAACAAATTCCATAGATGTTTACTTTACAAAACTTCAGCTAGCTTTTCAAGTTTCACCCAACTGAGGACTGTAGGCTGACTGGTTAGACATATAGACTGGAAAAATTATTCGGCAAGTATGTCTTGGTTTAACTTGGTTCTTGGGTCCACAGAGTTTAATGAAAAAAGGTAGAAATAAAAATAAAACTGCTATATAAAGTAACACAATTCATAGAAATTGAAGTGCATAGATGCCTACATTAAATTGACAAATAGAGCACTAGAGAAAAAATGTCCAACTGTTTTAAAGGGTTATTTACATACATTTTCTCTGATCAGTTCACACACTGTTAACCCTTGCTGTAAAATTCTGACAATATTATACCATTTTCCATTAAAACAGTAATATACCGTAGAAAATAAAACTAGCCTACAGGAATATACTGTGAATTAACAGTGCTCAAAGTCGACACTCAGAGGCTGTTTTCCCAATCACACCCTATACCCTCATTCACTATTCCCTACATTAGTTCACTAATATAGTCCACTTGAATGAAAAGAAGTGAGTGAATTGAGAAACTGATGAACACCTGATAAGCAGAATCACTGAAGGACAGAGAAACAAGAACAGAAAAAAGAGAAACACAAGAACTACAACTGACTTCCAGCCACACTGAGTGTGAAACCAGTTTACAAACCAGTTTACGATTATTTCTTTCATACATGTACAAAAGTTCTTGTTGAGAATTAACAGAGATTTAGTTATTAATAAAATTTGTTGTCACCATGATGGAGATCAGTATTTGCTTTAGTTGGTCTCTTGTCCCTGGACTTACCATTCATCTCTCTCTCTGACTGCTGTAACAGTGAGTTTATAAAACACATTTGTTATGGCAAGAAAGAGTCAAGAGGAAGATGATCAGGTGTTTTTATTTTTTTGTGATGATGTCACAATCATTCTGGACATGCCTGATTTTCAGATTTTTCCTGTATATAGTCATTGAAATTATAGTTATCTCATGTTTAGCATATATCTGTGAATCTACTAAATGAAATCAATATTTCTGTAATCAGGTCTTCTGAAGAATATTGTAATCATATAGTGCATTCAATTTTATTTTACTCCTGCTTGGCTCAGACACACACAGACATCAACAATCAGCATATGAATCTCAACAATGGTGAAAAGTTTCATGTCGCAATGCATGCTGGGTTCCAGGATAATATAAAACTCCCAGCATGCACTGCTGCATGAATAATAATAATAATAAAAAAGAAATATTGCCACCATTGTTGAGATTCATGTGCTAAATTGTGATATCTCGGTGTTTCTAAAACACAGTCTAGCTCTGTTTCTCTGGTTATGCATCATGTGTTTAAAAAAAAAAGAGTCATTGTATCTTATTGCTGCATTTTCACAGTGGTGGTAATGTAACACTTTTGATTGAGGATTAAACTCTGAATAAGTGAGAATGAATTCCTTAGTGAATGAACAAGCAATATGATGATTTTGTCATCATAATCATTATAACTGCAGTCATTCATAAACTGTGTGTGCACAAGTGTGACTTGCAAAAACACAGCTCAAGCAGCAAAAGAAAAACTAATGTTTTAGCATCAGCAACCCAACTAAAGCAAGCACTGATCTCTATAATGGTAACTTCAAACCAAACATTTTCAATTAAACATCTCAATAACAACTTCTGTATGACAGAAATAAAGTCATACTGGTTAATAATAAGTGTAATAATGTGTAATGGCTGGAAGTCAGTCGTAGTTATTGTGTTTCTCTATTTTCTGTTCTTGTGTTTCTCTTTTCTTCAGTGATTCTGCTTACAATCACTTACATATTCCCTTAATTATCTCACTGCATCGTTACTTTTTACTCGTAGTGTGGATTTCCCTGAGGGGTTGAAAGGGTTAACTGTGTAAGATAAAAAAGACACACCCACAAAATGTATTTTAACAGTAATAAACTGTAAGTTATAAAACAGGTTTATACTGGCAACACTGTTGCCAGTAGTTTACTGTAAAATTTATTTTTTGGGTCACCGTTGTGCAGAAGAGTAGAGCCTGTGCTTCAGTCCAGGAGAATATCTACAAACATTGATGATTTGCTGCATGTTGCTTTATTTAACAGGCGGTGACTGTGTAGTTGTTGATCCAGTGGAAATCTTTTTATGTACAATAGTTTTTTAGTGGTCTCAAATAAAAGAAGTTCACAGTAATACTTTACTCACATTATTAATGCATTATACATTTTAGTTAAAGGCAGGGTAGGTAGGAATGGTCTAAAAAACTTCTTTTTCAAATTTGTTTAAACTTTATGTTCATATCAATACATAATTAAAATGTAAGTACTCTGAAAAAGAAAGTATAAAAATCGAGTGTCTGTAGACCTCTCAGGACTGTTTTAAAGACAGTTCATTATTTCCATTCACTCCACCCCCTCCCTTCTGGGCTCCTTCCAAAGCCACGCCCCCAAAACACATGAACGCGCGACTCCAACCGCTGAGCTGAAGACGCATTATTTACCTGAGACGAGCGGAGAGGAAGGAGCACAGTGCATGTAGTGACATCATGTCAGAATCACATGTAATAAAAAAATCTAACGCTAATTGCTTATGAATATAAACAAATAAGATGTATTTTAGTACTCACTATCAAGCTAGCATATTGATATTGGTAAATTTAAAATATATATTTTTTGATTCGCTAACGAGCTAGTTATATAAGCTAAAAACAGGTTGCATTGATACACTTTTTTACATTACCATCAGTTATATTGTGATGAAGATGAATTTCGTGTAAGATTCATAACATATATGGTGTTCTGCATGTAGGGGTGGGAGATATTGACAAAAATGAATATCTCGATATTTTTTTCCAATATCTAGATATAGATATTCAGGCGATATTTTTGCCATCCTTCAAAGAAATGTGAGCAAACTGGCAAAGAAGGTCCAGTTGGTCTTTTGACTTGCTGCATTTGACCTATATTATTCTAGGCTATAGAAAAAACAATAAAGGAGCTAACTAAACAGAATCTGTGGCACCCCCTACTTTTTCCACTTACAAAAAAAAAAAAAAAAAAAAAACTTAACTAGGCACTTCTTGCAACAGTGATTATTAAATCAAACAACAATATTGTTGATGATCAATTCAAAGTAAAAAAAAATTAACATTTTCAAAACGGTATAAATCCATTCATTTTTCCCCCAAAACGCTATAAATCCATCTTTTTTTTTTTTTTTTTCTAAATTTATGGTTTGTCTTTTTAAAAAAGTTTTTGTCTTTTATTTTTCGTGTTTGCATTTATGAGGAAAAAACAATATTACTTGACAGTTCTCCATTATGGACGCGAGCGCTCTGAAAGCTGCACTGAGACTTTCAAACTTTAACAGAGACCTCAAAACAGAAAGCACAAAGCCTTTCTTTAAAACGAATTTCGTTTTGTATTAATTGTATCTTAATTTTAATATATTTTTTTTTCATTAATTCATTAATATTTTCATTCCTGCATTAAATACATAAAGTAAATATAGGCTATCAATCACAACATAAGGTGCTTGAACTGGAGATTATATCATCGTGAACCGAACCGTAGCCTCGCCTCACAGGCCTAAAAAATGTGGAATATATTTACAGAAATCTGGTTCTAAACAAAACCATCCAAAACAAAATAAAACTATGTAGCCTAAATGTGCATTTCTCCGGTGCATGCGTTCACTAGCCTACTGCGAAGATCGCGAGTCAAATATCGTCAACTTCATCTTTGCAGCCGACACAGAAATTAATAAACAATTAAAATGTCTTATTGCAATATTTTACACATTCATAATCATTACTTTTGCTGGTTCTTTGAGGCAGCTTTTTAGGTTTATGGCGTTTTGGAAAAGAGCTCTTCACGTACAAACACCGTTTCACCAAGGCACAGCAGCCCTTCAGCACATAAGAACAAAAAGAGAAAAAGCACGGACTTACTAATTACGAAACTTTGATGTGGTTGAACAGCTGAAACAGTCACAAATTCCTCTGCAACTCAAACATTCGAAGGAAGAGAACAGCATTACAGTTTTCAGCGCGTCCTCCTTTGATTGCTGTGTTGTGACTGGAAAAGTGCATGCAGGAGCACATGCGCAAAATGTAGGTTTGTAAAATGTCCTTTTGTAAAATAAAAATAATTTTAGGGCGAAGCAGAGGAGGTCGTGCAAGAGGCCGTGGCGTGCAACTAGGGTCCGAGGAAGTAGAGGCTGAGGACGGGGTGGTCGCTGGAAAGCTACGCTGATATTGACACGCGTTTTATTTCTTTGTTTATCCAAAGACTTTTTGTTCATTACCTTTTCTTGTACTGTCTTCTTTTTTTTGCCTTGTTTGCCTTCACTAACTGCATGCCGGTAATGTGAATTTTGATTGCTCTTTCTCTGCCATTGTTTTGCTATTCCTAGGTTCAGTGCCTCTCGAATTCCTCAAATCAAACGTGCGCGCGGCCGCGCGCAAGTGGGCAGATCCCGTGGCAAAAGGGTTGTTGCCATGGTTGCGAGAGAGAGTGACAGTCGCCTAAGCCAATCCTTTGATTCGTCCCGAATCGAAATAATGAGCTGTGTTTAATACAGATTAAACGGTCTAGAGTCACTTGATTTTTATACTCTTTTTTTCAGAGTACTTACATTTTAATTATGTATTGATATATATAGAAAGTTTTAACAAATTTGGATCTTTTTTTTTTTTTATAGTCCTACCTACCCTGCCTTTAATACATTTAAATGATAGTTGGTCAATTTAAGGCAGTCGGTTTCTGCAAGTGTAATTAGTTAACTATAATTTAGTGCATTTTTACAGAAACAAACTAGATTACAGTAAAGAACTGTACAATTAACAGTATTTTACTGGCAACAGTGTTGCCAGTATTTTACTGTAAAAAAACCCGGTAAGGTCTAACAGTGCATATAAGAGGTCATTGTTCTACAAAACATACTACACGATTCAGGAAACCTTGTTAGTCTAAAAAAAAGTTCCCAATATTGCAAAAAAAAACAAGACTGCCTCTACAGAATCAGTGCAATGCCTACTTCTTCATCATCGCCTCTTTGGCTCCGCCCACTGACACGTGAAAAGACAAGCAGGAAAAACAAGATCACTGGACAAAAAGATGTATGATGGCTTTTGATACCTCCAACTAGGGTTGCCAACTGTATTTTGGGCCTAATTTATTTGTCCCATACGGGACCTCCCTTGTCTCGATTAAATAGATTTCTACGCTGATCTAACCACTGACTGATAGAACAGCAACACAACACTTGAGAATGATCACGACACCTGTCATCATCCAATCACAGCCCACACTCACGCGCATCAGACCATACGAATAACAAACTCTAAATTGAGAATTAATTATTCATTTGGGACAAACCATTGTTTGATTTGTGAACAGAATCCTCTGCTGTCTGGTCACTCCTTGTTCGATCCGGACTCACGCTAACGGCTAATCCCTTTCACTGTCCGGCCGGGTTTTGATTTTGGCATATCAGTTTTGGTGAATTCAAACAACGTGATTATTGTTCATGAGTCCAACATCCAGCCACGCAAGAAAACATGAAATCATCCTGAGGGAATAATATGCTGATGTGATTTACTGCCCAAGAAACATTTCTGATTATTATTAATGTTTTTTTTTTTTTTTATTTTTATTTTTTAAGTCAGGATTCTTTGATGAATAGAAGGTTCAAACTAGCCTGGGAAAATGGCTCCAGACGAACTTCCGGCAAATTTATTATTACATTATTATTATTATTTATTACATTATTAATGCAATAATGACTATCTTTAGAAAGTATTGGTCTACTTATTACTAATTATGAAATCCCATATCAACGAAATCCCATGCTCAACCACTTGAACAATACAAGGAGAGACAAGAAACTGCACGTTTAATGCTTTCAAATAAACAATATACAATTGCATGAATTATTCTTGAATTGACCAAAGTGCGTAGAGTGAGAAGGTTACATTAAAAATATACCTTTTAAAAATGTATGTTAAATATACAAAATTGTTCTATAGTCTAATGCAATTACATAAAATTTTACTTTAAATTACAGAAGAATAAATAGTAATCCCTTTAATTAAATTACAGTATTTAGATTACTTGGTAATTAATTACATACAACACTGTATAACAGTAATTAAAATGTAAACTTAACCGTAACCGAAAACTCAGAGTTTCCCATCTCACGGTAAGTCAACTCAGAGTTCAAGTTTTAACTCATAGTTGGTTGAACCTCCTTTCTGAAACAGGCCCCATGTAACCTAAAATGCTTATTGTGCTATCATCAAAATAAAGGTTTTATTCAAGTCACCCATCCCCAAACACACACACACACACACACACACACACACACACACACACACACACACACACACACACACACACACACACACAGAGACAGGTATCAGAATACAGTCCTGTTGAATCTGCGATGACTCTTTGCGCCACTAGAGGGAGTGAGTTTGTTATTCATACGAGTGTGGAGTTACAAGTAGCCTAAACAAGACACACCTTCACCAGGTAGAAACACACGATAGAAACGAAAGTAAAAGAGACGGAAAAGAAGAGACGCCATTCCGAGGCTTTAAACCTGTTAACTGTGTGGATAAGTGTGGATGTGTCGCATATTGTGTGGTAAGTTCAGAATGTTCTTCATGTTACCATACAGTGATATAACAATTTTCCGCCATTTAGGTTTATGTTCTTCTTTACATGGGATTTAAAACACAAATCATTATATTTCGACATTAGAATCTAACCAAAATGGCGGAAACGTTGAAGACGTAAATTACTTCTGATATCCTGCGATTTAGCCTATATAGCCTACTAGGAATGTTTGTATATATTAATAATAATAGTTTGTTTTCTATAATATTATATAATCATTAAAATTTGATTTATTAGATATATTAGATATATATAGAATATCCTATATTCAGATATTTTTAGATAAGGTAACAGCAAAATAAACATTTTGAATTTGAAGATATTTCTTCATCAGAATGGTTTTTTTTATTTTTATACAAATGCATTATTGTGTGAATGATCAAATTAGAGGCAACATTAATAATATTATTATTGTATATCACATGTATTGAACCAGTGAATGTTGTTTATGTTGCACAAATACAAGTAAATGAGGCGTGCTTGTCATGACACACACTGTTAACCCTTGCTGTAAAATTCTGACAATATCATACCATTTTCCATTAAAACAGTAATATACCGTAGAAAATAAAAGTAGCCTACAGGAATATACTGTGAATTAACAGTGCTCAAAGTCGACACTCAGAGGCTGTTTTCCAAATCACACCCTATACCCTCATTCACTATTCCCTACATTAGTTCACTAATATAGTCCACTTGAATGAAAAGAAGTGAGTGATTTGAGACACTGATGAACACCTGATAAGCAGAATCACTGAAGGACAGAGAAACAAGAACAGAAAAAAGAGAAACACAAAAACTACAACTGACTTCCAGCCACACTGAGTGTGAAACCAGTTTACAAACCAGTTTACGATTATTTCTTTCATACATGTACAAAAGTTCTTGTTGAGAATTAACAGAGATTTAGTTATTAATAAAATTTGTTGTCACCATGATGGAGATCAGTATTTGCTTTAGTTGGTCTCTTGTCCCTGAACTTCTTACCTTTCATCTCTCTCTGGCTGCTGTAACAGTGAGTTTATAAAACACATTTGTTATGGCAAGAAAAAGTCAAGAGGAAGATGATCAGGTGTTTTTATTTTTTTGTGATGATGTCACAATCATCCTGGACATGCCTGATTTTCAGATTTTTCCTGTATATGGTCATTGAAATTATAGTTATCTCATATTTAGCATATATCTGTGAATCTACAAAATGAAATCAATATTTCTGTAATCAGGTCTTCTGAAGAATATTGTAATCATATAGTGCATTCAATTTTATTTTACTCCTGCTTGACTGAGACCCACACAGATATCAACAATCAGCATATGAATCTCAACAATGGTGAAAAGTTTCATGTCGCAATGCATGCTGGGTTCCAGGATAATATAAAACTCCCAGCATGCACTGCTGCATGAATAATAATAATAATAAAAAAGAAATATTGCCACCATTGTTGAGATTCATGTGCTAAATTGTGATATCTCGGTGTTTCTAAAACACAGTGTAGCTCTGTTTCTCTGGTTGTGCATGTTTTAAAAAAAAAAAAGAGTCATTGTATTTCATTGCTGTGTTTTCACAGTGGTGGTAATGTAACACTTTTGATTGAGGATTAAACTCTGAATAAGTGAGAATGAGTTCCTTAGTGAATGAACAGGAAATATGATGATTTTGTCATCATAATCATTATAACTGCAGTCATTCATAAACTGTGTGTGCACAAGTGTGACTTGCAAAAACACAGCTCAAGCAGCAAAAGTAACACTAATGTTTTAGCATCAGCAACCCAACTAAAGCAAGCACTGATCTCTATAGCGGTAACTTCAAACCAAACATTTTCAATTAAACATCTCAATAACAATAACATCTCAATAACTTCTGTATGACAGAAATAAAATCATACTGGTTAATAATAAGTGTAATAATGTGTAATGGCTGGAAGTCAGTCGTAGTTATTGTGTTTCTCTATTTTCTGTTCTTGTGTTTCTCTTTTCTTCAGTGATTCTGCTTACAATCACTTACATTTTCCCTTAATTATCTCACTGCATCATTACTTTTTACTCGTAGTGTGGATTTCCCTGAGGGGTTGAAAGGGTTAACTGTGTAAGATAAAAAAGACACACCCACAAAATGTATTTTAACAGTAATAAACTGTAAGTTATAAAACAGGTTTATACTGGCAACACTGTTGCCAGTAGTTTACTGTAAAATTATTTTTTTGGGTCACCATTGTGCTGAAGAGTAGAGCCTGTGCTTCAGTCCAGGAGAAGCTCTACTAACATTGATGATATGCTGCATGTTGCTTTTTTTAACAGACGGTGACTGTGTAGTTGCTGATCCAGTGGAAATCTTTTTATGTACAATAGTTTTTTAGTGGTCTCAAATGAAAGAAGTTCACAGTAATACTTTGCTCACATTATTAATGCATTATAAATTTTAGTTAATACATTTAAATGACAGTTGGTCAATTTAAGGCAGTCGGTTTCTGCAAGTGTAATTAGTTAACTATAATTTAGTGCATTTTTACAGAAACAAACTAGATTACAGTAATGAACTGTACAATTAACAGTATTTTACTGGCAACAGTGTTGCCAGTATTTTACTGTAAAAAAACCCGGTAAGGTCTAACAGTGCACTTATATATTCTGTGCAACAGAATCAACAATCACTAGTAAACTGGTAAATTCGACACATTCTGGAGGAAATATTCAGCACTGCTTTTGCAAGATCACTAGTATTATACTGCTAAAAGTATTAAATACTGATGTAAATTATGTTCTTAAAATAAATGTAAATTATTACATTTGTACAGTTACAGTTACTGTACAGTTACTATTACACACACACACACACACACACACACTCACACACTGATGTGATTAAATGTTAGTTTGTCTCTGCAGATTATTGTTTTGTCATGTGACAGTGTCTGTCTGAAATACACAATTAAAGGTAGGGTAGGTAGGATTTAAAAAAAAAAAAAAACATTCCAAATTTGTTTAAACTGTCTTTATATACCAATACATAATTAAAATGTAAGTACTCTGAAAAAGAGAGTATAAAAATCTGTAGACCTCTGTAGACCTGTGTCTGTAAAAGTGTCTGTAGAGCTCTCACGACTGTTGTAAACACAGCTCATTATTTCCATTCACTCCACCCCCTCCCTTCTGGGCTCCTTCCAAAGCCACGCCCCCAAAACACATGAACGCGCGACGCCAAACGCTCAGGCTCAGCTGGAAGACGCATTTATTTACCTGAGACGAGTGGAGAGGAAGGAGCGCAGTGCATGCAGTGACATCATGTCAGAATCACATGTAATAAAATACCTAACTTTATCACTATGAATATAAACAAATAAGATGGCTTTTAGTAGCCTACTCACTATCAAGCTAGCATATCGATACTGGATACTGGTTGATACAAATCAACAACAACTACATCACCACAGTTTTATAATGTCTTGTTTACAGATAAACAGAGTAACATACACTCAAACAACTCCTTCTCACAACTGTATTGCAGACACAAAATAATATAACACACACACACACACAACACAGTGTGTACGACACACAGAGATACAAGATAAAGAAATCAGTAAACATAGGTGGAGAATATAACAACAAATAAAACGCAAAACAAACGTGCAGGTAAAGTTCCCGGTGAACATGGTAACAGAGTTTAGATAGAGGGTAAAGCTACACAGTGCCGAGGAGCTATTTTTAGCTGTTACACATGCATTTTGTTATCTAAAGTTAAATTTGGCGAAATTCAACAAGACAACTCTCAACCTGAGCTGGGCCTATTGATTATTTATCGTCTCTACTCTGGCTCGCTAGTGTATAACAGTGGACACCAAAGTTACTCTGTTATAGCTACTGTACGACAGTGTAACGTTAGTTATGCTAAGTAATGTTATGTTAATGTTAGCTATATTAGGCAGCTACGTGTGCTAGTGATACATGCTTCATGAAAATATTAACATATACAAAAAAACAACATTTCCATCAAAATGAATAAAGCAAGATTACCTGTCCAGCAGAAATAAACAGAAATAAACACAAGGCGTCACTTTTCATCCCCTTTAGGTCCCTCAGTTCTCGCCATCGCTGGAAAGCCACGCCGATATTTACTCTCGTTTGATTTCTTTGTTTATCCAAATGCTTTTTGTTCATTGCCTTTTCTAGTACTGTCTTTCTTTTTTGCCTAGTTTGCCTTCGTTGACTGCATATGCAGGTGCTTTGAATTTTGAATGCTCTTTCTTTCCGCGCCTCTCTTCACTCCTCAAATCAAACGGTGTCGGCCGGGTGTGCGCGCATATGGGCAGATCTTGTAGTAACAGGGGTGGTAGCCATGGTTGCGAGAGAGAGGGACAGTCGCCCAAACCAATCAATTGTTTCGTCCCGGATGGAAATAATAAGCTGTGTTTATTGCAGATTAAAAGGTCTACAGTCACTCGTTTTTTATACTCTCTTTTTCAGAGCACTTACATTTTAATTATGTATTGGTATATAAAGACAGTTTAAACAAATTTGAAAAAAAGTTTTTTAGAAAATCCTACCTACCCTACCTTTAATTTAAAAGTCTATTTGTTTAAGTAAAAGCAATTATGTTTATGATGTCCAAAATAATCTGTTATGAATGGACAGTGCCTTTCACAACAGTATAAGGAAATTTGAAATCACAATATGGCTTTAATGTTTTTGTGACTGGGCATGTTTATCCAAAACCCTAATAATTAAACTTTAAAGGGTTAAAGGGACATTAAAAGGTTCTGTACAAAGTTTAAACCTATTGACATATTTAGAAAATAACAAATATTCCTAAAGAACCTTTACATTACCATATGTTTTAGTTTACAATGAGATATATTTGTTTGTGTTCATTATAATATGGATGAAGTCAATGTTCTAAAAAATAATTAAGATGTACTTTATTGCAACATCGTACTACAGAAAAGTATTTAAAAATAACTGTGTTTCTTCACAAAAGGTCTGACATCTGTTTTGAGAAATGAAGTAGGAGAAAGCTAAAATGAGTTTCCATACTGAAAGACAAGATGAGGACACTGCCTCTGAAACGAGTTCTCCATCTCCTGGATCCAGCTGTGAGTCTGTGAAGAGTGATCAATCCATGAGGAATCTTCCGTCTGGATCCAGTGATGCAACAGTGACCTCTGACCCCAGGTGAGACACTGGCCATTTCAGCATTAACATATGCTTTTATTCAAAGTGATTTACAGTGTATTCCAGAAGCCTGCAGTGGGTGAGTGCTGATAAAGGCTAAAGTTGCTTTGAACGCCCAGAGAGTGCGATGATGGAGGATAAACTTGTGGTGCTCTCGCGGGTTACCAGGAGCTTAACGACTCCACGGACCGTAACTACCACAATGTTAACAGAAAGTAAATATAGTTAATAAAAGGCTGATTTGACGTTTACTTGACTGACAGGACAGCTGTTTCGGTGGTTGCCTAGCAACATAAAAAGCGCAGCGCACTGCTCGTTCTGTGTGATCGGGGCAGTGCTGTGCGCCTCGCGTTTTCGAACCTGAAAAAAACGCTTTTGGTGTGACTGGGGCCTAAAGCAGTCTTTTAGTGCCGCTTTCAGAGCGGTCACGTCTGTAACGGAGAACTGTCTCATCCGTAACATTGTTTTTTCCCTATAAATGCGAACACGAAAAATAAAATAAAATAAATATTTTATGTTCTGTGGAGAAACAAACTTTCTTCATCCGGTGTGTAGTATTACTTTTGGTTTGCGCAGTGTAATTCACAGAATTGATTGCTCTGCTACCAGCCTCTGTCACGGACCGTGGAGCTTGTGACTATCGGGCAAGCGCGCAGCTGAGAAGGCAGTGTCGCTGTCAAGTCTGTCCCTGGGGAAAGTAACGATGCGCCAAATTGAAAAAGCAACTATGTTTCATTACCAAATTTTCAGTAGTAGCGCGTTACACTACTTGTACCCGAAAAAAAGTAGTTACATTACTGTAACGCGTTACTTTGTTTATGTTTATGTAACACTGTTTATGACCACAAAAGGTAGGTTTCCTGCTCGTGGATACAAACCTAAATAAATTTAATGGCTGTGAATAGCGACCAGCATCATTTTTTTCATCTGTATCACAAAATAATCCCATGTGATACGTGCCATAGTCTAAATGAATTGTTCTGGTATAGGCTACGATATTAAATTTAATGTATTATTTAACAAAAATCCTGACCTTGCCTGATGGTCTGTGTTTGACTGCGTGTTCATGAGACAGCACCGCAGTTCACTCCGACTCGCCCAGAAAAGCACACAATTTGTTAGAAATCAAGATTAACAAAAATACAACATAAAATATCAAATCAAATCAAATCAAGTATATTTGTATAGCGCTTTTCACAATACAGATTGTATCAAAGCAGCTTCACAGTATTAAAATAAAATAATACAACAAAGTTTGTTTCTAGTGGAATTTATTGATTGATAGAATAAAATTAAATATCCCCAAAATATCCCCAACTGAGCAAGCCAAAGGCAACAGTGGCAAGGAACCGAAAAAACTCCATCAAGTGACCTAATGGTGTCCTAAAACTCCATCAGGTGACCTAATGGAGAAAAAAAAACCTTGGGAGAACCCAGGCTCAGTCGGGGGCCAGTTCTCCTCTGGCATTTATGAACTAGAGGCCGGATTGTAGTTTGAAACTGTGAGATTAACAATATTATATGAATGCCTGGCTGAAAAGATGCGTCTTTAATCTAGTTTTAAACTGGGAGAGTGAGTCCGAGCAACGAACAGTATCAGGAAGGCTATTCCAGAGTTTTGGAGCCAAATGTGAAAATGCTCTCCCTCCTTTGGTTGATCTGGATATCCTACCCAGCCAGCAGAGCCATGTGGGGCCCAAATGGGTTTGACCTGGGCTATCTAACTGGGACCCAGCCAGTTTTGCACCCAGTTTCCATGTAGGCCCCACATGGATTTGCCCAGATGAAATGAACACTGCTTAGTGTGCACACTACAGGCTGTTTAATGCAACACTTAATCAGTGTTGGAGGTAATGAGATAAGTGATTAAGTGATTGAATAATGATTTTGTATTAGTGAAGAACACCTGCTGTTAACAAGCATAATCACTGAAGGAAAGAGAAACACAAGAACTACTTCCAGCCACAGCCTTGGATGAAATCAACTGAAGATAAAATACATTACATCTCTCAAGATCTCATTAAACAACTCCACAAACAGCATTACCAGCTTCACTTATTACTAACCAGACTGACTTTATTTCTGTCAGACATCTAGAGAAGTTCGTATTAAGAATTAAGAAGAGGTTTAGATGTTGATTACTTATTTGAAAGTAATAGTTTGATTTGATGTTACCATTGTGGCGATCAGTGTGTGCTTTAGTCAGGCTCTTGACTTTTTAACGTTTGTTTTTCTCAGGCAGCTGTGTCTGTTTGTTATGATGAGAACAGCAAGAGAAAGTATAATCAGATGCTGTAAGCTGATTGATGATAAGAATATAATCATCATATATTGGCTTATCTCATTGATATTATGTGGGAGGTTTATACGGGTAGTATGTTATTAATTCTGTTTTATTGTTGTGATTCTACAGCAAGAAAATAATAGAATTTAATCAGAACATCAAACGATTTTTAACACACCATTTACATATTATGGGCTCCTGTGAGTTTTACTCGCACACAGGCATCAAGAATCAGCATATGAATCTCAACAATGGTGACATGCTTCAATGGTGCAATGCATTCTGGGAGCCATGGATAAGTTTCGTATGATGCACTCAGAATGCATTGCACTATGAAGCATGTCACCATTGTTGATGTTCTGATTAAATTCTATTATTTTCTTGCTGTAGAATCACAACAATAAAACAGAATTAATAACATACTACCCATATAAACCTCCCACATAATATCAATGAGTTAAGCCAATATATGATGATTATATTCTTATCATCAATCGGCTTACAGCATCTGATTATATTTTTTCTTGCTGTTCTCATCATAACAAACAGACACAGCTGCCTGAGAAAAACAAATGTTGAAAAGTCAAGAGCCTGACTAAAGCAAACACTGATCGCCACAATGGTAACATCAAATCAAACTATTACTTTCAAATAAGTAATCAACATCTAAACCTCTTCTTAATTCTTTTCTGTAGATGTCTGACATAAATAAAGTCAGTCTGGTTTGTAATAAGTGAAGCTGGTAATGCTGTTTGTGGAGTTGTTTAATGAGATCTTGAGAGATTTAATGTATTTTATCTTCAGTTGATTTCATCCAAGGCTGTGGCTGGAAGTAGTTCTTGTGTTTCTCTTTCCTTCAGTGATTATGCTTGTTAACAGCAGGTGTTCTTCACTAATACAAAATCATTATTCAATCACTTAATCACTTATCTCATTACCTCCAACACTGATTAAGTGTTACATTAAACAGCCTGTAGTGTGCACACTAAGCAGTGTTCATTTCATCTGGGCAAATCCATGTGGGGCCTACATGGAAACTGGGTGCAAAACTGGCTGGGTCCCAGTTAGATAGCCCAGATCAAACCCATTTGGGCCCCACATGGCTCTGCTGGCTGGGTAGGTATGACCAAAAGCCTTGAATTTATTGATCTTAAAGAGCGCGATGGATTATAGGGTGATAGAAGATCCGTTAAATAGACTGGAGCTAAGCCGTTTAGGGCTTTATAAGTCAGTAGCAATACCTTATAATTAATACGGAACTTTATAGGTAGCCAATGTAGTGATGATAAAATCGGTGTTATATGATCATATTTTCTTGATCTAGTAAGAACTCTAGCGGCGGCATTTTGGACTAACTGTAGCTTGTTTATTGAGGATGCAGGACAACCGGCTAATAAAGCATTACAGTAATCTAGTCTCGAGGTCATGAATGCATGAACTAACTTTTCTGCATCAGAAACTGATAGCATATTACGTAGCTTAGCAATGTTTCTAAGGTGGAAAAAGGCTGTTTTTGTAACATACGAAATATGATTTTCAAAAGACAGGTTACAATCGAGTATAACACCCAGGTCTTTTACTGTAGAGGATAAAGTAACAGGACATCCTACGATGTCAAAGTTGTATTGTGAGAGGTTCTGTGGGCGGTTTTTTGAACCGATAAGTATTACCTCTGTCTTGTCTGGATTTAATAAAAGAAAATTACGCGTCATCCAATCTTTTATATCTTAAACACACTCTGTCAATTTGGATAATTTAGCGTTTTCATCCGGCCGTGATGAAATATATATTTGAGTGTCATCAGCATAACAATGGAAACTAATTCCATGTTTCCTTATAATATTTCCAAGTGGCATCATATATATTGAGAATAACAGAGGGCCCAACACAGATCCCTGCGGCACTCCATAGTTTACTGGAGTTATGGTCGATTTTTCTCCATTTAAATAGACAAAATGGTGTCGGTCAGATAAGTATGATCTAAACCAGCTTAATGCTTGTCCTTGAACACCAGTATAATTTTGTAGTCGATCTAAGAGTATTGTATGATCTATAGTATCGAACGCAGCACTTAGATCAAGTAAAACTAGTATTGAGATACAGCCTTGGTCAGAAGCTAAGAGTAAATCATTTGTGATTTTAACGAGCGCAGTTTCAGTGCTATGATGCGGCCTGAATCCTGACTGAAACTTTTCATAGATATCATTTTCTTGCAAGAAAGAGCCCAGTTGAGTGGACACAACTTTTTCTAGTATTTTAGACATAAAAGGTAGATTTGAAATGGGTCTATAATTTGCTAGATTATTATGATCTAATTGTGGTTTCTTAATGAGAGGTTTTATAACTGCCAGTTTAAATGTTCTTGGAACATGACCTAAAGATAAAGACGAGTTAATAATATTGAGGAGAGGCTCTTCCACTACAGGTAACACTTCCTTCAGTAGTTTAGTTGGTATAGGATCTAATAAACATGTTGTTGTTTTAGATGAAGTGATAAGTTTATTTAACTCTTTTTGTTCTATAGTTGTAAAGCACTGTAATTGTTCTTGCGGGGGGATAATTGAGGCTGAATTATAAGGTGCGATTGAGGATTGAACGTTTACAATTGTGGTTCTGATGTTTTCTATTTTCTCAGTGAAGAAGTTCATGAAATCATTACTACTAAACTGTAACGGGATATTTTGTTCGGGTGACGTCTGTTTATTTGTTAGTCTAGCCACGGTGTTAAATAAAAACCTAGGATTGTTTTGGTTGTTTTCTATTAGTTTGCGGAGGTGCTCAGCCCTGGCCGCTTTTAGGGCCTTTTTATAACGTGACATACTGTCTTTCCACGCGATTCTAAAGACCTCTAAATTAGTTTGTTTCCATTTACGCTCTTAATTACGGGTTTCTCTCTTTAGAACATGCGTAGTATTATTGTACCATGGTGCTTTAATTTTCTCTCTGACCTTTTTTAATCTAATGGGTGCAACAACATCCAATGTTCTAGAGAGAATGGTGCTCATAGTGCTAGTTAGTTCTTCTAGTTCATCTGTTTGTTTGGGTTCAGGCAGCAGCTGAGACAGATTAGATAAGCAATTTGAGAAATTATCTATGGTGGATGGAAGGATTGTTCTGCCTGGTCGAAAACGCGGCACAGCATGACATATTACAGCAGTACGTAATATGCAAGTTACCAAGTAATGGTCAGTGACATCATCACTTTGTGGAATGATATCTATATCGGTTGGATCGGTTCCATATGATATAATTAAATCGAGTGTGTGATTAAGACGATGAGTTGGTCCGGTGACGTTTTGCTTGACCCCAAAGGAATTTAATAAATCTATAAACGCAGCCCCTAACGCATCATTTGAATTATCTACGTGTATGTTAAAATCTCCAACAATTAATGCTTTATCTACATTGACCAATAGATCTGAGAGAAAATCTGCAAACTCTTTTAGGAAATCAGCGTAAGGCCCAGGCGGTCTATATACGGTAGCCAAGGCTAGAGATAATATGGATTTTTTTCTAACATCTAAGAGCGTAACATTTAGTACAAGTATTTCAAACGAAATAAACTTATAACCCGTTTTCTGAGTAACATTGAGAATATCTCTATAGACCGCTGCAACACCGCCGCCACGACCAATCAGACGGGGTTCGTGCTTATAGGAGTATCCAGATGGAGTAGACTCATTTAGACCGAAATAATCATTAGGTTTAAGCCAAGTTTCAGTAAGGCAAAGTACATCGAAGCTATTATCTGTGACTATTTCATTTACAATAACTGCCTTAGGTGTGAGTGATCTAATGTTTAGAAGACCTAGCTTTAGAAATTGTTTTTGATTACTAATAGCAACATTTTCTGGTTTAATAACAATTAGATTGGCCTAGATAAGGCCAATAAAATATAGGCCTTATCCATATCTTCTTCTCTGAGGTGAATACCTGCTGTGTTTGTAGTTTTCGCGCGCACATCAGTCAACTGTCATTCTGATATTTAGCCTAACTCAGTGAAGAAAGTTCCTTGAGTTTTTGGGGGATTTTCTAGGCATTGTATTTGTATTTACTTAACGAATGAATGAAATAATGAATGAATCACTTGGCCTAGTCTACTACAGAATTCTATGGAGAAAGAGTTTGCGTGGACTTCATTTGTTGACTCCTTTCTTGTTACACGGCAAGGTTGGTTGATCATTACACCAAAACATGAAGTAAAGAATCTGGGATGTGTATTAGATAATAAATTGACAGGAGAAAATATGGCTGTTTTAGTTCGTTCAAAAATAACATTTTTAGCAAGACAGGCGGCTTATAAATACTCAAACTTTAAAAATGTTAGCTGGAGCATTAGTGCAGGCACACTATGATTATGCTGCAACATGTTGGTTTAGTGGTAGGAAACGAACGAAAAATTTATTGCAAACTGCTCAAAATAAGCTATGCAGGGTAATATTGAAAGCACATCCACAGTTGCATCTAAATGATGAACATTTTAGAGAGCTTGATTTTTTAAAAGTTGAAAAAAGGGTAACATTTATTGTGTTGGCATTTAAAATAATAAAGAAAAGTGCTCCAAGGTACCTGATAGATTATTATGTACATGTGAAAAATGTGCATAGTCATTCCACAAGGGGGAGTAGCACTGATATTTATCCTTGTAAATTTGAGAGTTTAATGGGGATGAATTCCTTTCTATATATTAGTGCTATAGCCTGGAATAATTTACCTTGTTGTATAAAGCAGATAAAAGTTGAAAGTGATTTTAGAAAGTAAGTTAATTTTAAAGTGATGTAGTGTGAGATGCTGAACTTGATGGTGATTTCTCTCCATATATGATCTGTTCTTACATTTTGTAGACATAGAGGACCACAATGGAAATAAGTATTTGGCTTTTCTGTGTATTTTATCCTCGACAGTTTATGAAATGATGTATGATCCCTCTGTGTACAAATTTCAATATTGTCTAATAAATCAATAAATCAAAATACTTCATCTCTTTCATCTCTCATGTTACTCTATTGGATGAACTTTTGTATTGTTTTATTGTAAATGGATTAAATAAATGAATAAATATGTGTAAATATATTGATCATTCTAGTTATACGGCATAGCTAGTGCTCCAAAATTCCATTTTGTTTGTTTGTCATTTGTCAGTATCAGCAGGAGGAGGAGACTGAGATCAGAGTCTCCAGAACCCAGCGCTGTGTCTCTGAAGAGTAACAACTCCATGATGCAACCCCCTACTTTCAGTGATAGACCAGTGACCTCTGATCCTCTGTAAGTATAAACATTTACTTGTTGATTTATTGTAGTGCATCTAAGATGAAAAATTATTTTAATGAAAAAACTCTATAAAAAAATAAATAAGAAAAATAAGAATTTTTTTTTGAGTATGCAACAACATAAAATCATATATAGTAACCAATATATTTCTGATGTTATTTAATGGTCATTCTAATGACTGCAATTGCTGCTCTTTACTTTTTAATTACAGCAGGGCAGAAACACAAGAGCTGATCAGATCTGTGCCATTCTCTACATCCCACTATCAGGACAAAACTGAAGCAGTCCTGCAGACACACACACTGGAGACTGGAGACCTGCAAAGAGTCAAAGACCAGCACAAAACCAGCATGAAGAACAAGTATGAGAGATTATTTGAGGGAAACAAACTCCAAGAGAATGAAACCCCCCTGAACAGGATCTACACACAGCTCTACATCATAGAGGGAGAGAGAGAAGGAGTGAATGAAGAACATGAGGTTTTACAGATGGAGAAAACAGCCAGAACACAACACTCACAAGACACTCTAATCTACTGCAATGACATCTTTAAAGTCTCACCTGTACTAGGATGTGAGGAGAAAGACCAAATCAAGACTGTTCTTACTAAAGGCATCGCTGGAATCGGGAAAACTGTCTTTGTGCAGAAGTTCATTCTGGACTGGGCCGAGGGAAAAGCCAATCAGGATGTAGATTTCATGTTTGTGCTTCCATTTCGAGAGCTGAACTTGATCCGAGATCATCAGTACAGTCTTCACAGACTTCTGCTGGAAGCTCCTGAAAGAAGATCTGAGTGCAGAAATCCCTCAAACTCTGACTGAAATGTACATCCACTTCCTGCTGATTCAGATCAACATGAGGAATAAGAAGTATGAAGAGAGAGCTCCAGAGAAACTCCTGCAGTCCAACAGAGAAGTGATTGTGAAACTTGCTGAAGTGGCTTTCAAACAGCTGATGAAGGGCAATTTGATGTTCTATGAGAAGGACCTGATTGAGAGCGGCATAGACGTCACTGACGCCTCAGTGCATTCTGGGATTTGCACTGAGATCTTTAAGGAGGAATCAGTGGTTCATCAGAGGAAAGTCTACAGCTTCATTCATCTGAGCGTTCAGGAGTTTCTTGCTGCTTTCTATGTATTTTACTACAACATAAACAACACTACAGAAGCATGTTTTGATGCACTGGAAAATCTCCATAAAAGAGTCACTGATAAGGCAATGGTGAACAAAAATGGACATCTTGATCTTCTCCTCCGGTTCCTGCTGGGCGTCTCACTGGAGTCCAATCAGAGGCTCTTACAGGATCTACTGACACACACAGAGAACAGCTCAGAGAGCATCAGGAGAACCACACAGTACATTAAAGAGAAGATCAAAGATGTTCATGGACTCTCTGCTGAAAGATCCATCAATCTGTTCCTCTGTCTGCTGGAAGTCAAAGATCAGACTCTGTCCAGAGAGATTCAGGAGTTTGTGAAATCAGACAAACACTTAGAGAAGAAACTCTCTCCTGCTCACTGCTCAACAATCGCCTACATGCTTCAGATGTCAGAGGAGGTGCTGGATGAGCTGGACCTCAAGAAATACAACACATCAGACGAGGGTAGAAGAAGACTGATACCAGCTGTGATCAACTGCAGAAAAGCTCTGTGAGTGTTTTGTTTTTTTCTCTCTTGTATACTCATTTAAGTTACTTAATATTTGTATATAACTTCAGTCAGATACATTTTAACTGTTAGAGAATTTACAGACAGAAAATTATGTTCTGCTCTCTTTTAGTCTTGTTGGCTGTAATCTCAGTTGCCAGTCCTGTAAAATTGTGGCATCCGCCCTTCAATCTTCAAACTGTGTCCTGAGAGAGCTGGAACTGAGCTACAATCACCCAGGAGAATCAGGAGTCCAGCTGCTCAACGACAGACTGAAGGATCCAAAGTACAAACTGCAGATACTCAAGTATGTGGGCTAGTTATGACTCATATATTTTCTAAGAGGGATATTTTGTTAAGATAATGTTTTATGAAATGTTGTGCTCCCATTATTTTTTTGCTGACTCTCTGATTTAATACAGAAAAATCCATAAACCTCAAGTAAGACCAACATTTAGAGGTGTAAAACTAGAGGTTTTAATTTAATTCAGCTTTTAAAAAAATGACTACACTACAGTTTTATTTTTTCACTAAATAACGAACGAGTGTATTTACCGATTTCAGATAAAATCTGCAGAATGTTCATAAAGTGCACAATGAATCGCTGTCAGCCTTGGTCCTGGAGGTCTACCTTCCTGCAGACTTCTGTTCTAACCCCTTGACTTCACAAACCTGCCTGTAATTTTCAAGTAAACTTGATTAGCTGGATCAGGTGTGTTTGATTGTGGTTGGAGCTGAACTCTGCAGGACATTAGTAAATATTGAAAGCAAATTCATATTCTTTCTTGAAAAGCTAAAAACAAAAGTCAGAAAAGTCTGGTAAACACCTTCGAACTACCATTGGTCCGTGGCGTTTATGTAATAGGTAGGTGTGGCTCTGAGGCTCTTTTGTTTTTTACATGGAAATCTTCTCCGGTTCATTTCCTCTGTTTAGTCTGTACTTTCACAGCTGACATTTTTGGTTGTTTACCACATATTTGCATATCCTCTTAAAGGATCATCTAAATGGTCACCTATTTCAAAAGTATTTTTACTCCTAAGCGAAGAATATATTGGGTCCTTACTTTAATCAATCAATAAATTCCACTAGAAACAAACTTTGTTGTATTATTTTATTTTAATACTGTGAAGCTGCTTTGATACAATCTGTATTGTGAAAAGCGCTATACAAATATACTTGATTTGATTTGATTTGATTTACTAAAGCATAAAACTTCCATAATATGCTTGTAGAAATACAAGAAACATGCTAAGTTCAACTACTAGTTTCTATGAAAAACAATGCTTCAGCCAGCTATTCTACTTTTAAATGTGCTTTCTGGGGTTGAATGTCTGTTTTTGTTTTGGTCTGTGTGATCCCGCTACACTGCAAATTTGCCCAATAGTATTTCGAAACACGGGTTGCCAGTTGGTGGAAAACACAGCGTATTGCAGCCAGCAAACAACTGAGTCAAAGATTGCAGATTTTACCCAACCTAAAAAGCCTCTGCAGTAAAAACATTGCAAATTATTACATTGGCTGATCAGCTTGCAATATAAGGCTCATGAAAGGAACATGAAATGTATCACTTTCCATTGTCATGCGCCCTCATTCCTTCTGCGTTTCTCAATCTGGCAAATCGTGTGAGCTTCGATTCTGAGGACGGGGTGGGAGAAACAACTCTCTCCAATATTTTGAATATGGACTGCAGTACCCATTTCAACAGCTAGCAGCCAATATTACATACTGCACCTTTACACATTATTTGTTTTTCTCTCTGCTCAGTTTGGATCATGGAGGAAATTTCAGGATCACACCAGGACTGCGGATATGTAAGTCCACACACACATGCAAACCTCTGCATTCTTGATGCCATAGCTGTTCTGATCTGTCTTTCTGTGTTCAGATGCTTGTGATCTCACTCTGGATCCAAACACAGCACACACTCGTCTCTCTCTGTCTGATGGGAACAAAAAAACAACATATGAGAAAGAGTATCAGCCGTATCCTGATCACCCAGAGAGATTTGAGAACTATGAACAGGTGCTGTGTAAAGAGAGTCTGACTGGACGCTGTTACTGGGAGGCTGAATGGACTGGATGGGGTCATGTCGCAGTGACATATAAAGGAATCAGCAGGAAAGGAGGGAGTGACTGTCGGTTTGGACTGAATGAAAAGTCCTGGAATCTTTACTGTTGTGATGATATTTACACTGTCTGGCACAATAGTAAGAGAACGAACATTCATGTCCCTTCATCTTGTTCTAACAGAGTAGGAGTGTATGTGGACGTGTCGGCCGGCACTCTGTCCTTCTACAGCGTCTCTGACACACACACACTCACACACTTATACACATTCAACACCACATTCACTGAACCCCTCTATGCTGGATTTAGAGTTTATAATGATTCTTCAGTGTCTCTGTGTCAGATTTAACAGCCTCCTGTGATGAACCATAAAGACACATATAGAAACACATTATAAGTCACATCATGACATATAAATTCACAATTATCTGAAATAAAGTCAGAATAAGGAGATATAAAGTCACAATTGTGACAAATGACGGAATCAAACAAATTCTACATAAAGTGTACAGGAAGGCTCCTCTTCAATGGGTTATGAAGGCCAACCTCCACAGTGCTAATAAGAGATGTGATTGGTCAGATTTGCTTATATGAATAAATTACTGGACTTTTCAGAATATTTTGTGAATATGCAAATAGCTCTGTAAACTAAATCGATCATATCATATCGATTTTCTGATTGGCTAACACAGACTTACAACCCTCTGTCAAACAGGAAAGATTAGGTTAATCCATTTGAGATAATCGTTATATATTTCTGTCACGGAGCAAACCCGTGATCATGAATGGACTGTATGTAGGTACACCATATCAAACACACAAACATGTGCAGCATTAACGCAGTCTATTTACTGACACTGATATCCTGGATATTGCCTTATAGTTCCAAATGTTCCTGTAAAGCAAGGTTTATAATTGTTAATTCATTGTTTTGCATCATAGTTGCATGTTCTTGTTACTGTGTAATTTAATTATGGATGTTGTTTAATATGCATTAGGTGGTTGGAAGTACATATGTTAGAAAGTAAAACTTACCTGTAGAATGGTACATTCCAGGGTGTGGCCTAGACTATAAATGGCTGCCAGAAAGCATGGTGCAGGAGGGTCAGGTTGGTTGTGTGAAGTGGAAGCAAATCCATAGAAACTTGTTCCAGAAAGTTTGTTAACCAAACGATACAACTGCTGTTGTGGCTACCTTCCCACAAAAACTTGTAAATATTTATGTTATTTTTGTAGTTTTTCTTTTTCTTTGTTTTTTTTTGTTTTTGCCGTTGGATTTGCACTGTCTTCACAATAAATTCACCTTAATTGGGATTTCCTGTCGCATTGGTCTTATTATGCCTCTGATCGCGAGGGCGATTGCTAACAATTTCCTTTATATTTTCTAAGAAATACATGAGAGGCGGGAGTAAGATAAACCAGGTGCTTGCTGTTTTTTACAGCACAACTACAAACTCTGTGGTGTTTACACAAAGAAACACAGAAGGGTACATTTTCATTTCATAAATATACAACAGTAGTCAAGCTGTTTTTTATGTTATATTTAAATACATAACATTTATTGTTAAATTAGATAGATAGATAGATAGATAGATAGATAGATAGATAGATAGATAGATATTATTTAACATTTCATAACTTTTGAATATTTTTTGCTGTCCTGATTTGTCACTCCTTCACTGAAGGTTCTGAAGGGTCTGACCACACGCCACTGATATCCGGTATCCAGTCTGTTAATGTGTGAGTCAGTGGAGACTTCTGGGAGTCAGATATGATGGTCTGTAGAAACACTGGCTCTTTATTTGATCTCATAAAGCTACTGTAGATTTTGTCACAGTTTCAGAGGATCCTCAGTCTCAGTTTCATCCTGCTGGATTGTCCGGAAAGATCCATTTTATGGTTTTGTTGTAAGTTTCACCTCACTCTGTGTTTAACACTATTGTCTTTGCAAACTTAACAGTGTAACACTGTTACTGGTTTTGTTCAATAAATCTTTGCACATAATGAATGGACTGTGTGTGATGTTACATCTGTAAAGTTCAGATTGAGGACTGAGAGATTCAGACACTAAACACTGAGATGATGCAGTGATTTAGTGTGTGTTTAAAGCAGACGTCACACACTCACACACACACACGCTCTCCCCTATTTCATGTGTCTTTCTGATTCTCAGTTTGTTTTCATTCTTCAATGGTTCCTCTCTCATGTCCTGAATGGATGTGTTGTTGGAGTCTCTGCTGCTGGACGGGGGTCAAAAGTCAATGAAGAAAGAAAATTACAGACATTCAAGTTAAAACATTGGGTATTTAAATGTTGTCTATTTTGTGATAAATTCATACATTCTTTGTAACAATGCATAACATAAACAGGCTTCTGCTCTTATACAGGATATTTTAGAACCATTATGAGTTTAAATCCATAGAGATAAACATTATTTTATTGTCAAAACAAATGAACTCAATTCTAGTCTGCATTATTTATTCACAGCTGCTGAAATAGCCTTAACTAGTTTGATTTTCCCGCATAGCCAGACCTTTACCAGCCTTCAGGAGCAATCTAGACCCTTTACATATAACTTTGAACAGGCACAGAGCAGCCATAACGTGCCTATAACATCTACCTTCACTTTATTTGAGCGGGGAAGCGGCTACATGTGTGCCATGAAGCCAAACTCAACCCTATGATGGCATGCCAAGATTTCACTTCAAATATGCCAACAGAACTTCAGTATGAGTTAACTCAGGCTTCAACCAAATGCAGAAAGATACGCAGGCAAGAGACAGTGATGGCAACAAATTAGAAAATATTTATTGATTCATTTGCATTTTTATCAAAGATTTGTAAATGTTCTCATAACAAACAAGGGGGTGGAAAATTGACTGCACATTATCTCCATGTCGTGGACATGGGTGGAGATGACAACTTATTAATCGGTTATGTTGTTAATACAGTAATATGGTAATAGAAAAGTATATGATGAAATTTCATTAAATGGGATCAAGTTAAAAAAAAATTAAGAATGATATATAAAAATGACGAATTAATTAGGTTATGTATAAATTAATAAATGTCATAATTTTAATTACAGCACAGATTTATGTCCTGAGCTCAGTATTACTCTTACCAACTTTAAAAATTTCATTTCAGAAACAAATTTAGAGCACATTTCTTTAGAGCACACACTCTTTTTTTTTCATATTTAGACTTTTTTTTTTGTTTAGATGTCGAATTAGAGATTGCCATAAAAGTGATTTTGATTGAAACTGCACATACTCAAAGTCCAGGGAACAGGTGTAATTTTTTTGTAGTGACTCTTTCTATACTTGGCAATATTTTGCACTGCTGTGGGAAACATGGGTCGTTATCCATGCGTGAGCTGACCTATACAAAAAAATAATAAATAAAAAAAAACCTTTGAAAGTGCAAAAACTGTACTTTACTTTCAAGTACTGTACTTTTAAAAAATCAAAATCAAAACATTGGAAAAGTAAACCAATTTAAATTTTCTTAATTTACCTTCCTGAACAGTTCCATGATGTCATCATTATGAGCCCTTTCACAGAACACCTCCACAATGTAGTTGACAAAAAAATATCCTTTGATACTATTTCTGTACGAAGTGATACTGTACCTGTGGCGATAAATCAATGGTAAGTTAAGCATTTATATGTATAAAACCAAACAAACAACTGCACTGTTTTATTTGTCACACATCTGAGTGGTGTCACACATCAAATCATTCATTTAATAATTTTTACCAGACATTCGTGAACAGACAAACACATGTGCGAGCTACAAATTAATCTAATTTCAGCAATCATGTCACGTACAGTAAACTGACCAGGGGGGCTGGACATAAAACAGACGAAATCTTTGCTTACGTACACAACCAACAGCGTGCGCCCAACGACCAGGGCAATAGTAACCTCCTGGGTGTTCTGGACAGAGAAATGGACACACAAAACAGTACTAAATAAAGAAAAAGGTAAAGAGAAAATGGGAAATAGCAATATGAAGACTGAGTTTTATCAGTAATGTCGTACCTCCTATGCAGGCTTGAATCAGAATAACCTTTGGTTTATTAATCAGAGCAGGACATTTCTCTGAGTTCAGATTGGAGTAGATGTCATCAACACGGAAGTAATCCTTGGGGTTTTCCACCTCATGATAGTTGACACCTAAAATGGTTTCTTCACTATGTGAGGTCTTTTCCCCGTGAGACATAATAACCACAAAGGTGCTGTCCGAGTCTTTATGTTCAGAACGTAACATCTATTTCCTGTGAAAAAAAAAAAAATATATATATATATATATATATATTTAAAAAATATATAAACAAAAACAAAAAAGTCGCTGTTTTAAATAGGCAAATGCTTAAAAGTATATGATTGGATCATTATTGCAATTATTATTATGTTTCTAGCATGTTATATGTTTGCCGACATTTCTTCTAACCCAATCAGTGGAGTGTGTGGTTTTTATTTCGTTAACAAGCATGTATGAAGACACATCATGGCCATATTCCAGGATTACAATGTCAAGATTCATCAGGCTCAGATTGTGAAAGAATGGTTGGAAGAATCATTTCCACACATGAATCGGCTCCTCTGAGTCCAGAGCTGAACCTCAGTGAAAGTCTTTGGGATGTTCTTGTGTATATGACATAACATCACAAACCTTATTTCCATTAAGAGGAGCATCAAGATCTTGTATTGGCAATGCAAGTGTCAATTACTCTGTAAAGTCTCCTCCAGTACATCCCAAAGACTTTCACTGATTTATATAAATAATATTAATTTCACAAGGCTGTTCCAGAGAGATTTGTGTATTTCTCAACACTGTAATCCAGAGCCTTCAGCAGCCACTCCATGTTCTCCTCGTCTCTCTCTGCTCCAGCCCTGTGTTTTAAGTGCTCAAACTGTATGTTGGTGATTAGCAGAGCTAAACGTTTCCTCTGAGACTTGTCCTTTGGGATATAAACCTATGAAACACAATCCAAATCGAACAGGATTAAAGCACAATAAACAGAAACAATGTCTGGAGCAACATTAGAGTTGGGTATCTTAGGAGAGGAATATTAGTGTTAGAGATTAGAGATACTTGCTTCTTTTTTCTCTCTTGTAAGAATTTCAGTCTTCAACTGTCGGCTGCATGGAGTCATTGTGTGTGGACTCGCACTGGACTGGACGGGCTCCTCCTCCACAGACACTGGAGCATTTCTGCTCTCCTCCTGAACAGATGGATGAGCTGAAGACAGAAAAACACACATCATGTTTTGGATCATTCAGAATAGTTAAAGATGTACCAACTGCCCATTGAACAAAGAACAATAGAAAGTCTGCACTAAATATTTATTGTTTTTCTATATAATTTAGAGCATTACACTCATAGTCTTTAAACCAGTATAAACAGGGTTTTCTTTACCTTCCTTAAGTTTCAACTCAAGGCGATGTGCAAGATCATTTTGTTTGATTTTACACAACACTTGGACTGCGATCCTGCCCGCATCTTCACTGTATTGTTGTACCATACAATCCACCACATCCATACAGTCAGATTTCTCCAGCTTTTCTCGAGGAATAGGGCTGAGGTCTGGCATCACTCCACTCCATAGCTGCTGTTTCAATTCTTGGAGATCTGTTTCAACAAGCTCCTCAAGTGCCTCAGTCATCACTCTTTTAGTGGCGGCCATTTTGAGTCATTGGGAGAAAAAGGACAAAACAGTCTTAGATCTGGGACCATCGTCCAACAGCCTAGTGGACATCAATTTATCACACACATAAAAACAAAACTTTTAGGTTGATCTATATTAGCTAATTTACATGAACGTAATGAAATGTCTTTTAAAAGGTTAATTTGTTATTTTTTGTTAGTTTGTTATTTTTTGTTTTTTTTAGTATTTGTTAGTTATACCAGGGACGAACTGCTGAACATTCGGCAGTGCACACCAACTGATCACCAACCAGTTTTTGATTCTTCTGGCGTTTTGCGGAACATTGTCGTCGGTTGCGCCGCTGCACTGTGGAAACAGTATAAGACGCGCAGGCGTGGGAAGCGAGCCGGCACACTTGTTAAGCTCAGGCAGCGCGGATTCAGAACGGCGCTGCCTAGCATCCATCTGGCGAATGTCCGCTCTCTCCCTAACAAAATGGACGAACTACTTCTGCTCTCACACAAAAACAAGGACTTTACCAACTCTGCTGCTCTGTGTTTCACGGAAACCTGGCTGAACGAAGCCATTCCGGACAGCGCGTTACATCTACCGGACTTTCAGCTGTTCAGAGCGGATCGCGATATGGAGTCAACGGGGAAAACGCGCGGTGGTGGGACATGCTTTTACATCAACAGAAGGTGGTGTACTGATGTAACTGTGTTAAGGAAGATGTGCTGTCCTGATGTGGAAGTGCTTTTCATTAACTGCAAGCCGTTCTACTCGCCGCGGGAGTTTTCCTCGCTCGTTCTCATCAGTGTTTACATTCCACCGCAAGCACACGTGAGTACGGCGCTGCAACAGCTGGCTGATCTGATCACAGAAACAGAACAACAACACCCGGACTCTGTTCTTATCATTCTCGGAGACTTTAATCAGGCAAAACTCACACGTGAGCTGCCTAAATTCAAACAGCACATTACATGCCCCACCAGAGACAATAATATCTTGGACCATTGCTACACCACAACAAAGGATGCATATCGCTCCGTCGCCAGAGCAGCTCTAGGACTTTCCGATCACTGCCTGGTTCATCTTCTACCAACTTACAGGCAAAAACTTAAAGCTGCTAAGCCAGTAATAAGGACTGTAAAGAGATGGACCAACGACACAGAGCAGGTCTTACAAGCCTGTTTTGAATGCACTGACTGGAGTGTTTTCGAAGCTGCTGCCAGCGATCTGGACGAGCTCACAGAGACTGTAACATCATACATCAGTTTCTGTGAGGATTTATGCATCCCTACCAGGACTTACTTATCATTCAACAATGATAAACCATGGTTCACACCAAAACTCAGACAGCTTCGTCAGGTCAAAGAAGATGCCTACAGGAGTGGGGATAGGATCTTGTATAATCAGGCCAGGAACACATTGACAAAGGAGATTGAAGTGGCTAAGAAGAGCTATGCCAAAAAGCTGGAAAACCAGTTTTCCTCCAACGACTCTGCATCAGTGTGGAAAGGCCTGAAAGACATTACCAACTACAAGACACCATCCCCCAGCACCGACAGCAACAAGTCTTGCGAACGAGCTGAATGTCTTTTACTGTAGATTTGAGACCCCCGATCAGACACCCCACACCCGTCCTGACCATCTCTCTACACAGCCATCAACACCTCCAGCCATCCCCCTCCCCTCCCCCCCTGCACTTCAGATCAGTGAGGATAATGTGCGTCAGATCTTCAGGAAACAGAAGAGAAGGAAAGCACCAGGCCCAGACGGTGTTTCACCAGCCTGTCTGAAAACCTGCGCTGACCAGCTGGCCTCTATCTTCTCACTGATCTTCAACAGATCACTGGAGCAGTGCAAAGTCCCTTTCTGCTTTAAACGCTCCACCATCATCCCAATCCCGAAGAAACCAAAGATCACAGGACTCAATGACTACAGACCTGTTGCCTTAACATCTGTGGCCATGAAGTCATTCGAAAGACTGGTGTTAGCATATCTGAAGGACATCACTGGACCCTTGCTGGACCCCCTGCAGTTTGCCTACAGAGCAAACCGGTCTGTGGATGATGCGGTCAATATGGGACTGCATTACACCCTGCAACATCTGGACAAACCAGGGACCTATGCAAGGAATCTGTTCGTGGACTTTAGTTCTGCCTTCAACACCATCGTCCCATCACTGCTCCAGACCAAACTGACCCAGCTCTCTGTCCCTAGCTCCGTCTGTCAATGGATCACCAGCTTTCTGACAGACAGACAACAGCTAGTCAGAATGGGCAAAATCACGTCCGACAGCCGCATCATGAGCACCGGTGCTCCACAGGGATGTGTTCTCTCACCACTGCTCTTCTCCCTGTACACAAATGACTGCACCTCTAAAGACCCCTCTGTCAGGCTCCTGAAGTTTGCGGACGACACTACTGTTATCGGACTCATCCGGAACGGTGACGAGTCTGCGTACAGACAGGAGGTGGAGCAGCTGGCTCTTTGGTGCAGTTATAACAACCTGGAGCTGAACATGCTCAAAACAGTGGAGATGATCGTGGACTTCAGGAGAAACCCCCCTGCACTCCCCTCACTCACCATCATGGACAGCACTGTGACTGCAGTAGAGTCATTCAGGTTCCTGGGCACCACCATCTCTCAGGATCTGAAGTGGGACACTCACATAGACTCTGTTGTGAAGAAAGCCCAACAGAGACTGTACTTCCTGCGTCAGCTGAGGAAATTCAACCTGCCACAGGAGCTGCTCGTACAGTTCTACTCAGCTGTCATCCAGTCCATCCTCTGCACTTCCATCACCGTCTGGTTCGGCTCTGCTACCAAAACCGACCTCCGTAGACTACAGCGGATAGTTCGGACTGCTGAGCGAATCACTGGCACTACCCTTCCCACACTCAAAGAACTGTACTCATCCAGAGTGAGTAAAAGGGCTCGCAAAATCACTCTGGACCCCTCACACCCAGCACACTTTCTGTTTGAACTGTTACCGTCTGGTCGACGCTACAGAGCACCGAGCACAAAAACAACCAGACACAGGAAAAGTTTCTTTCCCCAGGCCATCTACCTCATGAACACTTAAATGTTCCCCTACTGTGGAACAAACATGTGCAATACTTCCCTCAGACATTTCATTATAGCACCTTATAACTTTATATATATTTATAATTTATAATCTTTTATTTTTTATTTATACCTATGTTACTTGTCACTTGTCTTGTCACTTTATATTGTATGTGTACTGGAAGCTACTGTCACCAAGACAAATTCCTTGTATGCGCAAGCATACTTGGCAATAAAGCTCTTTCTGATTCTGATTCTGATTTGTTTTTCCAAGCAAATATTACTATGCAATTAATTGAATTAATTACTAATTAATCAGGCCTACATTTTTGGTTTGTACCCGAGCCCCACCGCCCTTTTTTATTCATCATGTAAAATATTTTGATCAAGAGATATAATCAAAGCAAAACGTATAAATCATTTTGACTTGCAACATTATTAAACGAATGAAACTATGTAATCATGAGGAAAAATGTCTGTTTTGCATGGTCTAGGCCTATACTTTAATCTAGCACAAGTTGCAATCAGTCATTTCAATATCTTGGTCTAAAAAGGTCTAACATTAATATATACATATATTAATTAAAGCATACAGCATTTATATATACTGTGTATATATATATATACAGTATATATATATATATATATATATATATATATATATATATAAAACAGGCCATTAACATATTATTTTATAAAAATATTGCCACATTCATACCTTTTATTATTATCTAGTATGAATTTTTAAAATACCATTACATAACAATGGGCAAAAATTTAACTTTTAAATGTAAATCCAAATAGTTGCAGACTTGCAATATACTACTTTTGTCACAATACGTTTTTTTTAAGTTGTTCAAAAGAACAAACGTTATCTCTAAAAAAAACTTAACACTTACAAAACAACTTAAAAAACAACTAAAAAGTTAACAAATTAAATATATATATATATATATATATATGAAATGATTTAGAATTATAAACTGTACCGTTTCTGGTTGGAGAGAGTTTTCGTGTAGAGTCTGCACTTCCTTGTTCTTATCATTTAAGGGTCTCGCCTTACTTACTGTTTTCCCAGGAATACTTCATTTCTCTTTGTTCCTCCTTGTGCAAACCTTTCAAAGTTCTCCAAGTAGTGCTCACTGCAGAGTCAGATTACATGCAGCCCCTTCTCTCTGGATGTCTAATAGGGTTATGGGTTGAGTTAGGGTGCGGTTAGATATTCTAGCTCCACCCATTAGGCCCAAATTACATTCAGAGAGGCGGAGCTGGACTTCACACTCCACCCATGGCTCTGCAGTGAGCAGCCTCTCAAAGTTTCACCCTTTTCCAATAGTGCACCCAATGATGATTCATACAATTTATGGTAGTAACCTCCATCAAACTGAAACCAATCATTGTTCGGTCCTCATCCTCCAGCATCGAAGATGTTTTCCACTTATTTAAAAGACTAAAAAAAAATGTTTTATGGAAATCCCACCTGCTAAATAAACAAAACAATAATCAATTCGATTTTTTTTCTTTACATTTATTCTTTACTTTATTTCAAGGACTGAATATAAAATAATAGCTTAATAATAATAGCCTATTATTAATAATTTCAATAATATTACAGCGAAATGTGAACATGCATAAAATGAGAAGTCATAAAAATGTTTCAGTATGTCTGCCATTTATGTCAAGCATAAAAATTCATAAACTGTACAGTGTTTGTGCGATTGGAGATTGTTACCGAAACTGACTGACAAGTACATGCAGTAAATGTCTGCAGTGATTTAGTAACTGATCCTGTGTGTGTTCATACGGAGCATCATAACTCATAACCCATAACTGTTCGTGTCAGCTGCATGTCCTCACTCTGGGTTGTAGTTGCACGAAGAGGAAGCTGGAGATTGTTCTGAATCAGAGGATCTGGTAATGTTAATAGTTTTGTTTCTGAAGAGTAAAAGTTTTATTCACAAATAAAATGACACGAGAATATGTAACATATGAACATATACTGTAGTTCGCTATAGAATGTATAGTGCACTATACAACTTTTTTTTTGTGTTCAGAATATACAAAATCTAATGAGCGAGTAGGGTAGAGCCGGGCACACCTTTTGTGGGCGTCACGTGACATGTCTGGACTTTTGTTGGTCCACAGTTTCTGTTTTACTGGTGAAGTGTAAAGTCTAAAAAGTTTAAGAGATCATCCTGAGGACAAAGGTCAGATTTTCAAAACACCACATGTATGAATTCAGTCAACATTTTATTGAGAACATGTAAACTGTAATTTATTTACCTCACTGAACCATATAACATTCCTTGTGGTCTTTACTCTGAGACTGAGATATGTTGTCCTCCACTGAGACTGTGATGATGCTCTCCACCACTAGAGGGAGTTTATTTTTCATACAGTTAAAACCAGCTGACGAACGTAGAAAGTAATTAATTAAATAAATATAGACGCCATTCCGAGGAATTAAACCACAAACATACAGTCAGTCATGCTCTCTCTTTCTTTCTCTTTATCTCTCTCTCTCTATCTCTCTCTGGTATCAGATTACAGACTCTTTGCGCCACTAGATGGAGTAAGTTTGTTTTTCACATCAGTGGAGTTAAGCCCAATTTATACTTCTGCGTCGAACTTACGCCGTAGCTACGTCGTAGGCTGTGTGTAGCGCGCGTACCCTTCGGCGTACCCTGACGTGCACCTCTCCAAAAATGTAACAACGCGTCAACTCTACGCGGACGCAAGCGCTGTGATTGGTCTGCTAGGACCGCTCCCTCGGGTTTCACATGCTCCCTCTGCGCGCGTGAACGCGGACAACGACGCAGAAGTATAAATGAAAACCAACGCGTTGCCTACAGCGTAGAGGCTCCGGCGTAGGTCCGACGCAGAAGTATAAATCAGCCTTTACAAGAAAACACCAAGTACTCCTCGCTGCAGACTGTAGCGCGGTGACGTCACGTATGTTACCACGCATGCGCCATATCGCGGTGACAGCGCATGCGCGTTACGTGGTGACGTCAAAACAAGTGACGTCACCACGTAACGCGCATGCGCTGTCACCGCGATATGGCGCATGCGTGGTAACATACGTGACGTCATGCGCAAATTTGACAATATGTTTTAAAAAAGTTAATGTATTAGAAAAACTCTAAAGTAATAATGAAAGCAGCAAAAAGGAGTACAGCGCACATCCACAGTTTTAACTATGCCTGATCTAAGCTAAACTTGTAAGGAATTTCAGAGTATATATGTTGTAATAGCTGTGTAGTATTTTATTTTATTTAATACAATTATTCTGTTTTATTCTGTTGCACTTCACTGTGTAAATTACAAAATTACTGTAAACATTAATGGCAACTTATATATTTCTTATTTTAATAATTTCTCTGTAATAGTGCATTATATAGGCTATTATAAAACATTTATTCCAATAAAGTAGTTTGAAGTTAAACCAACTACATACAGTGCATTGTCAATCTCTGTATCCCATATTATGCATGCCAACTCAAAAAACCAAACTCATAACATTGATAACTTTTATTTCAAAACAAAGCTAATTATGTAATAGAAATATGTACAGAGACAGACACACACGGACAGACACACACACACACACACACACAGACAGACACACACACACAGACACAGACAGACAGACACACACACACACACACCGAGCAATAGCCCTCAACCTCTTTGTCAGAATAAAATCCGCACAGGACTCCTCTTCTGCCATCACCCACATACCCAGGTGGGCAGTCCTTGTATATTTCATTGCAGTGCAAGCACTGAGTCAACGAGTAGGGCACCCGGAACTCTTGCCTATATGTTCTGGAAAATGCACTCCAGTTTACGACACCTAATTTAGATAAAATACAGAACAAACAATACTGAATCATTTTGAAGAAAGGCATTAACATAGTACAGAGTCATATAATTTCTTTTTTAAATATTTTAAACATATTATAAGAAGATGTTAGACAAATATATGTTTGAGTGTTATTGGCTTTGTCTGTAAAGTACCTAAGAGACTTACTTTGTTTATGAACAACAAAAACTAGTTGAAAAAAAAAAAGTTTGTCAAGACAAACTTTAGGTTGGCTTGAGAAAACCTAGCCTGAAAGTTTGAAATAGTTTTAAACGCTTGAAGTTTGAAAGGTTTTCAGTTTGAAGTTCAAAGTAGTTTTCAAGCTGAAAGTTATGAAGGCAATATACAGTCTATTAGACACAGACAGAGAGATAGACATGACAGATAGGCAGATAGAGATAGATGGATAGACAGACAGTCAGATAGATAGATAGGAAGAACAGACAGATAGATGGATAGATTGCAAAGACAGACAGACAGATAGAAATAGATGGATGGAAAGACAGACTTTCTCAAGTACCTTTTACAGTACTCACAACTTAGATTTCAAGAACTTACTGTCCAGCCATACAAAGTGGGCCTCTTGTCTGAATTTGGGCTTGCTGACAACATCCCTGAAAATCTTGCACGTCATTGAAAGTCTCCAGAAAGCCACATCGCCGTCGTCTGTGACGACTCCCATCAGGATCCGCCAGAGGATGTCAGGTGGCATCTGTCCAAAGTAGCCAACAGTCAGTACAAAATGTAGCTTTACATTTGACTTATTAAAAAGTGTAACTGATAGATTGACAGGAGTTTATACTGTGCTTACCTTGGTCAAGTAATCAACAGGCAGGGGAGTTTCCATCACCTCTAAATTGGAAAGTAAGAATAAGAGTAGCATCATTTTTAAATCCCTGTTATTTTTACTGTTCAAGAATTAAAGTGGGAACCAATACCTGCTCTCTCTACTCTCCTCTTTTTCCGGAGTTCTTTTCTTTCAGTGTCTGATCTTCAAATGTTCAAAATATAAAGTATCATGAAAACAGTTTGTTCTTAATGACATCCCCAGGACCAGGATTGAAATACAATTGTTTAGATTGATACATGTAATGAATTTATTAGCAATCTATAGTTAAAAACACTTATTAATTTTAAACTGCTACATTTATGTTCACAGATATGTTGGAAACATTTTACATTCAGAACAACTTGATCTAACTTACTTCAAAGGATAGTTACTCAGCAGAAGCATGCACCACCATCTTCTTATTGTTAGCATGTCACTCTGTAAAACAGAGCACTGATTAGCTATTGCGAACTTAGGTTTTCAAAAAATAACATAAAATAAAGACTTACTTCATTGAAATCAAAACGCCCATCCATTACAATGTAGAATGCATACTACATTATGAATTAAAACACATAAGAGCAGACATTAAAGAAATGTACAACAGTATACTAAAATGTGTGTTTAGTATTGATTACTACAAATCAACAAAAAACTACATGCAAAATCTTTCAGATGTAGGGCATTTATAATACTGTCTGGTGTGACATGGGTTACAATGACTTACCATCAACACAAACACTCCACAGTTATTGGAATTTTGTTGTCTGGGAATGTTCTGAGAATTAAATAATAATAATAATAATAATAATGATGAAGTTAATACATCAAAAGCTGGTAGGCCTGTAATGCTTAGAATGGTTGCTGCTTACTGTAATGTCGTCACAGCTGTACTCCCTCCATGGCCCAGGATTTACATGTTCTGCTAGTTGTCTGTGAAGTGTAATAAAAATAATAAAAAAGGACAGAAAGTTAAAGGAGAACTCCGGTCAATTTTAACATTGAGCTAAATTTTTTGTACATTTGGAGTGCTGTCAATACAGAGAACAACGACAAAAATCGGTGTTGCCTACACCGAGTTATTCTATTTTTAAAATTTGCACCCTATTGACTTCAATGGGGCAAGTAGTAAGCCTGCTTTTTAGCCTCTTAACATCCTTTAAGTGTCATTACAAGTGCACAGAAAATGTGAGTGATTCCTTCCGAGTGAACACGGGTGAATCTGACTGCAGTAGATGTTAGAGATATTAATAAAAATGAAGTTAATTCAGTCAGCGCTCATACCTGTGTTTACATCCTGTTTTCGGTGGAAGGCCATAGTAATCGATTCTCGAGTTCACGCGCATAGGTTTAGTGCCTATGATCACGCGCGTGAACTCGAGAATCGATTACTATGGCCTTCCACCGAAAACAGGATGTAAACACAGGTATGAGCGCTGACTGAATTAACTTCATTTTTATTAATATCTCTAACATCTACTGCAGTCAGATTCACCCGTGTTCACTCGGAAGGAATCACTCACATTTTCTGTGCACTTGTAATGACACTTAAAGGATGTTAAGAGGCTAAAAAGCAGGCTTACTACTTGCCCCATTGAAGTCAATAGGGTGAAAATTTAAAAAATAGAATAACTCGGTGTAGGCAACACCGATTTTTGTCGTTGTTCTCTGTATTGACAGCACTCCAAATGTACAAAAAAATTAGCTCAATGTTAAAATTGACCGGAGTTCTCCTTTAAGACAAACTTATATGGGTGCTTGACAAAGCTTGATCTGAAATTGTAAATTGTAAACCAATTTTAAAAGTTCTGATATTCTTACAGGGCCTACAGTCAGACAGAACATTGAATACACAAAACAAAAAAACAAAAAAATCTGAATGAATCCATTAAGCAAGAAAAAGGAACCTAAAAGCAACACAAAATGGGGATATATGGTTTAAAACAGAACTACCATAACCCCGAACTCATGAACTCAGAACATTTCATTAGCAAGACCTGTAACTGTTCATGAAACGGCAATCACTGAAGCCATGTCCATAGAGGGAATCAAGCCAAAAGATCTCCCTCTGTTTTGGCTTCATGATCTAAAACAATGCAACTTTGACATCAACTGTCAAGTGCTAACACTTTGCTTTACATTTTCAATGTATGAAAAAATTAAGCAGAACATGTAAAAAAATTCTGATTATTTGAACATTAAAAATAATTATTTTGAGACCTACACAGATCATCCAATGATTTCCTGTCCAGGAAGGCAGCAGAATGAAGTCATGACTTGCTAGATTTTCCTTAATAAAACAAAACAAAATTAGATATAATATTTAGAATTTAAATATTTTTAAAATGGCTTCATACTGCCTCAGTTACAAAACCTTAGAATGATACTCACAGGAACATTTGACATTGGGTCAGCACACAAGGGTGGCAACCAAGTCACTGTCACATACGAATTAAAGACATGGACCATTATGCCCTGTTAAGGAAAAGTGCAACAATTAAATAAGGAACCACATTCCTATTTTTACGCACATCATGCATACAGAATATTTGATAAAAGTAATTATTTGCATTACCTGAAGGTCAGCAATATCCTTCAAAACTGAAAGACAGGCATTCAAAATCTGTTAACATTAAAAGAAATGCATTTAAAATCTGTTAACATTAAAAGAAATGCATTTAAAATCTGTTAACATTCAGGGACATATTTATTAGTATATTAATATTATAATATTATATTTCATAATATATACTACTGTACTGTACTGTATGGGTTAAATGTTAAAATATGTTTGCTGCTTCTCACTGTTGCTTCAACACAACGAAGGCATCCTAAAGCAAGGAAATCCTTCCTTGTGAGGACGGTGTTTCCAACAGAAGCCAAAAACTCCCTTGATGGTCTTGTCTCCATCAAGGCATGGTTTAGCTATAAAAATGAAAGTGAAGACTACAATATGTATCTCTTTTTTTTAGTCTTAAAACAATAATAGAAACCTAACAGTAATAAAAACCTAACTAACCTGGTTCAGCTGGACTGTACTGGGTGACTGTTTCCAGCATACCTTGTTTGGTTGCACATGACGCAAAGCAGTAATACCCACCGTGGAGCACTTAAGGACTAAGGAGTACATAAAAGTGGGAATAAATTGATTTAAAAAAAAACACATCTGGTTTAACATCAAATTGCACATTTTTTAAAAAGTACATGTTTACTTTGGTCGTCTTTTTGTGTTTTGTCTCCTGGGGGTTTCTTGTCCATTTGAACAGGTTCTGGAGGTGTGCCTTTATATGGAATAAAAGTTGATGCATTATATACTTTTATATAAGGACTGAGGAGCAACATAAAAGTGGGAATAAATTGATTAAAAAAACCCATCTGGTTTAACATCAAATTACACATTTTGTTAAAAAGTACATGCTTACATTGGTCATCTTTTTGTGTTTTGTCTCCTGAGGGTTTCTCATCAATTTGAACAGGTTCTGGAGGCGTGCCTTTAGATGGAACAAAAGTTGATGCATTATATATGAAGTAATGCTCTCTGAATAACACAAAACATAGTAATAAGAGAAATCTTACCTACAATTACCTGACCATTATCATTCAAGGTCAGATGATCATTTGGTGACACAATTTTTTGGAGGTTTTCTTTCACACTTTCATTTTGTGATTGGTTGTAGTGGTGGATTATGTTGCGCATTAAGAATATATTTGCTGAAGGTGTGAGCATGTTCATAAAGTAATTATTTTTCCGCATGCCAGAAAAAAGTTGTTCAGCAGTTTGGGTATTTAACCATCCACTTAGTTCTGGGACTAAGTCGACTCTTCTGAGGACATCTTTTGGGTCTTTTGTGTTACACTCGTGAAAGCGGTCGTACAGAACATAATGGTCAGAAGAACCAGTTAAAGGATGGCAGGTGGGATCCTTTTGCACCTGTTTGACTTTTAACCAGGGCAAATTCACCGTTAACTTGCCATCTTTAGCCAGCTGAATATTTTCAGCGCTTGGCTCTGCAAGTCTGCCTTCATGAGGGCTAAAAGGTAAAGTCTCTGGGTCCCGGAGGTTAGTGTGTGTAGCTAGTCCTCTGGCAAAATCATATATTGACACATTAGGGAAGTGCTTCCATGACAAGAGCAAATCTCTTGGAGACTCTGCTCTAATGTTAAATTTAATTGAGTAGACTACTCCACAGGGACAAGTAATTACTGCCCATCCACCTAAAAAAGAAGAAATATAACTGTAGTTGGAAATGTACTACTGTTGGAAACGCTTGTATCAAGCATACTGGACCCTTTATTGCTTTCTATCAATTGTAATGAATACAACAATATTAAATCAATGATACATAATAAAATAACTTACCAGAAGCACCCCAGATTTGTTGGAACACTTTTTCATATGAGGAGCGGTTTTGCATCTCCTCTCTTAACCTTAAAACAAGGTCCATCTTAGATCCTTTCGAATCCAAACCACACTCTTTGCAGAGTTTCCGTATGGCTTCAACCTACACCATCATTGACATAAATAAAAAGCATCGACTACAACTTTATTAAAAAGTATTATCTAGGATCTCACCTTCATTTTGAAGAGCTCATCTCCAAGTCGTTCTTCAGTTATTTGAAGATCAAGCATGTCACAAGGCCTGGTTTTCTGAATTTTTGCAAATTCAGTGTTCAACACCATTTCTGATTTCCTAGTGTTGACACCAATCCATGGAGCCCAACAATCGTAACTTGGAGGAACTACGAAGGGGTTATTCCTGCCACCTTGCATTTATAAAGTGTCTCCATATTAACAACCACATTGTGCAGCACACAAGTTAACAAGCAATACTATAACTATTAATAACAAAAACAATGAATCCACCATAATAATAATAATAATAATAATAATAAAAAAGAACAACTTACTTCGAAGAAATCCCCGACCAACCATCTCTTGTGTCACTAGCTCCCAGAAGGACACAATGTTGGTGTGTCCCTCAAAGTCATCAGGGGGAGATTTTATTTCACTGACTGAAAAGACACAAATGGAATTCATAGTAAAAAACTAGCATAAAGATATCATTTCTAGGGACTGTACAGTGAAGTAACTTAAAAGGCACACTAAATACTCCTTTTTTGTGGAGTTCCATGATTACCACTTTAGGGTAGTATCCACAGTTGATGCAGGAGTACATGTAATCATGGTTTGTCAGTGCTTCAAAGTGAATGTAAGCATGAAGCACAGTGTCATGGCTGGAAAATTTTGTATTTTCAGTGGCTTCAAGCAGGCTCAGGACTCTGCTAACTGCAGTGTGATTCTACAAGAACAAATCAAATATTTTAAAGGCAAATTGGAATCTTAAAGGTGCATTGCGCAAGTCTCTGAGTTTTTGCAGAACTATGCCCCCTCTGGCGACAAGCGAAACTGCAACACTGCAACTGAACGCTCATGACGTCACGCCCAGTCTCAAATTCCGTCCCGAATCCCTCTTATTTATTTTACTGTAAAGGATTATAGAGGCAATCGCAGTGATCAGAGAAGGGCTCATTCAGCCCATCAGGCAATTGTTTAAGCATGTATGGGTTAGAAAAACGGGTATTTTTAACATGAAATGTTGCTTAATGCACCTTTAAGGTTAAAGGACTTTAAATGCAATACATTTAATGTTTCTAATTTCAATCATTTATTTCAGCAGCAATATCCGGAACTATATTGGGTAAAATACCTGAATAGCATTGCGAAGAATCATGCATAAATGCAAAGAAATCAGCAGGTGGTCATTAAAATTATGGATCCCATCTGTGAACTCTTGATAACGAAACATCATTCTGCAATTGATGCAGACTTTGTAGTAGGTGGAAATCCCTTAAAAGAGAGTTTTTTTAACTGCAGTAACTACCAACATTGTTATTTAAAAAAAAATAGATTTAACTTACCTTCAACAACTCCTGTGAAGGTCAAAATCTTCGCTCTGGATGTTATGAGAATTGGCTCGCTTAGCAACTGATTCCCCTTGCATTGTGAGCAGAAAATCTCCTGTGGAATTAGGCTGCGTGGGAATTCACACTTAGGTTGAAGGCCATTGATTAGTTCCTTTGGTAGGTCTGCAGGAAGTCTTTTTTCCTTTAATAAATAGAACACCATTTTCTTTATGCTTGCATCATTTGGTGGGTATTGTTGATCTTGTAGATCTTCTGTTTGGTGCTGACAACTCGGGATAGGATCACTTCTTTCTGTGGTCCTTACTTTTCTAAAAAGGGACTTCTGAGTTTGAAATAAGTGCCACTTAGCAATCGATTTGTGCACACATGACTGTTTTGTCTTGTTGCATGGGCAACTCCAAGTGATTTTCTTGGAGTCATACACAACAATCACTCTTCCAAGCCGGCTATAATAGGATGTTTTGGGTTCATACACTGAAATATATTTCTTGGAAGAGGGTCCAGCAATTGTCACCTCCACTGAGAGTGGCACACCTATAATACCTGCTGCCTGCTGCCTTTCAATACACTTCCTTTTTCTGTCTTCCCCAAACCACTTTTGTTGCACCATCTCCATCAGTTCTTCTTCATTTAGAGTGATAGTGTCATCAGTGCTCCGAGGACAGAAAGCCAAGGATTTAATATGGTTGCATTCAAATGCCTTCAAACCACTTCGAAATGCAAAGTCAGTGTTTGTGTTACACTGGTCTACCTCACACATGATTCTGTGGTTTGCCCCCCATACCCTCTTCTGCACATGTATTGGCAGTGAAGGACCAAAGAAAGATTTCTGAACAGCAAAAATACCATTCTCACTGTCAATGCACTGGCTAAGAAAGTGTCGTTCATTTGTAATGGTTTGTTTCACATCTGTATGTTTTCTTTGAATGTGGAGGCGTAGGTTCTTCTTGTTAAGTTCAATTCCACAGTGAATACATTTCACTCTGATTCGTTTTGAACCACTTGGGAGATGATCTTTAGGAGACACAGACGTGTGTGGTCCACTGGGTGAAGGCTGAGGTTGCAGTTGAAGTAGGGGTGCTGTCTGAGCAGACCCTGAGGGTTGAGGTGTATTACCAATCAGAACCGTTGGTGCTGCAGTTTTTTGCAGAGATTGAATCTTTTGTTTGCAACTTGAGAGATGAATTTCTAATTGTGCTTTACGTAAAACTGTGGTTGAACAGTACACGCAATGAAAATGTGAATTATCTCTGCATTTTAAGTTGCACCTGATGATAATGAAATCTGAAAATGTAAGCAAAACTATTGTAAGATGCATATATAATAACAAAATAACATGTTTTATGGATGTTTAAGCACTACACACCATTTTCCTGTATAGCTGTCTGCAAATGATGCTCCACATGTTTGACAACACTGTAAAACTCCCTCGATTTGTAGACCCAAGTCTCACAGAATGGACAGTGATATTTATCACAACATGAGCTGCATTTATTTATTTTAACGCTTTCACCTTTTTTAAGGACACTAACATGCATCTAGAAAAGAATATCAACAATCAAGTTAAAGGTTTGCTTTATTCTATATCTGACATTTACAGGGTTTCTGTCAGTCACATGAAGGTCAATTTAAGATTTCCTTTACCACCTTTTTAAGAGTAAAGAAAATATCTTGAATAAATTAAAGGGAACTCAATACATTAATATTCTCTCTAAATGATAATAATAATAATAATAAAAAAACTAAGGAGAATCACAATAAGTTTTATTTTAGCCAAATACAATGTTCAACTCAATTACTTTTTAATTCATTTTACCAAAAAAATATTTAACATAACTTATATGAAACTGATACTGAGGAACACATTTTTTATTTATTTTTTGCGATGCATGCAACAATCAACTACATGACTTCATTAACTGAAGTCTTTCTGATCTATATAAAGATATCTTTGAAGCCTTCATTTGTTTAAAGACGAATGAAAACTTTTACACATCATTTTAACACTAGCTGAAACCCTGTCATTTTGAATGCTAACATATATCATAAAACATGTCATAACGTTTTTTAAAATCTAAAACATTTATGACGCGCTCTATAGCATCTCTTACAATTTAAAGCCGTTAACACAAAAGCACAATTGTTAAAACAGCATAAATAATGCTTATTGACTTACTGCCATCGAATCCATCCCAGAAGTGACTGAAATGAACTGCGCGTGCGCACATGCAAATTATAAACAGATGATACGTCATACTTTGCGCATGCGTGGTAACACATACGTGACGTACATACGTGACGTTGCTACGTGACGTCACCATGCTACAGTCTGCAGCGAGACACACCTTTACCAAGTAGAAACGAAAGGAAAAGAGACGGAAGAGAAGAGACGCCATTCCGAGGCTTTCAACCTGTTACTCTGGACGTTTAAACTGTCGCATATTTTGTGGTAATTCAAAGCTCTTTCCTCATTTTACCATGTAGCCTAGTGATATTAAAATGAGCTGCTCTATGTTTATGCTCTTCTTTACACGAGATTTAAAACACAAATCATTATTTAGACAGGAGAAACAAACCAATATGGCGGAAACATTAACGTAGCCTATTTACTTTTGATATCCCGTGATCTTTGTTTTAACATTTAGTTTTATATAATATTGGTTATAATAATAATAATAATAATAATGTAATAAGGTACCATGGTTGAATCAACGGTGAATTACCTTTCGATTTTGCAAAACGGATCAACGTTGATATTGTGACGTCGTTTCACCGCGGAAGAAACGTTGATTCACCGTTGAAATCGCGACGTCGTTTCACTCTTACCTTTCGGGTTATGGTCTTCTGTCGACGTTGAATCAACGTTGAATTACCTTTCGATTTTGCAAATTGAATCAACGTTGATATCGTGACGTTGTTTCACCGTCTTACCTTTCATCATGGGATAATACAATTGTACATTAAATTACAACCTAGTTTGCAGTTGGAACATGAGTCATGACGATGCTGACTGAATTTGTGATACTGAACACTAAAAATTGTTATCTGTCAAATGACTGGCGGCAATGGCTTAATTAAACACATTAAATAATGAGTTAACACATGCTCCAGATTGTAAAACAAGTTTTATTCTGAAGAAAAAAAAAAAAGAAAAAAAAAGTCTAAAAATACTTTCTAAAACAGATGAAAAACATCTCAAACTTTAAATTGCAGCGTTTTCGAAGTAATGTTAAAAACCTGTAGAAGTAAACATCTAAATGCAATATTTAAAGACAGTTTTTGTTCAATTACAGTAACCCTTAAATTAAACATTTAATATTTAAAATGTACAGTAAAAAAAAAAAGTTTTTAAATTCTCAATAAAATGTGATAGCCTTGTGCAGTGCTCCGACAGAGTCCCAGCTCGAGGTCCATTCCCATGCCATCACTTCCTCTTCACTTCGTGCCCGCTGTCTGCTACTATCCTATAAATAAAAGCAAAACCACTGACAACTGAAAACACTGAATACAAAATAAATCATGTACAAGATTTTCACTTTGCAGTTCAATTTGTCGGGTAGAAAACAAAGTATACAACACTATCCATTCTAAAACACATATTTTATGTATTCAGATGTACATTTACACAAGAAATTCTTCAGAGCCCCAAGGTGGAATTGTAAAAAATGTAATACTACTCCCATGTGTCAGTTACGGTTACTATAATCATAAGGTCATGATTTCATCCTTAAAACATGAAGAAATCAACAAATTGTGGTGTTGAGCTGAGAGGGTTGAGGTCTGTTGTTCTTTATATCTTTCAATGCAGGTTTATATTGTTTCAACAATTATATATTTCTGTATATTTCAGATAATATTTGTGGAGAAACATTACACTGTTTTAATTCAGAATCCTAACCATACATTGTACTAATTAAAAGTAATTTATTAAATCAAATAAAATAAAAACACAAAAGGCCAATGAATCTGTACCAGAAGTGATAGTGCAATGTAGCAGCTAAAGAATAATCCTCCACCAAATTGCCAGTAATCATCTGGATCCTTGGCGAATCTGAAGGGGGTAAAGAAGAAATTATTCAATGAAAAGTCCATAAAAAGCAGGATTTTTTCTTTTTTACCATTCCTTTAAACAATCTTAAAAATTGATTTAAATTGTAAAAACGTTTGCCATTATAACACAACATGAACTGAGTAATGTCATCTTTGAGACTGTTAAGTATTACATGATTAAAAATGTAAACATACACTTAAAGCATGGCAATCCCATCAGAAATGTGTATCATAGCAAGGGAAGCACACACAAAAAAGCCAAATGGTACACCAAAATCAAACCATCAAATAATTTTACCTGCAGCCGCATTTATCCTATTATGACACGTCTGAGGGTCTTTCCCTTAATGGTTTCCAGTGATTAAAGAAAGGACTGATGAAGGTGACATGAATCCACTTTCAGTAAGCCACTTCAGCAGAAGACAAAAGGACAAAAAGTTACTCAGACTTTCTATCAGTAACGTTAAATGTCTTACTTTAAAGATGAAAATCATACTTAATACTATATATTAATACAGTGGGTAAAACTGACACTGTAACGTTAGTTGGTGAATGGGTCTTTCTGTTGGGTGTTCTCCCCCGATAAAAATCTTATTCCAGTGCATGATCTAAAAAAAATGTAAACAAATATCTTTTCAATATCGTTATCAGTGTTTGAAGAGGTTATGTAAACTTCTAACGAATAAATTACGGTTTTATCACTTACTCATTCCCACGCTTTTTTACCTCTCATGCGTTTTTAAACTAACGTTAGCTGACAACATTAAACACATAGTTAATGTTACCAACACAACAAAACACAGCAATGTCAGATGGTACTAACTTACATTGAAATACGTGCTAATATCGCTACGCTAGCCTAATGGTGAAACAGTACAAAAACACACAGAGATAACTTATTTATCTTGAGGTTGCAGTAACGTTAAGCCTATGACCGTTACCCGTCCCTAAACGTTAGACTGTAAAGGACTGAAAAATGTTTTCTTACCTGATATCGCCAGTATTTTTACAGACCACGTACGACCCCTTCCTCTATTCACATTCCAGCTTTTGTTCTTCATTGACATATAAACTCAAATTCGCTCAAAATTTAACAATTCAACAGGCAGATATAAAATAATCCAGGTCTGACGAGTAATCAACGCAAGCAGAAGAGCTGCCGTCACCGACAGAGAGTAACGGACCTATTTTCAAACTTAAAATAGGCGGGCAGAGCCGCGCACATTCTCATTGGACAGTTTCCTGGAAGACAGACAGATTAACCAATCATGCTCAAAGTAAAACGGCGAAACAACCAATAACAGTAGTTTGCGCGAGTTAACATAGTGGTGTAGGCTATTGAGTTGTATTTGCAGTCTGTATTAATATTTAATTAATTGGTCAAATGACATGACAGTGTGAATACAAATGTAATAATGCAATGTAAACTGTTAGGCAAGCAGACACAATTGTAAATTCACACAAAATCACATAAGGCAAAAGGTTTCTGCTGCACTGCTCTCTTGAGGGTGAATCTATTATTGTTAATAATGATAATAATTGTATTTTTACATATACATTGAAGAGCTGTTATGATAAAAAGTCATTAAATGCTAATTAATTATCATAATAATACATTAAAAGGCAGATATTTTTGTAGTATGTTGTCGAAAACATTACGTTGTTTCAACGTACAGATCTTGTAAAAATTTCAACGTTGATTTAGAAGTGTTTTTGTTAACCTTTTTCAACCATTTAGCATTAAACGTTATTTCAACGTTGTTTCAACGTTGAAACAACAACTGACATTATTTCAACCATATTTCAACGTTGAAGGTCGGTCATGTGCCGGCTGGGTAATCTGAATGAAGTTTCAAAATGTAGGTCACATTACATTTATTTCAAACAGTGTCCAGTTTCCACTTCCTGCATTCACACACTGCTCTAGCAAACATTAAAAAATAATAAGCATTAAAGGAGAACTCCGGTCAATTTTAACATTGAGCTAATTTTTTTGTAAATTTGGAGTGCTGTCAATACAGAGAACAACGACAAAAATCATGTTCCTCAATTTGTATAACTCCCAATGTAGGCTATAAAATTGCTAATTATTGTCAATTTTAGATATTATAGCATATAATAATTTAAAATTAAACAGGTTTCAATTTAGGCTATTATAATGGTGTGTTGTATGCAAACAACATTGTTAGAGTACAGTTTATTTATTTAGCCTTTACCTCAGATTACACGTATAACCAGATTATCATCTGAAAGTGTATGTTTTGCTCTTTCGATGGGTTGTCTCAGTTCATTTTTAGCACTAACGATCGCAGAGATATTCAAGCAGTTTAGCACTGTAGATTTCATGTTAGTTTGTGCTCACCTTTCTTTCAAAATAAGTCAGTTACCAATTGTTTCCCCTCATTTTGTTTCCTTTCTTTTTTGGTGGTCTGATTTGGCTTTCTTTGAGAAAGACATTTCTACAGCAGAAGTTTGCGCTCCTCCAGATGCTGAACTAACTAAACAAAATGCGTGCAGATGGACTAAACCATTTGGCGTATTAGCAAGGGGTGGGACCAGTCAGTCAATCAACCAAGTTATTCAATGAAAACACCAACTTTATATTTCATCCGACATTCATTGTGAAATGTAATTAGGAAATTAAAATATCCAGGTAAAATAAAATATATTCCAGACTTTCCAAGGGCCCTCTCTCCCCTTGGGGCCCTGGTAATCAGTACTGGTTTTACCTTCAGTCCGACGCCCCTGGTTAATTCAGCCAGCGCACATACCTGTATTTACTTCATGTTTTCGGTCGAAGTCCAAAGTAGTCGATTGTCGAGTTCACGCGCGTGATCATAGGTAACTAAACCTATGCGCGTGAACTCAAAATCGACTACTGTGGACTTCGACCGAAAACATGAAGTAAATACAGGTATGTGCTAATAATAACGAATAATAATCATTTACAACTTTATTTCCGAAAATATTGATCTGCAACGCGCATTCACGAGAACACCACAACGCATATGTTTTGTGTTCACGCGAGAGCTGACATTGTTGCGTGAACGCACTTTGGATACTATTGTTTTGTAAATAAAGTGGTAAAAAAAAAGACATTTAAAAAGGACTGCAAGCTGGATACATAATTAATACATGATAACTTAATATTTAAAATGAATAAATAAACAACAACATAAAATAATGTAATGAAGTTCCAGTCCTCTGATGTCTTCAGAATGGCAGTTTCTCTTGTGATATCCATGAGAAAAGTCTGTTTGTTTCTGTTTGTTTAAGTAATATCAGTTCTGTTTATTATGGCCAAACAAAGCTATTAGTCACAGTTATACTCAGTTTTTGGTTTAGTTTTCTATCAGTCTGTTTAGTCACCTGTGTTCTTGTGTCCCTTTGTTTTCCTTTTCTTGCCACAATCAGTTTCCATGTATATCCATTTGTTCATCAGAGCTGTTCATCACCATGTGTATTTAAGTTCCTCATCTTCACTAATTCTTTGTCTGGGATTGTTGGTGTTTACTCTGCACTCTCGAATTGTTCATTTCTGTTAATAAACCTTGTTACTATTTTGAAACTCTTAACCTGCCTTCATCTGCATCTTTTGACTTTAAACTAGGGGTGGCACGGTTCACAAAACCCACGGTTCGGTTCGTATCACGGTTTTAGGGTCACAGTTTTCGGTTCTGTACGGTTCTTGTTGTTATTTTTTCTTTTAACCTTTACACTCCAAAAATTTACTTCAGCATATGATAAACAGCTTAATTATCTAATTATTAATTAATTTATTTCATAAATGGGGCGTGTTTGCAAAACGCAGCTTCTCATTTCCCATTTCAAAATAATATAGTGAGTGAGTGAGCGGTTACCGTGAGGAAACTTTCAGTGGCCCTGGAGGTCCATCCATCTGTAGTGAGAGCTAAGTGGGCTGTGTCGAACAGTTCTTTGTCAATTTTTCCATGTGTCTCATCATCATAGGCGCAATTTGCATAGTATATAAACTGGACACAGCTACCCCATAGGTTTCAATGGAGAAAAGTGAAGCAAATTAGAAGCACTCAGTTCCTGATGGCTGAGCGTACTGCGCAGACTCAAACTGAGCTTGATGACGTAGATGTGACGTGAGCAACCTGTCTGACAGTTGTAAGTCTTCTAGTAGCTGTGCCAAGCGAAATCTGAATCATTCCCTTCTGAATCTTGCAGAGACGGAGAGCGTGAGTAGGAGCTGTCCATGAGCTAGGAGTTGGAGCAACTTTATGATTCTCTATGGGCTTCTCTATGGGAGTGGCGTGGTTATGACGCAATCGTTAGCCTACTTTTACAAAAACTGCTTCTACAGGGCCATAACGTAAGATACAAGGTAATGGAGCCTATTATACATAGTTGTGTTTCTTTAGAAATAAACAATTGACAAATGAAGTATTTAAACGCCTCAGATGTAAAGTTATTTGCTGTCAAAGTGATGCCAAAATGAATGGGAGTCAATGGGATGCTAACAGCAGGTGATGGCTTGTTAGCCAGTGGCGGCTCCCGGGGGTGGTATGGAATTCCAGCGCTGGTAATTTGCGGGTGGGACATGTCCCCACCATTTTTTGCCAGGGTCGATATTGTCCCCACCACTTTTGAAACATGGATGTACCAATACAAAAAAATAAAGCATCTCCAGTTAACTAGCAAAGTATTACTTTCATTAATTTGTTAAATAAGAAGCAATCTAGCGCTGAAATGTGTGTTTTTTTTAATCAAGTGATCAAAGTGCTTGTTGCCGCTGCGATCAGTGGCGCTGATACAGTGTTCTCTTGTGGCTCGCGCACACGCTGCAGTCTTCACTTGGACGCGCGCTTCAATCCGTTGTGGAGACTCTATATTCATTCTGGTGAAATCACAAAACAAAATTCACACAAATCTGTCCCTGCTTAATATACAACCACTGATAAACATAATCGGTTTTGATGAAAAAGAAAAAATATATACGAGTGCGGATTAGAACTCAGAACTTATGACACACTTGGCAAAATTTCTGCCACTGGACCATTAATGTACATACATGAAACAGTCGACCTATGTATTTATTCACATGAAAAAAACAACATATAGTGGAGTAGATCTCATTAAATGTCTAAGTTAACCCAGTGCACTATTTAAATCGATTGCTGGACATCGTAATGTTATTCTACATAGGCCTACATCTGATTTATGATTTAGCATTGTATTAGCACGGGCACGAGGCTACATTGCGCATGCGTCGAACCGTGCGACGCACACACGCACCAAACCGAGACACGCGAACCGAACGGTTTGGTTGTTTTTTCATGTCCGTGCCACCCCTACTTTAAACGTGACACTATCATGAGCGGACGGCGCCTTTCTCAACAGTATAAGGGATGGTAAAATCACAGGAGATAGCTTGAATTTTTTGTGACTAGGCATTCTAATGCATAAATCGAATAATTTAGTAATTCCAACAACTTGAATCGTAAATTTAATTTTTGTTCTTGCTTGGTGAAGAGGAGAGAAGTGTATCCAGCTCTGTTTAATAAAATACATGTTCTGTTAAAAAACAAACTCGAAAAAAAGGGCAGTATAATAAAAATAAGGGCACTTTATTAAAGTTAGTAAAAATGTATAGAGATATTACGACGAATAACTTTTATTATGAGTAAATTACTTTTGAATCACTATTGACCATTATTTTTTATGTTACATTGAGCTATTTTTGCATGTTAATATGGGGAAAATAGTTAGATTGCAATGTCATGTAGATTAAGACTACCGTTGTAATTTTTACTTTGTTGTATTGTATAATTTAACTCTGTGTTTCCACAATAAAGGTCTGAAATCAGTCTCTCCTCACTCTTTTGGCAAATGAGAGTAGGAGAAAACTAAAATGAGTCTCCATAATGAGAGAGAAGATGAGGACACTGCCTCTGAAATGAGTCCTCCATCTCCTGGATCAAGCTGTGTGTCTGTGAAGAGTGATCAATCCATGAGGAATCTTTCGTCTGGATCCAGTGATGCAACAGTGACCTCTGACCCCAGGTGAGACACTGGCCATTTCAGCATAAACATATGCTTTTATACAAAGTGATTTACAGTGTATTCCAGAAGCCTGCAGTGGGTGAGTGCTGATACTGAAACTTCACAGAGAAGCACACAATCACTTTCCTTGCTTGCAGTTTTCAAGATGTTCTTCTCTTGACTAAATCCTGTTAAACCACTCTCTCTCTTTCTAGTAATGTATGTGTAGTTTGCTTTAAATGGCTTTGTATGAAAAGTAGGGCTGTGCGATGTATCGTTTTAGCATTGATATTGCGATGTGCGCCAGATGCCGCCTGGTTCGCCAGATTAATTGCTAAGTTTAACCATCATAGAGTGATAGTTTATCATTTGCATGTTTTAAAGTCCTGTCAGTTTAAACATCAAGTGCAAGAAGACTGTAACTCGCACGCTGTTTTGTGTGTGCAGACTGAGCCACGCAGACAGCACGAGAAGTTCATGAATACAGAATTCCCTTCCCTTTCTTATCTATTTGTGTTTGAACGGACATGTGCACAGAAAATTAAGTCAAAATGCCCATCCTGGCAAGTTTCCCCATAAAATCAGTCAGTTATGAGTTGAAAACAGAGAACGAAAATGGATGCTCATCATTACCGGTATTGAATACATGCATTCGTCTTAAAGGACAAGTTCGGTATTTTACACTTAAAGGGTCATGAAACCCTAAAGCAAATTTTAACAGAGGTATGAGGGTTGAACACCATTGAAAACAATGTTAGCATCTGTTAGATTTAATAGTAGGGGGGAAATGGTTAAATTTTAGTTTTTTTCCGCTATTTTCATCTTCCGGGTTTAAAATTTTCATCGTGTCCACGTTACTATAGTACTATACTATAGCACTATAGTACTTTGATGACTCATCGGTGTCTCATAATTATTCATGTACTAAGTTTTCTTATCCAATGAGAAGACACTTTCTCTTAATTATTCATGACACCACGTGGAACTTTCCAGTGGCAGACATGTCAAACTCACTGTGATATCATCGCGTAGTAGATGAGAGAGACAATAATGGGACGCACGTTTGTTTTCGTGGTGCAAAAGTTCCAGTTGGTTGGCCATCAACAACGGACACATCTAAACTATGTGTGTGTAGCAACCATTCAACTGGAGAATGGTGGACTTCGACCTTGTACACCAATGCAGGTTTCGTCTTGCGAGTGATGCAGTCCCTAGGACTTTTATATCGCTTCAGAGGTGTGTGTGTCTAAAATGTAACCCTGACCGTTTTACATGCCTTTTGTTAAATAATCACTCATTATTAAAATTTAGATATTTCGATAATACCTCAATTGTATGGAACGTATGCTTAATTTGTGCAAATTTCTATGTCACTGTCCATCTTTATTATGTGGGTTCAGGGGGCGTGTAGATCGAGGCTATGTACGGAACATTTTTTTGTTGTTGTTGTTAAGCGGAAAATGTATTACTTTCAAATACTGTATATGCATTTATAGTGTGTATATAAACAAATATATATTTTAGAATGACATAATTATACATATACATGTACATTTATATGTTTTAAATACAATTATGATTACTGTAGTAGGCTAATATGTGTAGCAGGGCATTCAGTTACTTTTGAAAGGACAAAAATAAGGTGTCAGTGTATTTCATTAGACTTTAACTTTGCCAGCTATAAAAAAAATCTAGCATTTCCTCACGTTTTACCACTGATTTTTAGTGACAGTCGATATGCATGGGCCACTGGCGATGACAGTTTCCCCCCCTCCCCTCTCCCCTGCCGTGCCACACCACACCCACTCCCCTCGCTTCTTCTCACAGCCACCACGCCCATTTAAGTTGCATTTTTCAAAAAGATTGTGTGCTAGACTTGAGCTGAAAGAGGGGGGTTTCATGACCCTTTAAAGCCCTGTTTACAGATCGTTTCTGATGAAATAGAACAGTTAAGATTGAAATTTGGACACATGCTGCTGTCCCGAAAATTTTCGGTTTCTTTTGCTCCCCCCCCCCCCCCCCCCTCCACAATGGTTGCATATGTGCACTAAAACAATCCTTCCTAAAACACATTAAACTTTCGTTTACAAAGACGTGAAACTCACCGAGTGGTCAGGGGTGTTAACTGATATGCTTACACAAAAATCGCTGCAAAAGATGCTTTCCAACAGGTGTTTTACCTTTCGTTGTAAAACTGTGGACCTACAATATGCATACTGTAAGTTTATACACCCATGCTAAAGTTGACTAAAAAGAGGAATAAAAAAATCATCTTTTGGAAATTGAACTTAATGCCTTAATTAAAAAAAATTCTAAAAATTAGGAAAAATCCAACCTTTAAGGACACCAATTTTCTTTGTGAACGAATAATGTATCATAAATAAATAAATGATCTTCCTTAAAATACAGGGTGCATAAGTCTGGACACCCCTATGTTAAATTCCCATAAAGGCAGGCAGATTTTTATTTTTAAAGGCCAGTTACTTCATGGATCCAGGGTACTATGCATCCTGATAAAGTTCCCTTGGCCTTTTGAATTAAAATAGCCCCACATCATCACATAGCCTTCACCATACCTAGAGATTGGCATGGTTGTATTTCAGTTAGCCTAATAGCTGGTTTGATTTGCATTGAGAAATGATTTTATGGAAAGTACTCCATGCCAATCTCTAGGTATGGTGAAGGCTATGTGATGATGTGGGGCTATTTTAATTCCAAAGGCCAAGGGAACTTTATCAGGATGCATAGTATCCTGGATCCATGAAGTAACTGGCCTTTAAAAATTGTTAATTATCGCTGGCGATACGTCCGCAATATTAATGCGATATGGCTCAGCTTGTCAGTTAACTGTGGCTCTTTGTAGTAAATGCCGCTCCATCTGAAAGCAGGTGATGGTGATTTACTACTAATCAAGGAACCGGCTTTACTGACGAGATGCGCATAACAATGTGATGCGATATATCGTCCAGCCCTAATATGAATGGCTTAGTGAATTAGTGATTCGCCCCCTTTTGTTCAAAAACACAAATTCATTTAGATATGAAATAAAAAACAGCACTCTTGCACGTGTCACATTGTTGAAATTTTAGGAGCAATTTTGGCCACATATCTTCTTTTCACATATTCCCAACCCTGACTGGAGAGCAGAACATGTATATCAAAAAATTCCAATCATTATAATAAGATTTAATATATATTTGAACATATAATGTGATTAGTGCCTTATCGAATGTTGATTAAGTGATGCTTGATTTTTAAATAATTTCAGACCCCTTCTTCTGATAAACTGCAGCGTGAGCAACTACGTGAAAGTGCAACTTAATTTCATTGCAAAATTAAATGAAACATTCCATAAGGCACTAATTCTACACAGAATTTACTACACAGGGCAGAAAAGCATTGCACAAATACATTTGCAGGCATGCATGTTCATAATAACTTTTTAGATAGTGTACCTACCCCACACACAACATTCCTTACGGTACTACCGTATTGACGATACTACCGTTTAAATTCAATGGTATCGCCCGTATTTTAAAACAACAACAACAGAACACCATATCCTATGAGCACGTAAAAATGTACATTAACAAAAACAGACACATCTGTAAAAATTGTAACAACCTCATTTTTATATGGTAAAATTATAACTATTCTATTTGAGTTTTATTAAAATTAACCATTGGTCATCCATAATATCATATATTTAGTTAACACAGTTAAAATCATGCATACAGCACCTCAATACCATGGTAGAATGTAACTATATGGTTTCTATGGTATTTTATATGAAAAATAGTAGCCTAAATACATTTAGTATAAATTCACAAACACTATAGCTTCATCACAAACAATACTGTAATTATATGTAATACATGTCTACATAGTAATATGATAAAATTCTATCTGAATATCCCACATTTCTGCCACAATTCCATGGTGCAGTTAGTGTTACTACAGTAAATCCATGGTAAATGATGTGATTTGTAGATTGAAAAGCTTTCTGACTGCATTGTTGTGCAGTGTTTCCTGCTTGTCAGCGCGGTTTCATCTGGCTTTAAACCAGTTTAAATCACAGAGACATTTGTGTTCTTCACTGAATTAAAGCGCTTCTCACTGGATCTCACAGCGCTGTTTAGTGATTGTGTGACCGAGACCATTCAGCAAGTAAACACATCTGATCTAGCTGCCGTTTGGACTTTGAGCAGAGTGGATAAATTGTCCGTGTGGTGCGTTGATCAAATGAGTTTTGTTCCGCTTTTGGCGCATAAACATTATCGAACATTTATCAAACTCTTGATATTGTTTTATCAAGGAAAATTATATCTCAATAATTTTATCATTTTATCAACCAGCCTACTTTTAATGAAACCTGGGAGATTTCTGTCCCTTCTGCTGAAAGTTCATGCCAACAAAATATTGAAGATCCAAAATGGTCATAATGGCATCATAAAACAAATGAATGAATCGAGTGATTTAATACAATCACTTTATATGATGAACAAATTTAATTTATCCTTTAGTGAGACCCTATTGGATCTTTAAAAAAAATTGGTGGTATGGACTTTCTCAGTTTTATTAAAAATATCTTGATTTGTGTTTTAAAGATTCATGAAAGTTATATATTTTTGGAATGACAGAATTTTTATTTTTGAACTAACAAATTTAAATATTGTCTAAAATGCTGTTTTGTTTGTCTTTTGTCAGAATCAGCTGGAAGAAGAGTCAGAGTTCTGAGTCTCCAGAACCCAGTGGTGTGTCTGTGAAGAGTAGCAGATCTATGAAGCAACCCCCTAGATTGAGTGATGAACCAGTGTGTTCTGATCCTCTGTTAGTATAAACATTTACTCGCTAATTTACTATACTGCATATCAGATTAATAATGATTTAATAAACTAAATGAAAGAGCACCAACTGTACTCCAAAATATCTAACATGTACACTGTACAGGGGAGCTACTTGATGAGGGGTGTAAAACTTATTTCTAATAACCAATATATTTCTGATGTCGTCAGCTGTCCTTGTGTCACTGCTATATTCCTTTTTGCTGCTATGTTATTTTCTATTTCAGCAAGGGAAAGGTACATGAGCTGATCAGATCTGTACCGTCATCTACAGCCAACTGTCACACTCACATCAGGCAGTACAAAACTGAAGCAGCCCTGCAGACACACACACTGGAGACTGGAGACCTGCAGAGAGTTAAAGACCAGCACAAAACCAGCATGAAGAACAAGTATGAGAGATTATTTGAGGGAAACAAACTCCAAGAGAATGAAACGCTCCTGAACAGGATCTACACACAGCTCTACATCATAGAGGGAGAGAGTAAAGGAGTAAATGAAGAACATGAGGTTTTGGAGATGGAGAAAACAGCCAGAACACAACACTCACAAGATACTGCAATCTACTGTAATGACATATTTAATGCCTCACCTAAACCAGGATGTGAGGAGAAAGACCAAATCAAGATTGTTCTTACTAAAGGCATCGCTGGAATCGGGAAAACCGTCTCTGTGCAGAAGTTCATTCTGGACTGGGCTGAGGGGAAAGCCAATCAGGATGTAGATTTCTTGTTTGTGCTTCCATTTAGAGAGCTGAACTTGATCCGAGATCATCAGTACAGTCTTCACAGACTTCTGCTGGACTTTCATCCTGAACTTCAAGATCTGGACTCAAAGATTTATGAGGAGTGTAAAGTTGTGTTCATCTTTGATGGTCTGGATGAAAGCAGAATCACACTGTTGTTTTCAGACGCTCAGAAAGTTTCTGATGTGACTGAGACTTCATCAGTGGGTGTGTTGATGTCAAACCTCATTAAAGGAGAGCTTCTTCCCTCTGCTCACATCTGGATCACCTCCAGACCAGCAGCAGCCAATCAGATCCCCTCCAAATACATCAACCGTCTGACAGAGATTCAGGGATTCAATGAGCTTCAGAAGGAGGAATATTTCAGGAAGAGAATCAGTGACGACCATCAAGCCAGCAGAATCATCTCACACATCAGAAGAGCAAGAAGCCTCCAAATCATGTGTCACATACCCGTCTTCTGCTGGATCTCGTCCACTGTGCTTCAAAAGCTCCTGGAAGAAGATCTGAGTGCAGAAATCCCTCACACTCTGACTGAAATGTACATCCACTTCCTGCTGATTCTGATCAACATGAGGAATCAGAAGTATGAAGAGAGAGATCCAGAGAAACTCCTGCAGTCCAACAGAGAAGTGATTGTGAAACTTGCTGAAGTGGCTTTCCATCAGCTGATGAAGGGCAATGTGATGTTCTATGAGGAGGACCTGAGAGAGAGCGGCATAGACGTCACTGACGCCTCGGTGTATTCTGGGATTTGCGCTGAGATCTTTAAGGAGGAATCTGTGATTCATCAGAGGAAAGTCTACAGCTTCATTCACCTGAGCGTTCAGGAGTTTCTTGCTGCTTTCTATGCATTTTATCATTATGCAATCAGAATTTTTGACACGCTGCAGTTTTGTGATGTGATGCATATCCTGCAAAGAGATGCAACAGATAAAGCTCTTAAGAGTGAGAATGGACAGCTGGATCTGTTCCTGCGGTTCCTGCTGGGCGTCTCACTGGAGTCCAATCAGAGACTCTTACAGGATCTACTGACACACACAGAGAACTACTCAGAGAGCATCAGGAGAACCACACAGTACATTAAAGAGAAGATCAAAGATGGACAAGGACTCTCCGCTGAAAGATCTATCAATCTGTTCCTCTGTCTGCTGGAAGTCAAAGATCAGACTCTGTCCTGGGAGATTCAGGAGTTTGTGAAATCAGAGAAACACTCAGAGAAGAAACTCTCTCCTGCTCAGTGCTCAACAATCGCCTACATGCTTCAGATGTCAGATGAGGTGCTGGATGAGCTGGACCTCAAGAAATACAACACATCTGATGAGGGGAGAAGAAGACTGATACCAGCTGTGATCAACTGCAGAAAAGCTCTGTGCGTGTTTAATTGTGTTGTAATATCTTAAATTGTGTCTTAATCATTTAATTTAAATGTCTTTTACAAATCAATAATTATATAATTGAAATACAGTTGAAGAATGAGGTAAAGAATTTAATTTTGTTTGAATTTGTTTGAATCTTTTTCAGTCTTGCCTGCTGTAATCTCACTGGTCAGTGCTGTGAAATGATATCATCAGCTCTACAATCCTCAAACTCCGCCCTCAGAGAGCTGGATCTGAGTAACAATGACCTGCAGGATTCAGGAGTGAAGCTGCTCTCTGATGGACTAAAGAGTTCAAACTGTCAGCTGGAGATACTGAGGTGTGTTTGAGCATATAAGGGATAATCTACAGTCAGCCGGTCATAATGTTGATGTGTGTTTGTTAATGATCTGTCTGACTGTGTGTGTGTCTGTAGGTTGTCTGGCTGTATGGTGACAGAGGAAGGCTGTGGTTACGTGTCTTCAGCTCTGAGTTTAAACCCCTCACACCTGAGAGAGCTGGATCTGAGCTACAATCACCCAGGAAAATCAGGAGTCCAGCTGCTCAACGACAAACTGAAGGACTGCTCTCTACAGTTTTTCAAGTATGTTTAGACGTTATCACTCATACGTGTGTCTAAATGTGATTAGGGGTCACCTAAGAGGGATCTTTTGTTAAAGGTGCTCTAAGTGATGCCAGGAGTCGTAACTTCTTGTTGACATTCGAATTGTTGTCAAACAAAACGGAGGCTAGCTAGACCCTCCCTCCTCCTCATCCCGTCTTCTCCCCCCTCCCCTCCCTTCCGGCATAAAGGAAAGTCAAAGTAGTCACTAGCACAAACAAAGTTCAGTTTTACGGATACTTCATTCAATGTGTAATATCGCCAAGTTAGATAAAGGGTTTTATATATTGCAGAAAAAGAGAAACACTATTTTAAAATCGTTTCGCCACCTGAGGTTATAACGATAGCTCCCATACAAGGACGCAATAATAACAAGATAATGTTAGCTTCACGTTTCCCAGTGTGCATAAACAACGGCGGCGTCGTAAACAAATTTAGTCAAAGTTATCAACAGCCTATAAATGAACATTTCAAATTCATAACAAACAGTGGATGAAAACAATCATTCACACAAATTGTCGCCCTACTGTGAATTTGCTTGATCATTTATAATAGAGATTGATCGCTAGAAACATACAAGTTATATGTTGTATTCACCAAAGTTAACGCTGACTGCATAGTTCTAGCTAATTACATCCTTGTGTTGGTTTGGCGAACATGAACGTCAGTTTAGAAAGAAAGATGGATTTACCTGTTCTTCAAAAACAGAGCAACTGAATGTCGGACTGGAAGCCCTTCTGCCGGCGGAGTTCTCCCCACCCTCAAATACATCTTGTCGGTGATTGGCTGGAGCACTTTTTGCTGTGTTTCATGGTACGGGTGAGCCCAGTTTGTTTTTCTTGCTGTTTGTGGAGCCTGTGGTGTCTACAGAGACCGCGTTTTTTTACAGTGTGTCCAGGGAACAGGCAGCTAGCGGATAGTGAGGAGATGTTTGCTGTATGTGGCAAAAAAATGTTTTTGCCTAAAAAACGCGTGGCATCGCTTAGAGCACCTTTAAGAAATAATATTTGTATGGTCTCATTACTTTTTAACTGGCTTTATCTGATGTAATACAGCAGAATCCACAAATCTCACATAAGAGAAAACAGTGAACAGTTGTATTATCAAATTTTGAGGGTGTAAACATAGAGAACTGTTACTTTAATACCAAATTAGCTTTAAGAAAAAACTAAGGTCCCACTTTATATTAAGTGGCTTTAAGTACTATGTAGTTACATGTACTTACATTGAAATTAATAATTTGATACAATGTACTTATTGTGTAACTACATGTTTTTACATTGTACTTACATTTTAAAAATTCCTGCATGTAATTACAGCTGTAATTAATTTATGTAATTACATTTGTAATTACACAGTTGACCCACCCCTTACACCTTAACCCTACCCAATCCACCTCACCTGTCCCTAACCTTACCCGTATCACACCTCAATAGCAGCAAAAGTGTTTTACAATACAACATGAACACAATAAGTACATTGTACTTATTTTTTGATGTAAGTACATAGTACTTAACGCCACTTAATATAAAGTGGGACCAAAACGAATTATTACAACCCATATATTTTTAAATTCCTACTAGGATTCGAGAGAGCCTAGTGTTAAAGGGTAACATAAAGGGTAACACCTTGCTGTAACAATTTGCAGTACTTATTTAAAACTTTTGTTGTGGTCTTTTTTTGCAATGTTTGTGTTTGTTTGTGTGTCAGTTTGATTGCAATGTTTTGTTGTCTGTGCTGACCTGGACATATGATTCACTCTGTGTTATCATGTCTTTGGTCTGGAGCACACTGGTGTGTGCTGCAGTGGTTCACATGACAGATGCAAAATCAGGGGCTGTATTCACAATAAAACCTTAAGGCTAATTGTTGCTCCTAAGCAACTCTTAAAAATTAGGGACATGTTGCTCCTAATATTAGGACTAATACATTTTTTTGTCTAGAAGGAATACACATAGCATGTAATGCTAAAATTAATGTAGCTCTTAAACTCAGTAAAGCTTAAAGGGGACCTATTATACTAATTTTTAAGATATGTAAAATAAGCTTGATGTCCCCGGAGTGTGTATGTGAAGTTTTAGCTCAAAATGCCTTACAGATCATTTTTATAGCATGTTAAAATTGCCACTTTTTGGGGGAGCAAAAATGTGATGGATCCAAATGATTTGGATTTGCTGTTGCAGAAAGGTTTTGCCAAAGACAAAAGGTATACGACCAATCCTCTGGCCAACAAGAGCTTGACCAAAGGACTTGAGGTTTATTCACCTGTGCTGCGTTGTGTGTATGAGCACTGCTATGACAAGAAGACAGATGGCAAGGAACTTTGTTCTGTAGTGAGAGCACCACAGCAATTCAGGTAGTTTTACAGTCCTGTAGTTTGAGCTTGCCTTTAGAAGTAGTGTGTACCATGTTAAAAACACTCCTGAGACTTGGCTGAAGATCCAAATGTAGTCTTAATTGAAGGTAGTCCAAAGAGTTATGAAAAAAAAAGCAAGCAAGGGTACAAACATACCGAGATCAAGATTATCCAGACAGGGTAAAATACAAACAACCAGGCAGACGACAAGAACACAGGATCCGGGACAAGAATACAGGCGCTCAGACACACAGTGGTTGATACCGGGGCTCCGGCACTCCGATGCAGTTTTCAAAGCAATATTGTATCACACACTGTACCGATGCTTGTATCGAAATGACAATACCACGTGATTGATGATGTTTGAAGCTTCGAACGTCATGCAGTGTCGAAAGGTCGGAACAGCTGGTTTGAAAAAAATGGAGCTTCGCGAGAATCGCAAGCTCATCTGATGCATAAAAAGTGAAATGATTATGGAGGAGACATTATTTAAACAATTTAACCCTACACTTCCCTATATATATATATATATATATTAAAAACAGAACACCCAAAATATTTTTTCAATTAATATAATTATAATCACATCGCCTACTTGTATATTTTATATTATTGATCAAAATGTGAATCCATTGATCAGGCTACACATGACACGAGTTGTGGTCTCAACCATTTCTATGAGATTAGATAGAACTGTATTGATCCCACACTTGTATGTCACGGACTTCCAAAGCTTTGTTTGGTCACATGCTTTTTCTGCTCTGCGGTGATAAGTTAGATATGTTGGAGAAGACAAGTCTGACCACCAGATGTCACTAATGCGCATTGTGTTAAAAGCTACAAGTAATGAACCTTTTTCGGCACAATTTGATGAAAGCCTCAAATGCTTCAGAAAGCCTTGGCTTCCCATCACTACACAGTGGTAACATTCTAGCATAACTACACAAATAATGCACAGGAAGACACCATAAGCCAGTGCAAACAAGGTAACTATACACAGGTGTACTGAATGAAGCCATAATGAGTCCAGGCAAAGGATCGTGGGAAATGTAGTCCTTAATAGTGACACAGAGACAAAACGAGTGTCCTCTGGAAGAGCTCATATGCATTTCAGCTGGAGGATGTGACAATTTGGATTCAACCGCTTGATTCATTTGTATTAATTTTAGGGACAGCAATCTCTTGGGTTTAATTAACAATATCTTAATTTGTGTGTTGAAATAATCTGATGGGTTTGATGGGTTTGGAATGACATGAGGGAGAGTAAATGATATAAATAATGTAATGTAGTAAACTCATAATAAAAGCCACAAAACTCAAATTTTATTTGCAATTTTATGAATCTTCCCACATATTATGTATTTATTTATTTATTTATTTATTGTGTATGTTTTTGTCTCTGTATAGTTTGGACCATGGTGGATATTTCAGGATCGCACCAGGACTGGCAAAATGTAGGTCCTACACACACACACACACACACACACACACACACACACACTGGTAGGGCTGGGTAAAAAATATAAATTCCTCGATTTAAATCGATTGTCATTTTGAAGAACCATTATCGATTCTTAACAATAATCTCTCAGTCAATAGCTCTATTTGAACAAGAATAGTTTTAATAGGGTTGTTAGTGAATTTGTTTCACAGATGTGAAATTGTGAAAATCGCAGTGCAAATGACCTAGTGTTTTAGACTGTAAGAGTAAGATACTTGTCTAGATTTCTCTGCTCAATTATTAATTTAAACAGCCACTGCTATAAACTCATGAAGTTTACTTAAATGTTTTTTTGTTTGTTTTTTTATAATAAATTAAAATCATATAAACAATTAATAATTTAAGAGACATATGCGTGACGCACGCTCAGGACATGACCTTTGTAACGGCCACATCTAGAAAACACACAGTTCCAGCTCTGTAATATACATATAGATGTTAGTCCCATCTAAATCAGTACATGAAATCACAGACATCGAGTGATAAGAATTGTTACTCAAACGCCGTTTAGAAAACTAGTCCTGTTTGAATAGGGTTTAACGTCCCGTCCTTCGGATGAGACGTTAAACCGAGGTCCTGACTCTCTGTGGTCATTAAAAATCCCAGGATGTCCTTCGAAAAAGAGTAGGGGTGTAACCCCGGCATCCTGGCCAAATTTGCCCCTTGGCCTCTGTCCATCATGGCCTCCTAATCATCCCCATATACTGATTGGCTTCATCACTGTCTCCTCTCCACCAGTAAGCTGGTGTGTGGTGGGCGTACTGGCGCAATATGGCTGCCGTCGCATCATCCAGGTGGATGCTGCACATTGGTGGTGGTTGAGGAGATTCCCCCTTCTATGTAAAGCGCTTTGAGTGCAGAGAAAAGCGCTATATAAATGTAAGGAATTATTATTATTATTATTCTGCTGTTTTCAGCTGATGAATGAACAAAACTTTGTAGCGCACGTCCCATCTAATAAATTGCAATAAGCTTTTTGCTGTGCAACTTCTTTAATGAAACAACATCTCTGCTTTCAAATCCCATCATTTTTATTACGAAATTCAAAACAATAAATACTGTTTCGGCGCTCTTTAATGTGGTGCGTCAGATCACATAGCACCTTCAGTTCAGGCGAGGCGCACGTGAAACGATCATCTCTTCCCCATTATTGCTAGTTAAAGCATATAATAAACATGAATAAACATCAGAAGATATATTGAAAGATGCACCTTACCGCAATCCGTGTAATCGCTCGATCAGTATTTCAACTATGGAAAGATGGCAATAAAACAGCTTGTATACAGTGTCACGTTATGTTACATTTACCACAGAAAAGCGATTCAATGTCCAAAAACTAGCTAGTCAGCTAGAAATATGAACCTAATATATGCACTATAATTTATATTCATTGTATTTCTACTTATCCTGTTCTTCAGTAACTATTTAATGTACGATTAATTGATTAAATTAATTGATTTAGAATCGAATTGAAATCAAATCAAAATGCAAGCTTGTGAATTGAAATAAAATCTTGAAATGTGTGTCAATGCCCAGCCCTACACACTGGTATTCCCATCATTATGAGGAAATGACATAGGTGTAGTGATGTTCATACTGTAACAAATGTATTTCTGTCATGACAGAGTGTTTGGTATGGTAATGGATATGACAATGTTAATATGTTTGGCCTTAGCAGAATAGATCTGCTACACTGCTTCTGCTGTAGAGCATGCACAGAGACTTGCTATTGCCAATACATACACAACACACTGCTGTGAGCAAGTAGACAAGCTGGTGCTATACAATACAGCATACATGAAATAAACCATAGCAGATCTACACAGGTGGAGCTGGGGAAGGTGGGGGGTTTCTGAAAGCTACAGCAAATGCTGAGCAAGTATTTGAAGGTTGAGCAGCGAGCTCATTGGCTACTGATACAGCAGGGACCAATCAGCTGTGCCCTACAGAGAATGGTGTGATTACAAGCAGATTGAGTTAAAGACCTATCAGCCTGCGCCATCTAGAGTTTCATGACAGAACTTTGTATATTCTATTCTTTACACTAACCTTACCCCTAAAGTTATAATCTGTTTTCCTCATGGGGACCAAAAAGAGTCAAAAATTACAGTTATTATCTACACTGTGGAGACATTTTGTCCTCATAACGTAGGGTTTACCGAGTACACATACATACAAACACACACACACACACACACACACACACACACACACACACACACACCTGTGCATATTTAACAATGTCAAAGATGTGCTGATCTCTCTTGTTGTGTTCAGATGCCTGTAATCTCACACTGGATCCAAACACAGCACACTCTCAAGTCATTCTGTCTGAGAACAACAGAAAGGCAACATGTGTGAAAGAGAAACAGCCGTATCCTGATCATCCAGAGAGATTTGAGCACCATGAGCATGTTCTGTGTAAAGAGAGTCTGACTGGACGCTGTTACTGGGAGATTAAATGGAGTGGCTCGGGTCATGTAGCAGTGGCATATAAAGGAATCGACAGGAAACGTGGGACTGACTGTTGGTTTGGACTGAATGATAAGTCCTGGAGTATGTACTGTTCTAATATGAATTACACAGTCTGGCACAATAATAAAAGCGCTGAAGTATCTGGCCCTTCAGCCCGCTCTAATAGAGTAGGTATCTATCTGGACTGGTCTGCCGGCACTCTGTCCTACTACAGCGTCTCTGACACACACACACTCACACACTTACACACATTCAACACCACATTCACTGAACCCCTCTATGCTGGGTTTGGGATTTATCCCGGATCTTCAGTGTCTCTGTGTCAGATTTAACAACCTCCTGCGAGAAACAATTGTGAAATCAATGAATATTACAATTGTCAGAAATAGAGCTGCAGACACAAGGGAGAGCAGAGCTGCAGAGCTATAGTCACAATGTATGAGGTTGCTTTGCAAAAAACAAGTCATATTGTAATATAAATTTGCAGTGTGAGATATAAAGTTACAGTTATGAGAAATAGTTGCAATTACGAGATTTAAAGTCACATTGTAAGCTATAAAGGCACAGTTACCACATCAATATTATTTTTGTATTAGTTTTTTTTTTTATATTTTTTTTTTATCTAATGGTGATAAGATTTACCCGAGACAGAACATGTGAGTTTGACCCATAGAGGATGCTTGTTTGTTTGTTTGTATCAAGTATGTTTTCTGTTTTATACAGTTTTCTTGTGTAAAGCAATCTTTTTTCACTTCATTTGTGTTTGTTTTTTTTCCTTTTTGGACTCTTTTGCACCATGATTGCATGGGAGAGACAGGACATTTAAGAGCGATTCATGTGTGTTTATCAGAAGTGAAAATAAAGATCCAGATGAACGAAAGCCTGTTGCCCTGTGTTTGAGTGTCCAGTGTTACTCAATATCTACAAAACGCAGAAGTTGTGGTTTCATCTAACTGGTTTCGTGAACTCCAGCAACATCAGTCACGCTTGGCGTCATGATCCACTGGTTACACTAAGATGAATGAATTACTTCAGAATATTTAGTGAAGGCACACACATGATGAACTTACAGAATAATGCTTCTTAAACTCTATGCTAGACAGGAGAGATTATGTTAATCCATTTGAGGTAATTGAGATGTTTTATATTTTATTAATTAAATGCAAATGTTTTATCAAAAGAGGGTAACTCAGTTTCATCATGCTGGATTGTCACAAACTGTTAGTTCAGAAATTGTTTTCCTTGTTTGGACAAAAAAAAAAAATCACCACTTATTGCTATGGCTAAAAATAAAATAATATTATTGATGAATATGACTGTCTTCATTAGGTTGCAGTAATTAAATTACAGTAATTAATTCCTTATTAATGCATTACACCCACCATGTTTATTATTTATTATATTTATAATTATGTATAATGCACATAATATATATATATATATATATATATATATATATATATATATATAATTATATTTATACATATAAGCTTTAATATTAAGCTTTTAAACTGATTAATCGAACGTGTATTCTTTTGAGCTCTTATTTAAATTCAGTTGATTCACATGCATTGATATAGTCAGATATTTTCTTTCAGCTGCCATCTCAAACCCTCGCCGCAGCAGAGGTGTTTCAATTCAGGATATTTTTCATCTTTATTTGAGAAGTTAAGTGAATCAAACTGACGCTCTCCATGTTCCGTGTGATTGGCTGTTCGCTCCACGTGACACATTTTCAGGCGAACACACTCGAGTTAATCACAAACTCTGGATCAGGGGTAGGCAACCTAAGGCACGCGTTCATTCATTCAGATAGTCTACCTGCACAGAGATCTACATTTTGATGTAGTAATTCCTCACAGTCAAAAAACACGGAACGCACATGTAGGAAACCTCGTGAATTACGGGCGTTTCACGCATATTTTTTTCAGCGTGCATGTTAATCAATGAGTGCATTCACACCGGGAGTCACTGACTGAGTGTCAGTTCCTCTTTGCAGATGATGTGGTTTTGTCATGTGATGTGTCTTGCAGAATTACACAATTGAGTGTCACAGTGTCTTCTGTAAGTAAAAGCAAATGTGTGTGTATATGTGTATATATAAGTGGTTATTAAAGTGGATATTATTCATTATCCACGAGCTCTACTATATTCTACCGTTCAAAAGTTTGGGGTCAGTATTTTAAATGGAACCTTTAAACAGTCTGTTTTTTAATGTTATATTTCAATTAACTGCATTTTTTACTTTATTATATCATGGGGAAGGTAATTAGATTGCAATGTCATTTAGATTAAGAGTAAGACTACTTACTACAGCGTCACTGTTTTACAGAAAACCTTTGTACTCTATATATCTCCACATAAAAGTTCTGACATCAATCTCTCAACACTTTTGAGAAGTGAGAATGGGAGAACAGGTTCTCTAAAATGAGTCTCCATGTCAAGAGAGAAGATGAGGACACTGCCTCTAAAATGAGTTCCCCATCTCCTGGATCAAGCTGTGTGTCTGTGAAGAGTAAATTTAGGGATGCAGTGACCTCTGACCCCAGGTAAGACACTAGCCATTTAAACATTTAGCAGACGCTTTTATTATTATTAATGGAGTGGCTCAGGTCATGTAGCAGTGGCATATAAAGGAATCGACAGGAAACGTGGGACTGACTGTTGGTTTGGACTGAATGATAAGTCCTGGAGTATGTACTGTTCTAATATGAATTACACATTAGTCTGGTTCAATAATAAAAGCACTGAAGTATCTGGCCCTTCAGCCCGCTCTAATAGAGTAGGAGTGTATCTGGACGGGTCTGCTGGCACTCTGTCCTACTACAGCGTCTCTGACAAACACACACTCACACACTTACACACATTCAACACCACATTCACTGAACCCCTCTATGCTGGGTTTGGGATTTATCCCGGATCTTCAGTGTCTCTGTGTCAGATTTAACAACCTCCTGCGAGAAACCACAGAGACACATTTCCACCTCAGAGCAAAAAAAAAAAAAAAAAAAAAAAAACGAAAAGGTAATTATGATTTTATGCAATTGTCTCACAATTGTTAAATCAATAAATTGTCACAATTGTAAAAAATAGAGCTGCAATTGTGAGCTATAGTCACAATGTATGAGGTTGCTTTGCAAAAAACAAGTAATATTGTAATATAAATTTGCAGTGTGAGATATAAAGTTACAGTTATGAGAAATAGTTGCAATTCTGGAGATTTAAAGTCACATTGTAAGATATGAAGTCACAATTACCACAACAAGGTAACTTCCACAAGTTAAAATTAGAGATGGATCATTCAGGCTTTCTGTCATATTGCTAATGTATCAGATTTACAAATTATACTGTTAAATATATTAAGTAGGACAAACACAAAATTCTTCATATCTGCATACCTGGTATAGCTGTCTATTTGTGAGGGTTTTCCCTTTAATTGAGTCATGATGTCTTTTTTTTTTTTTTTGAGAGAGTTTGCTCTTATTCTTCCCTTTTGTACCATTATTTCATGGGAGAGGTAGAGTTCATTTGAGTTCTCAAGTCTTATATATATCCATCTTAAATCATGTTTATAATGTTATTTCAATTAAGTGTGTTGTTATTTTTTGTATTCGTTATTTTATTTTATTTTTTATTTTTTATCTAATGGTGATAAGATTACATTACAAGATTACAAGGGTACATTTACCCGAGACAGAACATGTAAGTGAGTTTCACCCATAGAGGATGCTTGTTTGTGTGTTTATATCAAGTATGTTTTCTGTTTTATACAATTTTCTTGTGTAAAGCAATCTTTTTTCGCTTCATTTGTGTTTTTTTGGCTTTTTTTTATTTTGCACCATGATTGCGTTGCAGAGACAGGACATTTAAGAGCGATTCATGTGTGTTTATCAGAAGTGAAAATAAAGATCCAGATGAATGAAAGCCTGTTGCCCCATGTTTGAGTGTCCAATGTTACTCAATATCTACACAACGCACAAGTTGTGGTTTCATCTAACTGGTTTTGTGAACTCCAACAACATCAGTCACGCTTGGTGTCGTGATCCACTGGTTACACTAAGATGAATGAATTACTGAAGCCTTGAGAACACTGTTAAAAAAAAACTGTCAAATTTCGGTAAAATACCGGCAGCTGTGGTTGCCAGGAATATACCGTGAAAAAAATGTGGAATCTGTAAAAGACAATACGGTATACTGGTTTTGTAACCCTAAATTTTACAGTAGACAACGTATTTTTTTACCAAAATCATGGTAGAAAAAAACAAATATATGTGTCAATTATACAGTAATTTTATGTAAAAAATGCAACTTTCCATAGCTTTTTACGGATATTTGCAGTAAAAAAAAAGTTATAATATAATAATATATACAGTAATTTGTTGTTAATTTAACAGTAATAGGATAGACCCTATTATGGTAAATAACTGTAAAAATAACAGAAATATGTTAAACCTTATTAAAACCTTTGACAGTAAAAAACACAGTGAAATTGTATAACAAATTACAGCATTTTATTTTGACCAGATACATTTTACGGTAAATTCCTGGCAACCACAGCTGCCGGTATTTTACCGCTAAAAATACAGTACAATATGAGGAACATAAATAGTTTACCGTACATTTTACATTTGCAACCGCTAAATATAGAAAAATATAAAGATGCTCATATATAACCAAGGTAGTGAATATTACTGATAAACAATGAGAAAATTTGACATACCATTTGAAAACAGACTAAACATATCATTTTCTCTATTCCTACCAAACAGCATAGATCTTGAGAATACAGCATGTGTCCATATATATGGCTGGTAATCCATGGAGGAATGAATAAACATGAAACAAAAAATGACCTGCCCCTGAACGATCAACAGTAATGAGTCACTGGGTCCTGCCTTGGTGAAGGAAAGCACTCAGTGGAGTTTCTAATGCGCATGGTGTCGAAGATACAAGCTCTGCAGGAGTACTTCAATGTCCATCAGGAGTTCACTTTGGACTGGCAGGATCCCCTCTGCAGCAAAAAAAGGACAAAGTTTCAAAAGTTTGATCAGTGCTTGAGCAAAATGCACAGAAATGAACAAAACGTGCTGTCAAAAACAGATCTAATGATAAATGATGTCTTAGGTGTAAAGTATGCAGTTCTTAAAGGATTAGTTCACTTTAAAAAAAACTTTTGCTGATAATTTACTCACCCCCATGTCATCCAAGATGTCCATGTCTTTCTTTCTTCAGTCGAAAAGAAATTAAGGTTTTTGATGAAAACATTCCAGGATTTTTCCCTATATTATGGTCTCCAATGGGACCCAAACGGTTCAAGGTCCAAATGACAGTTTCAGTGCAGCTTCAAAGGGCTTTAAACGATACCAGACGATGAATAAGGGTCTTATCTAGCGAAACGATCGCTCATTTCAAAAATAAATAAAAAAGTTTAAGTTTTATAAGCACAAATGCTCGCCTTGCTCTGTTCTGTGATGCGCGTTCGTGACGTCACGTAATACGCAATTACGTTGAAAAGGTCAAGTTGACGTGTTTACAAATGTGCGGAAGGAGGACCATATACACATATTCAAATGTATTTGTGTCAGTTTATCGTTTAAAATGCCCATTTCGTGTGCGTATCCTGGGTGCTTTAATATTAAAAAGCCTAAAATAAAATTTTCTTCAGGACAGAAATTTTTCAAGCGTGACCTTTTAAACGTAATTGCGTATTACGTGACGTCACGAACGCGCATCACAGAACAGAGCAAGGCGAGCATTTGTGCTTATAAAACTTAAACTTTTTTATTTATTTTTGAAATGAGCGATCGTTTCGCTAGATAAAACCCTTATTCATCGTCTGGTATCGTTTAAAGCCCTTTGAAGCTGCACTGAAACTGTCATTTGGACCTTGAACCGTTTGGGTCCCATTGGAGACCATAATATAGGGAAAAATCCTGGAATGTTTTCATCAAAAACCTTAATTTCTTTTTGACTGAAGAAAGAAAGACATGGACATCTTGGATGACATGGGGGTGAGTAAATTATCAGCAAAAGTTTTTTTTAAAGTGAACTAATCCTTTAAATCTACTTATGTACATTGACAACACAGCCCTAATCACAATCATAATTTGTTGGAAAACATTGTATTTAAAGGGATAGTTCACCCAAAAATGAAAATTCTGTCAGTAATTACTCACCCTCATGTTGTTCCAACCCTGTAAGACCTTCGTTCATCTTCGAACACAAAGCGCGTCTGTGTTGCACGTCACCACGTAGGCTCACTATTGGCCGACGCTGGTCATGTGTGATACGTGGTGACGTGCAACACAGACGCGCTACGCTTAAACACTATGTGCAAAGACCCGAGGCCCAGAGAGAAGGAAATGAATAGTGGAATAAAGTCGTTATTTTTGTTTGTTTTTGTGCACAAAAAGTATTCTCGTCGCTTTATAAACTTAAGATTGAGCCACTGGAGTCAATGATGAAAAATGATGTTATTTAAGCCAGCGCAAATACCTGTGTTTACATCCTGTTTTCAGTTGAAGTCCAAAGTAGTCGATTGCCGAGTTCACGCGCATAGGTTTAGTTACCAATGATCACGCGCGTGAACTCGACAATCGACTACTTTGGACTTCAACTGAAAACAGGATGTAAACACAGGTATTTGCGCTAGCTTAAATAACATCATTTTTATACATATCTTTCACATCTACTGCAGTCAGATTCACTCGTGTTCACTCTGAAGGAATCACTCACATTTTCTGTGCACTTGTAATGACACATCAAGGATGTTAAGAGGCTAAAAGCAGGTTTAAAACTTGCCCCATTTAAGTCAACAGGGTGCAAATTTTAAAAATAGAATAACTCTGTGTAGGCAACACCGATTTTTGTCGTTGTTCTCTGTATTGACAGCACTCCAAATGTACAAAAAAATGAGCTCAATGTTAAAATTGACCGGAGTTCTCCTTTAATTTGTGTTCCGAAGATGAACGAAGGTCTTACAGGGTTGGAACAACATGAGGGTGAGTAATTACTGACAGAATTTTCATTTTTGGGTGAACTATCCCTTTAAGTTTCCTATTGATTTATCATAGAACTTGAAGTTAATGACTGAATGCATGGTGATGAGACCTATCATTCAATCTAAATTTTATAGCGCCAGTTTCCTTCATCGTATGAAACTGCTCACCTGGACATGAACCTGAGCTCGGCTGATTAAGATTAGTGTCTCCTGTCCATCTTTCTTTTGCAAAACTTGAATAATACCACTGCTTACCTCTTATTGAATCTTTGGGTGCAGACTTAATTGAAGAGCCTCGTATAAACAGGGTGTGATGTTTAGGGAAACCAAAGAATACAGGCGCCATCATTTCTGCCAGAAGACTCACAGGGGGGCAACGAAGCTTTCATTGTGGACTGGCTAGATCCCTTCTGCATTCAGAAAGAAAACAAAAAGGGCATACAGCATAAATAATATAACTGACAAAAATAATGAGACAAGAAATTAAAGTAACAAGAAAATAAGTGCAAAACAAGTTTCCCTGTGTTGCAGTGTAGCTGAATGTTTTTCAACAATCTGATTTACGGTAAAACACATACCAAATATTTCCAGCCAAGGTTTGATTCAATCTTCAGCATGCTTTTCCTGCCATTGTCTTGAAACTGTTTCACCTGTCACTCTCATTTGATGCTGTTTACAAAAACAAAACAGCAATATTGTAAAGGGACAAAGGAAAATGAATTTAATGAAAAAAAAAGAAAAAGATTATGACCTGAAATCTCACCATTTCCTGAGAGTCACAGGTCCTTTGAGTATCCTTATGGTTTCTGCTCAAATTCAGTGTCTGAAAAGGGCAGGAACAAAACAAACCTTTTTAATCATAATAAAGACAAAATAAGATTTAGAGACAACAGAGAAATGTGTAAAATATCTTCTAGAATCTGTTTACTTTACTAACCTTGAAAGAGACTCTCGGGTCTTAGCTGTGTCACCACCCTTAAACCTTAAACACATGCATCAGAAAACCACTGCAACAAAATCTCAGATGTGCTTCACTGACATTTTTATTGTCTTGAACATATTTTGACCTCCACACACTTGCTGCTAGTCAAACATATTGCTTTAAACAAATAAAGGCAAAACAAGCATCTAAAGCTTCTCCTGGCATTATGAAAAAAGAAAGCCAAAACTGCTTAAGTTCTAAAAACTGCTTAAAACTGCTTAAGCTCTAAAAACTGCTTAAGCTCTAAAAACTGCTTAAAACTGCTTAAGCTCTAAAAACTGCTTAAAACTGCTTAAGCACTAAAGTCAACAATTGTATATTAACCATTTTCAGGAAAACATGAATTACATTAATGTAAAGTATGACTTTACATAAGTAATCAAGCACACATGCACATAAGCTTGTGACATCAATTTTGCAGAACCTTACAGCTACAAAATGCTATAATAACAGTTAAAGTCAAGTAATGTTTGTAACAGACAGTGCTGTTTAAATTTCAATGTTAACAGTTCAGTGCAACACTTAACTTGTTTGCTAATTAGGGCAATACAAAATTCAAATAGTTTAAACTCTGTTGTTTAGAATATAGAACATCTCAGAAACATCAAGAGTACAGTTCTCAATAACAATCCCTAGTTAGAGGGATTGTTTAAAGATCTAAGATCAAAACCTCTGAAAAGCATGCCTGTGATAACAGAAATCAGGTAAGAGTACTCAATATCAGGTGGGATAACTGAAAACATAAACAACACAGTAGTTCCCAGTCAAGGTACAGTTAAGCTGACTGTAACGATCTGTTCAAAATGTCTTTAAACGGTCTCTCGCCACTCGTGATCAGAGAGATCGGCGATGAGGGTGAGTACTCTTGGGTTCACATGCAGTGTCTTCTTCTTAGTTTTTTCAACTTTTGTTCCCTTCTCTGGGTTAATGTTGAAGAAACACCTTGATAAACACAATAATCCATAATAAAACACTATACAACAAAAAAAAAAAAAAAATGGAAAGGCGAGGGAAAAGTAAAAAAATTACCTCTGAAGGAATTCAAGTGTGGAGCCAAGTTCCAATGGATAGTGGATGTTCAGGCAGTAGTAGCTACCAAGCATCAGACAGATTGCAGAGATGAAGTCAGTTATTTGGTCATTCACGACTTTGTGGTCAATGCTGAGCATGAACAGTCTCGATGCAAAGCAGGAGGATCCTTGGAATGAAATACAAGTGTAAAAGAATTAACTGTAAAACCCCCTTTACCATTCAAATGTGTCTTAAAATAGTGAAAGTGCAGACATTTAATATAGCGTATCCTTGCATTAGCTTAGGTTCTGTGCAGTTGTACTGATTTCCAACTCACCACAAACAATGATACATGGTGTCACAGGCAGGCTTTCCACAAGGACTTCTTTTGCCAGACATGTTTCATCAACATAGTGGAAGAGGGTCTCCTCTTTTTCATCGAAATAGGAGAGAAGGAGGAGCATCATATCTTTCACGTCTTCTGAGCAGCCCTTCAGCTGTCCCCTCTGCATTCGAAGCTTTATGACAGCCTCCAAGACACGCTTGCTCTTGTCTGCACAAGTGTTTTTCAGAAAGTCCAGAAGCCGTTTTCCCTTCTTTTCCAGACTGGTGAGGAAAGTCTCTTTCAGCGGTACCCCAGTAAGTTCTTCAAAGTGGACTGGCATTCCAATCGCCTGAAACAAAAAAGGCCACTCTTCTATGATGGTTTGCATGTCTGCTCCGCTATTTATTGTTTTGCGCTGAGAGTAGTAGGTGCATTTCATTAGAGTTTTTACTTCTTCATGACTGAAGCTTGTCTGTTCACTGAGAATCTTCATACGTTCCATCTTCTCCTTCTGGGTTTCCAGTGTCTCAGTGACTGGCAAAAACTTCATGTCCCACTTTATGCATCCATATGTGTCTTGAACAGATGCTCGCTTTTCAGGTGTGACTTCATCGGTGTCATCTGATCCTCCCAGTTTGCGCTTCTGTAACACTGGTGAAGTAGACCTCTTCACATTTTCAATTCGTGCCTGAATCTGTTTTACCAAAGAGTGGTACCCCTGTCCTACCACATCCCCCGCGATGACATCCTGCAGTGACTTGGGATACATCGCAACCAGTTTTTTTGCAATTTCAGTCGAGGCTCTTCTAGCTGGAGAGGCACAGGCTTTCATCATCTCCTTCACAATGATGCGGATCATCTCCCTCCGCAATCGAGGCTTTGGTCTTTTCTCTCTCTGAAGACACTGGATCAAGTCTTCTGGAAAATCTTCACATGGAATTCTAAATTTATCTACCCAGTCTAGAGAATATATTGGACTGGGTGAGGGGGAGGCAGAAAATGAGGAGCAAGAAGATGGAGACGATAGGCTGGCCTGGCTTGAAATATCCGTATTTGGTGCTGTAAAACAAAATCACAAACGATACGATTAATTGTACTTTTTGGACCTTGGCCAAAGTATAACAGAAAAAACAGAAAGCCCTTCATGGCTATTGTCCAATGAAATCATAATACTTACTGGTTTGTTTCCAGGCAGCCAGCAGTTTTCTTGCCTGAATTGGTCTCAGGACAGAGTTCAGATCAGTCTCACTGATGAACTGCAAGTCCTCAGATGTCTCCACTCCTAATGATTGTAGTGCCTCCAGTACAATTTCAAGGATTGAGGCAGACAGGTCCGGCAGCACCTTAGTAATGGAACTCCTTATGCTGTCCCCCATTTCCGAGATGTCTGATAAAAGAATGTGAATAAAGGTCAATTTACACCAAGTGGTACCTTTGGTGTTAAAATATGAAGCTGATCTTGCTTAATACTACACTTTTATACAGTGTTTCGTAAGTACCAAACTAACAGCCCCATTATTGTGACAGCACACAGTGTTTCAATGGAACCATCTGGTACCCATACTTCATGTAAGATGTTAATGGATAGAAATCAATTAAGTCAATGATGTTCACACACTGCATCTTTTCTTTTTCCTTTCTCACTGAGTGCAGATGATACTGAGAATGGTATTCTGTCACGTGCACCGACACCAGAAAATAAACACTGTCATTCTTAATCAAAATGAGAACTACTTCACCAAACTCAACAGAGTCAGAGCCCCCTGTGACAAGGAAGTGTCCTTTCTTGTACTGTGTTCCCTTGTACATCATTTCTACTGTGACCTTTGTATTGGTTTCAGTAAAGTCAAACATTTGGACTGCATCTTGAATGGCTTTACTGTACAGCACTGAGTGAAATGGAGAACCATCTTTGACTTTCAAGACAGATTGACACAATGAACCTGCTGCTAGATAGGCCTGAAACATCTGATGTCTTTCAGAGAGTGTATGGCAGAGGTTTTTGAAATTTTTCAAATTTCTGGCACATCTCTTGAAATAACTGTGCTTACTTTCAAAGCGCATTGTCCATAATCTTATCAGTGGGCCAAATTTCAGAATCAGTGCTGGGTAATGGCGTAGAAAATGGTGTTTTGGTCTCAGGTTGCATTCTGGGAACAGAGCTTTTCTTGACTCTAAATATTCTTGAATAAGAATATCAAGATATGCTACCTGAGCCACTGAAATTTTCTGAGCACACACCATGTCTACAATATCTTTCAGCTGCAGAGTTAAGTTCTAAGTTCCACACATCATCTGTGGGGTCTGTCACTATGTCTCCAACTATGAGAGGCAGCAATCGGAGGAAGTTCCAGTTCTGTACAGCCTGTCCTGAGAGTTTAGCTGCTTGAGGGCTGACCTCAGATGGCTTTGTAGAAGCATCAGAGGCATGGTAACTAAACTGTTTGATGCGTCGGTTCAGAGTGGAGTAAGTGAACCATGCTTTTTTCTTTATGAAGTACTTCAGATACAGTGCCACATCATAAGCCAAAACTCCCTCAAAGATATCGTGACCTAGACATGGTGGCAAGCCTGGCATACAAACGTTGAAGTATTTGAGTGAATTGAACACTGACCTGAACTTTACTCCTTCGACGTCTGGTGTATTGTCAATCTGGAGGCGATCAACAGCAGAGTTGTAGTTCTCTTTGGTACGTTCTGGTCCACACAGATTTGGGTCAGCACCCTGAAATTCAGATTTCGTTATCAGGCAGTACCTGCAGAAGTACTTTGAAGAACTAAAATTTTCAGTGAAGCCACCAATACAGTGAGAACCCAGATTATCACCAGCAATGCAAAACAAAGTTCCTTTGACTCTAGTTTCATCTGATGCAACAATCCCACTGTCCTCCAATTCTTTCAAGTCTGCTAGTAATTCAGAGAACACATTAGCATGACCAAACTCTTTAAAATCTTTCTCCCTGCACAGTAAGAGAAGAGACATGTGGTCTGTGTCTGAGCGTACATGAAGTGGCAAGTTTGCCACTGATGCATATACAGCTAATACCTTGTGTTTTGTCCTTGCAGAGCCTAAAGGGTTAACGACTTCAAAGGCATCCTGGTAGAGTACTAGCTTGAGGCATGATGGGTTTTGACCAAAAAAATCATTTGATTTAAACAGCTTACTATCACTTATGTCACACAGAACATCAGCAGGAGGCTCAGTAGAGGGCTCTTCTGATTTCTGCCACAGATCAGACTCTAGCAGACATCTCAAAGTCTCTCTTAAAGGCACATAATAGGCAAACCTATCTTTTCTGTTTTCATCTCTCCCTAAAAATATTTTCTTTGGTTCCACATAGTTGAAGGCTTTTTTAAAGGTCTGAGCTCTGGAGTACACTGTCCTCAATGGCCCGGTATGACATGCAGAAAACAGATCATAGCTTTTGACAGACTCGCAGACTTTGTTGATGTCCTCCTCTGATAATGATGTGTCATCTTTTAATAGTGATGCAAGTTTACCCAAAATGTATGTCTGTCCCAACTCATGTATGTTCTGCATTTCCTCCACAATGTTCTGTATGGTTGAAGCAGGCAGTAGAAACTGACCCTGCAATTTTAAGTAGAATTGTGAAACGTTTCTCAGAAAAAGATCACAGAATTCAGGGGACATTTCCATGTTATCTTCATCTGTAATAGACTGTGCAGCAGGCTCAGAAATCAAGGGTACAAAGTCATCTGATGTGGTTGGAACAGATGATGATTGACATGCAGACTCTCTATATAAATCACCAATGCTGCTGTCTGAAAACTCTCTGTGTTTACGTGACATGTGGGCAGTAAAAGATGATTTAACTCTAAAGGTATTTGTGCATCCTCTTACTGGACAAGTGACCACGTGTCCTTCCACAATATGGCTCTTCAGATGAGCTATTAACTCTTTAGAGTTTTGACACTGATGTTCACACATCGCCATTGCACATGTAAACGCAGAAACCACCGCCACACCAGTGACATGGGTAACTTTAGGGGCAGAGTGTCTTCGGTAAAAATGAGCCTTAAACGCGCCATACCTGGTGTATGTCTGCTTGCAGTCTGCTTCAATACACCGAAAGAAACAACGTGGCTCATTCCGATGCAGTTTACAATGAAGCACGTAGCCCCTTGATGACTGAACTACCTTACCACAGAAATTACAGGTTAACATATTTCCATGTACTTGGGTAATTCCTCCCTGGCAAATTAAGCACGCCAAACACAGAAGCTAATCAAGAGCAATGCTTCCCTCGCCACAGTAATGCAAACTAAATTCACAACCTCACAAAAACGAACTCCTAAAATTATCTATAAAAGCTGGGCTGGTGGGTTTTTATAACAGAGATAACTTGAAGTTGCATGTACTCAACTCACCTCGAATTAAGTGTAAGCTGCCAGGATGTCTACAAATTCCGAAGATGCTATGGTCCAAGCAGCTAAAAATGGCGCTAATACGAACTCGTTCAAAACTGCGTCCGTTAGCGAAGCCAACAAGTCTCCTGCAAGAAAAAAAAAAAGCGCGCGGAACACAGCTCAGCAGCGTCATTTTCAGGTGACGTCATCCCGCAATGTAATGTCACTCTTTGTTTCTTTAGGAGGAGGTTTGATCAGAAGTCACGTCTGCAGACCGCTGCAGCCACGTCTTGCCTTGCTTCCCCTTTTTTTGGTGAAATGGTTCGCTCATACTGCACAATGTTGCTACCAGAAAACATTTTTTCGCTGCAATTCGAACGTAAAACGTCTGTACACAGTTTACCAGCAGCCAATCAACAGCGATCACACAAACTCAAATTTTAAGGCGGACCCACTTAAGGTGGTCTGATAATATGGCGTGAAACATAAAGTTGTTTTAAAATAATAATTAAAAAAGATTATTGAAATCAATTTTATTCACAACCATGAACTTTATTTTAAACATCTTCTTTTGCTGTTGATTTTTTTATCAGAAGGTTAACAATGATATACTGCAGGCCTAACTTTTAATCTGTATATCAGTATCTGAATTTTAAAATAAAAAATACTATCAATTTTATTGTCTTTTACTGCTGATATTTGCTTTTTTTATGGTATTTACTGGTTGTATTATTACGGTGGACCCTATTTTTTAACATCTTGCTTCTGTAAAAATGAATGTTTTTGTTTGCTTAAAAATCTACAGATTTATACTGTGAATTCCAATGTGCACAACCCCAAAAGATGTAGTTTTACTCAAATAATACCGTAAAATCTAAGGTTTTCAGACATTTTCAACATTACAATATTTAATTGTAAAATGTATGCATATTTATTTGTTTTCACAGAAAATATTTATAATTTCAACATTTTATTACAGTAAAAAACAAAGTTTTATCCAGTCTCACAATTAACGGTTATTCAATCTATTAAATACAGTAAAAGGAAGTTTTTGGTTTTACGCTCCATTACCGTTGGAATTTGACGGTGTTTTGCTGTATATTTTACTGACTTTTTTTACAGTGAATATTTAGTGAAGGCACACACAGTAATGATGAACTCACAGAATAATGCTTCTTCCACTCTATGCTAGACAGGAGAGATTATGGTAATCCATTTGAGGTAATTGAGATGTTTTATATTTTATTTATTAAATGCAAAGTTTCATCCTGCTGGATTGTCACAAACTGTTAGTTCAGAAATTGTCTTCCTTTTTTGGAAAACAAAAAAAATCACCACTTATTGCTATGGCTAAAATTATCGCTATTAGCATAATTTAAATAAGATCATCTTCTGCCACAGGGAAATTATGTATTCTCAGCCCGTTCTCATCCCAAGGCGTCATATACTGACGCTTTTGACAGTTATTGATGAATATGACTGTCTTCATTAGGTTGCAGCAGTGAGAGTAACAGGTGAAAATGTTTCTAATGTAACAGTTGCACAATGTAACACTGGGTTACTGGTTTTCTTTGCAGTTTGCACATGGGTTAATTACATTCACTGTCTGTCATGTTACATCTATAAAGTTTAGCAGTCATGGCCTAATGGATAAAGTCAGAGTTGTCAGAGAGTCTCTATACAGTTCTTTAAAAAATATAAAATTGCATCAATTATTCTTGAACTACCAAATATTTTAAAGGGAGAAGGTTACATTAAACACATACATTAGCTACATACGTTATATCCACTATTGTTTTATATAGGCTATAATTGTTCAATAGTCTATACAGTATTAATGCAACTACATCAGAAGTAACTAATAAAAAATAAATAATAAAAAAATAAATAAGAGTAATCCCTTACTTTACTTTTTCAAGGGAAAGGTAATTAAATTACAGTAATTAATTCCTTATTAATGCATTACACCCACCATGTTTATTATTTATTATATTTATAATTATGTATAATGCACAATATATGTATATGTATTATATTTATACATATAAGCTTTAATATTAAGCTTTTAAACTGATTAATCGAACGTGTATTCTTTTGAGCTCTTATTTAAATTCAGTTGATTCACATGCATTGATATAGTCAGATATTTTCTTTCAGCTGCCATCTCAAGCTCTCGCTGCAGCAGAAGTGTTTAAATTCAGGATATTTTTCATCTTTATTTGAGAAGTTAAGTGAATCAAACTGACGCTCTCCATGTTCCGTGTGATTGGCTGTTCGCTCCACGTGACACATTTTCAGGCGAACACACTCGAGTTAATCACAAACTCTGGATCAGGGGTAGGCAACCTAAGGCACGCGTTCATTCATTCAGATAAAGTAGTCTACCTGCACAGAGATCTACATTTTGATGTAGTAATTCCTCACAGTCAAAAAACACGGAACGCACATGTAGGAAACCTCGTGAATTACGGGCGTTTCACGCATATTTTTTTCGGCGTGCATGTTAATCAATGAGTGCATTCACACCGGGAGCAGGAGCGTCGCGTGAGCGCCCAACAGGAGGGGAGCAGCGCGTGAGCAGCAGTGAAGCGCGGGTTTCGCCGCCGAGTCTATTTTGTCTGCGCTGCTCACGCTCAATGAAAGTGAAAGCACACTTTTGATGGACAAAATAAATATGATTTCAAACAAAAGTGCCCAAAATGCACAGAATGTGCATGTCTAGTGTGTTTTAACAAGAACTGGATTAGGTTATGTCAGAAAAGAAAATGAACACTCAAAAATATTTATAAAAAATGTACCCATTTAAACTTGTTTTTATTATTCAGTTTGGGTAAAAGGATATGGTATTTTATTAAATATATATATATATATATATATATAGAAACTAAATATTTGTGTGTGCTGTAAAGTGTAAAATGAAATAGGAATCGGCTAAAATCGGTATCGGCAGGTCAAACTCAATGAAATCGGAATCGGCCTAGAAAAGTGTAATCGGTGCATCTCTAGTTAGGAGTTATAAATACTATAAATTGTCTATCTAAATCTAAAACAAATTTCAAGAGAAATATTTAATTTTTTTGTATTATTTCTTATTTAGCCATTATGAAAATGTAAAATGTTTGTGTGTGTGTGTGTGTGTGTGTGTATAGGCTATGTGTGTGTTGTGGCACAGTGATGAACTCGGAATCTTAAAAATGGCACTTCATGACAAAAAGGTTGCCGACCCCTGCTCTGGATAATAAAACATGAGTTGACAGAGAACGTTTACCGAACCCGCTGAACTTGATCGAAACCATGTTGGATTTGTCTGATTTTGGCAACTTTAAACCTACTCTGAATCTCGGAGTTTGTTTAACTAGCTTCATGCAACGAGTGACTGTAGCTGAAGTTCCAATCTGAAGTGCCGTTTGGATCACACCTGACCTGGGAGCGATGAAAAAAAATGTCATTTTTTTTCCCTTAGACCCTTCTTGTGCGCCCTCTGTGTCTTTCAAGGGAGCAATCCCTGTGGGAATTCACCCTAGAAAAGAAAGTGAAAGCAGGAAAGTTAGCGACGCCATTCCGAGGCTCTAAACCGTCCGAGTAGTTTACGAGCGCTCATTCCGTGGTAAGTTCAGTGCATTTTTTTCTCCCTCGTGTAAATATGTTGTCATTAAAAATAGCTGCTGTTTGAGTTTTTTGCTTTTCTTGTTAATAATGGAATTTCAAATAATTTCTACAGATTTGACCAAAATGGCAGAAACGATAATAAAGTAAATAATTACTTTACTCAAGTTTTTATTTAGATCTTTGATATAACCTTATTGAAATTATAGACTGGAAGAAAAAAAAAAAAAAAAAAAAAATGAAGAAAGTAATGTGAGTTTGAAGATATTTCTCTACCAGGACATTTTAATGCATAAAGGCATTATTGTAGCCTCCGTACATTTTGAACAAAATCAATGAACCAGTGATTGTCAATGTTGCCTCTATTGTAAAAACGCCAGAAAATGAGACGCACAATGTTTGTCAAGTCATGACGCGATTTTACAAGAAAAAAACTGCTTCTGTTGTGGTAAACTTGGCACTGTACAAAGTCAGTGCTGAAAAGGCTACTGTACTTCTACTGCATCCTAGACACTAGTATTAAACTACTAGTAGCTACTAAAACTTGTTTTAAACCAACATGTATTACCACAAATAGCGTTTCAAACCGTGTATAGACTTCAAGTTCCTGTATTCACACACTGTTGTGGGAAAAAACATTAAAAGCGAAATAGACAATAAGAAATTGATATATGACTGTACCTGAGTTTATTGCACTTAAATGTACTGCTAAGAAAAGGAGTACTGTACCAGATTTGGATTATTTGGCTTGTAACAAGAGCTCAACCCTTTTCATAAAGAAGCTTACATGACATTTCTATAATAGAACAATGGCACAATAAATGTTAGCTTTCTTTAAATTTTAATTTTAATTTTCCACAGGTTCAGTTTAATTAAGTTTAATTGTATTCATGTTTTTAATCCCTCTATACCTCGTTTTGCAATACCTAATAGCCTCTGTTAAGGTTATACATACAAGCTGAATACATTATTGATAAATCAATATTGTAAATAAATAAATACATAAAAAAACACACAGAGATGTAAACATATTGTAATAAAGGCCTTCTTTGCCGTGTATGTTGGTCTTACTGAGTGTCAGTTCCTCTTTGCAGATGATGTGGTTTTGTCATGTGATGTGTCTTGCAGAATTACAATTGACCGTTCGCAAAGACCCGCCCCCCTTAGTTACTGTCGCTATGTCCGACAAGCTACGCCGTTCTCATGCCACACCATGTTCTCATGCAGTGAAAAATACATCGCGGAGTAGAGAGGAGACTGACAACACGCTGACAGACAGGACAGAGCAGGTTACTTTTCGGTTACGTTTGATATTAAACATATTAAACAAAGTCTCACCTTTCAAATTTGGTCATTTTTAAAAAGAAATTTTAACAATAAATACCGTTTTGTTGCTCTTTAATGTGCCGTGACAGATCGCTGTAGAGCATCAGTTAAAGCTGCTCGTGAACCGATCATCTCTTCCTTCTAGTTAATTTATAGCCTCAAATAAACATGAACAAACACAAAAAGGAATGTTGTTTTAACCACAGAAAGGCGTCAGTACACTCCGTTTTTCAAGTTCAAATCCTCCTATGTTAATCTACTAACTCTCCTGACTGCTTTGTCGGACAAAATGGCGGATGGCGAAGTATGATTGGTCAGATCACCTGTCAATCAAGCTCCCTGCGAAGGGTCAATTGAGTGTCACAGTGTCTTCTGTAAGTAAAAGCAAATGTGTGTGTATATATAAGTGGTTATTAAAGTGGATATTATTCATTATCCGCGAGCTCTACTATATTCTACCGTTCAAAAGTTTGGGGTCAGTATTTTAAATGGAACCTTTAAACAGTCTGTTTTTTAATGTTATATTTCAATTAACTGCATTTTTTACTTTATTATATCATGGGGAAGGTAATTAGATTGCAATGTCATTTAGATTAAGAGTAAGACTACTTACTACAGCGTCACTGTTTTACAGAAAAGCTTTGTACTCTATATATCTCCACATAAAAGTTCTGACATCAATCTCTCAACACTTTTGAGAAGTGAGAATGGGAGAACAGGTTCTCTAAAATGAGTCTCCATGTCAAGAGAGAAGATGAGGACACTGCCTCTAAAATGAGTTCCCCATCTCCTGGATCAAGCTGTGTGTCTGTGAAGAGTAAATTTAGGGATGCAGTGACCTCTGACCCCAGGTAAGACACTAGCCATTTAAACATTTAGCAGACACTTTTATTCAAACATCTTATCTCACATCTTAAATAAGTTATGTTACTCAGCTGTCACAAATTCATTAACTTGAAAATCAAGTTATTTTTTTCTTTTTTTAGCAGAAAAGAAGTGGTTTCGAATATGTTGTCCTATTATTACCCCTTGTGGTAATGATTTTTTTCTCATTTTTATATATACAGTATATAAAAAAATGTGTATATATATATATTTATATGTATATATAAAAAAAATATATATATATACTGTATATATATTATTATATATTATTCTTACACTATTTCTTACTTTCATCTCTTTTCTATTTTCATACTCTTTTCTATAACAATTTTGAAACCTTGTATTACAACATTAGTTGTACAACAGTTACAACAGTTATTTTTCCATTCTCTGCTCAGGATTTTAAATTTTGAATGGGTGAGCAAAGGTTGACTGTTTTGGTGTTTAGATGAGTATTTACATATGTGATGCATGTTATGCTCTCAGTAACACAACAAATACACAACAAAAATTACAGTCATGATAAAAAGGGCAGTTAAGAAAGCATAGTGATGGGAATATGTTTGCGCCAGCTCTGAAATTCAGTGTATCCATCCATTTCTGCTGGAGGTATCGGGCCTTCATGATGAATCACTTTGTTGTATTCCTCTCTTTGGATAAAAGTGTCAGAAATGATCAAATGTAAATCTAAGGTTCATTCAAGTTATACAGTATTGCTAGTGCTGTGAAATGCTGTTTTGTTTGTCATTTGTCAGCATCAGCAGGAGGGAGAGACTGAGATCAGAGTCTCCAGAACCCAGCAGTGTGTCTCTCAAGAGTAACACATCCATGAGGCAACCCATTGGACTCAGTGATGGACCAGTGACCTCTGACCCTCCGTTAGTACAAACTCGTACTTACTATCTTACTAAATCACATCTGGTAACGAACTGATCTATTTCTGATGGTCTCCAACAGCCATCAGCTGTGTTTACACTTGCGTTTACATATATATATATATATATATATATATATATATATATATATATATATATTAGAGGTGGGCATAGATCATTTTTTTTAATCTAGATTAATTTTGAAAATGGCTCATTTGAATTCTGCCGAAGGCATTCAGAATATGTGTGCTACCCAAATAATGACTATAAAAGTAAGTCTTTGAGAACGGGTTTATCAAGCCAGGTGGCGCATTAGACCAGGGGCTCATCTCCTGTTTCCAAAATGCATCACAAACTGCTTGAGAAAGCTGTTCTACTCATAGACTATAAAAGGATACTACTGTACTGTTACCGTCTGTAGGCAACATTAGGTAGGCCTATGTTATTATCAACTACTATAGGCTATCAATTAGGGATGGGCGATATGGCCTAAAATATATATTGTGATATACATTGCAGCCTCTTGCGATAACGATATACAGTATATTATAATAAAACCATTTCAGAACAGATTACACAGACCCTGCTAAACAACTGCTAAATGTATTTTTTTTTTTTAAAGGGTGTATGTAGTTTTGAGAACATATATTGTGCAAAACTGTAAGTATACAACATAATTTTGCAGATAAATAAAATTTAAGTACACTAGCTGCAGAGACTTAAGTAGGTCTAATGTTTATTATGGCTTGGAGCTTATGAAACCCCAAATTTAAAATTAGAATATTGTCTAACTGATGTCTTTTCAGTTAAAAAGAAACACAACAACGATTCTTAAAATCGGGCACAGACAGAGATTATTAGTATGGAGCTCATAATATGACAAAACGATTTGAATTTGAATTGTGTAAATTTGAATTATTTGCAAGTGTAATCTAACAAAATTGAATTTTAGGTGGTAGTTTAAATAGTTCTGAATTTGATTTTTTTTTTTACGAATATTGAACATTTGAAATTTAACAAATTGAAATGTTTTTATGGCTGAATTTTATAGACATGTATTTTCAAACAGCTAGTTTTTTTGTTCTGAATTCGTATACTGCAAATATTCAGTTAAAAAAAATACAGATTCAAGTTTTCAAGATGAAGAAATTCGGAACTTCAAATTCAGTTTTCTAAAATTCAAGTTCAAAAATTCAAGTTCAAAAATTCAGATCTTACAGAAAGTAGGTCACAGGTCATCCACAGGGAAGAGTAAAGGATCTCAGATAAGTCGAACAGAGCATTTTGGCTGCACTGCAGTAGTTTTCTGCCGCAAACGCGGTGGTGGTTCAAGAGAATCCGTGTATCTTTCGTTCAGTCGTTTTTTATTTAATATTAAGAGTAGAAAAATGAGAAAACAGCTTGAGTATTAGATTTCAATATTCTAGTAATAATAGACCGCTGCAGCAGTTGCACGGAGCTTACAAAACTTAACGCGTGTATTGCAACTATAGGCTACATTTAATTTTCTCATCAAACAACTAGACTAACGAATGGCTCGGTACAACAGAAGAGCCTAGAAAGGGCTTTTTCTCTGTGTAGACCAGCAGTTGGTCTGAATTTGCTATAACCTATAGCCTATTTTCCGGACTGTATAGGCTAAGTCACGTTTTATCATGAAACACGTTAAATAATCTAAATGTTGACTTTCAAAAGTAGGCGCGCCAAGAAGGCTATTCTCTGTATTTTGGTTCATTTTTGGTGAGCGCCAGAAAGATCTAAAGAGACCGAGACGCGCTAAAGCAGCTCATCATGTTGTTTTATTTATTTTTCAATGACATGATATTTTGTAGTCATTTTGAATGTACACAAATAAAAATATACATTTTACTGTTTCGAATGATGTCATATTATCTGTATGACTATAAATAACAGCAGTGGAACAAATCCAAGAGATGGCGCTGTTTGTCGGATGGCTTAAATCCGAACCAAGTCCAAATAATGGATGTTGCACCGATCTTTTTCACCAGCTTTCACTTTCAGCCGTGTTTACTTAAGATGATGACGAATATGCGTTGCAGCCGGGTTTACCTCGCGGCCGCGGGTAGATTGCGTCATCATAGCTTCTGTAGTATGCCATCTCCCAACCCAACTTGGAGAATAGATTAACGGCGATATTTTTTTTATCGCGCGATAAGAGTCTCGCGTTAACGCAGCACGTTAACGCCGATAACGGCCCACCAGACTCAGATTGAGACTCTATATATAGCCTACTGTATACATATATATATATATATATATATATATATATGTATACAGTAGGCTATATATAGAGTCTCAATCTGCCAAAAGGTAAATAAATGTAACAAATCATGTAAACATTTATCATCTTTTATTGGAAAATCAAACATTTTATTAAACTTTAATTGCTTTAATCTTTTAAACAAGAGACAAAACAAAATACTTTTAATCTTTTAAACAAGACAGTGATGAAACTACATTTTATAAAAATCACTTGCCCAGCTTAGAATATATATATATATATATATATATATATATATATATATATATATATATATATATATATATATATATATATATATATATGAAGAGTTCAGATGCAAAAGCCTCTAAGTGCCATCTGAAATGTTCTTCTAGAATGATCATTTTTATCAAGCTTGTATATTTAAGTTCAATAATTTCACTTAAACTTCAGGAAACTTCAGGTGCTTAAACTGTGGATCTAGCATGCATGCCGTTATCGGGATTGAATCTGCCAGGATGTCAGACTCTAGTTTGAAGCGTTTTACGAGTTCTTTCCTCACCGTGTCCTTGAAAGAGCGAATAGCCCCCAGGTCGTCGGATCTTGTCACTCTCAGCATGTCGCAGACATTGAGAAGGACAGGATAGATGAATGACAACCCGACATGTAACTCTGCGCACATTATTGTGGTTGCTTTAGCTAGAGGCCTAAGTACCGGGATCAGCTGCTCGATCAATTCCCACTGGTGCTCTCTCATGGTCAAGGATTTTCAGACGTCCACTTTCGTTATGCTCTCATCCGAGAGAACGGCCTGCACTGGGATTCTCTGTTCATACAGACGCTCTAGCATAGTGAATGTAGAATTCCACCAAGTGGCACAATCGTTTTGCAGACTGTTCACTTGTACTCCCAGTTGTTTCTGGTAGTTCTGCAAAGCACAATGTGCCACTGAGGAGTGACGAAAATGACTGACTACACGTCCCGCAGCATCAATTGTCTTCGTGATCTCGGGTAAGTTGAGACCTTTTTTAATGGCAAGTTGCAGTGTGTGCCTGGTGCATCCTAGGTGGTGGGGAAATAGCTCACATAGTTCCATTGCTAGGTTCATGCTACTAGCGTTGTCATGGATGGTGCAAAAAACATTGAGTCCCCATTCCTCGATCGTCTCTCTCAGACGCTGGGCAATATTTGCAGCAGTGTGTCTCTCGCGCATCACGGTGGTTCGCAACACTCTTGACTTTAACTCCCAGCTGTCAGTGATGTAGTGAGCTGTTATGGTTATATAAGGATCCATAGTACATGATGTCCACAGATCGGTAGTGAGGGAAACACTGAGGTCTTTCATCTCATCCATAATCGTTGCTCTGACAGTGTTGTATTGGTGCATGATATTGCTCCAAACTGTGCGGTGGCAAAGGGTTTGTGTAGCCTGGCTCAAAATACTGGATGATGTCCTTAAAGCCTTCCCAGAGAGAGTGGATATAGGACGGACATCCTTGACAACGAAGTTGACCAGCAAATCTGTGATTTTTCGCCTTCTGTTGTCAGTCATTAGGCGTGTTGAAAAATCGATTGTTGTCTGCCTGCCTGACGATGATGCAGTGCTAGCATGGCTAATGGCATGGTTAATTGCCACGAACGGTTGCTGTTGGCAGTGGGTGTTTCATGATCATGATTCGTGATTATCCATTGCAGACGTATTGCTATTGTATTTTAGCACTGCTTTACATAACTTACAGGTAACGGTGGATGTGTCTACATTTTCTGTGAAGTATTTCCACACATAGGATGACCTTGACCATTTTGGACGTACCTGAAATTGTGTATCCATCCATTTTTGCTGAAAGTATATCAGTGAATCACTTTGTTGTATTCCTCTCTTTGGATAAAAGTGTCAGAAATTATCAAATGTAAATCTAAGGTTCATTCAAGTTATACAGTATTCCTAGTGCTGTGAAATGCTGTTTTGTTTGTCATTTGTCAGCATCAGCAGGAGGGAGAGACTGAGATCAGAGTCTCCAGAACCCAGTGGTGTGTCTCTCAAAAGTAACACATCCATGAGGCAACCCACTGGACTCAGTGATGGACCAGTGACCTCTAATCCTCCGTTAGTACAAACATTTACTTATTAATTTACGGCAGTGCAACTCAGATACGAACTGAATCTCTGTGAAAAAACACTACTTACTCTAAAGTATACAATATATGCATTCTGGTAACTGATATATTTCTGAAGGTCTCCAACAGACATCAGCTGTGTTTACACTTGCATTTACATTACACTGAGATCCGATCATAATGCGTCCACAACTACCTTTGGATCAAGACACACACGTCAAATAAGGGCGTACTCAAACTAGGCATGGTTGCCTTGTACCAAACCTGAGCTACGGTGTACATTTTAGGACATCTTCAGACCTCAGTCATATGACGAAAAGTTCTCATGCTTTAGGTCTCAGGAAAAACAAAGTCAGGTGTCAGGTCTCGTACAATTAAGCATTGGGCAAAACAGACTCAAAACAAAAAGGTATCAGATGAAATGGCCTCAGTCTAATTGATCCATGCCCAAGCCTGCCTCTTCAAGCAGGCCAGGGCACTATACGGAGTGATTACACTATCCATATGATCCATACTTGGGGGTCAAATGTGCTCTGGCACGGTTCAGATTGCCTAATGTGAGTACACTCTAACATTCCCATCACAAACGTGTTTAAACTTGTCTTTTCATTGTACATGTGGACAACATCCGGATACAGGATGCATGTTAATGTCAAGTGATAAAAGCTGCCATTGTAATCTGTCATTGTTTTTTGCTGCTCTTTTTTAACTTTATTTCAGGAGGAGGAAGAGACATGAGCTGATCAGATCTGTGCCATCCTCTACATCCTACTATCAGATTCACCATAGGCAGAACACAACTGAAGCAGCCCTGCAGACACACACATTGGGGACTGAAAACCTGCAAAGAGTCAATGACCAGCATAAAACCAGCATGAAGAACAAGTATGAGAGATTATTTGAAGGAAACAAACTCCAAGAGAATGAAACCCTCCTCAACAGGATCTACACACAGCTCTACATCATAGAGGGAGAGAGAGAAGGAGTGAATGAAGAACATGAGGTTTTACAGATGGAGAAAACAGCCAGAACACAACACTCACAAGACACTCCAATCTTCTGCAATGACATCTTTAAAGCCTCACCTGAACTAGGATGTGAGGAGAAAGACAAAATCAAGACTGTTCTTACTAAAGGCATCGCTGGAATCGGGAAAACCGTCTCTGTGCAGAAGTTCATTCTGGACTGGGCCGAGGGAAAAGCCAATCAGGATGTAGATTTCATGTTTGTGCTTCCATTTAGAGAGTTGAACTTGACAGGAGGTCATCAGTACAGTCTTCACAAACTTCTGCTGGACTTTCACCCTGAACTTCAAGATCTGGACTCAAAGATTTATGAGGAGTGTAAAGTTGTGTTCATCTTTGATGGTCTGGATGAAAGCAGAATCACACTGAGGTTTTCAGACACTCAGAAAGTTTCTGATGTGACTGAGACTTCATCAGTGGGTGAGTTGATGTCAAACCTCATTAAAGGAGAGCTGTTTCCCTCTGCTCTCATCTGGATCACTTCCAGACCAGCAGCAGCCAATCAGATCCCTTCCAAATACATCAGCCGTGTGACAGAGATTCAGGGATTTAATGAGCCTCAGAAGGAGGAATATTTCAGGAAGAGAATCAGTGATGAGCATCAAGCCAGAAGAATCATCTCACACATCAGAAGAGCAAGAAGCCTCCACATCATGTGCCACATACCCGTCTTCTGCTGGATCTCGTCCACTGTGCTTCAAAAGCTCCTGGAAGAAGACCTGAGTGCAGAAATCCCTCAAACTCTGACTGAAATGTACATCCACTTCCTGCTGATTCAGATCAACATGAGGAATCAGAAGTATGAAGAAAGAGATCCAGAGAAACTTCTGCAGTCCAACAGAGAAGTGATTGTGAAACTTGCTGAAGTGGCTTTCAAACAGCTGATGAAGAGCAATGTGATGTTCTATGAGGAGGACCTGAGAGAGAGCGGCATAGACGTCACTGACGCCTCAGTGTATTCTGGGATTTGCACTGAGATCTTTAAGGAGGAATCTGTGATTCATCAAAGGAAAGTCTACAGCTTCATTCATCTGAGCGTCCAGGAGTTTCTTGCTGCTTTCTATTTGTTTTACCATTATGTAATCAAAAATGTTGACACATTGCAGTTTTTTGATGTAGTACATAATCTGCATAGCGAAATAGTCAATAAAGCCCTTGAGAGTGAGAACGGACAACTGGATCTGTTCCTGCGGTTCCTGCTGGGCGTCTCACTGGAGTCCAATCAGAGACTCTTACAGGATCTACTGACACACACAGAGAGCAGCTCAGAGAGCATCAGGAGAACCACACAGTACATTAAAGAGAAGATCAAAGATGGACATGGACTCTCCGCTGAAAGATCCATCAATCTGTTCCTCTGTCTGCTGGAAGTCAAAGACCAGACTCTGTCCAGAGAGATTCAGGAGTTTGTGAAATCAGACAAACACTTAGAGAAGAAACTCTCTCCTGCTCACTGCTCAACAATCGCCTACATGCTTCAGATGTCAGAGGAGGTGCTGGATGAGCTGGACCTCAAGAAATACAACACATCAGATGAGGGGAGAAGAAGACTGATACCAGCTGTGATCAACTGCACTAAAGCTCTGTGAGTGTTTAATCATGTGTCTAGTTCTTTCTAAATTGACTTATGTTTTCTGTTGTTTTGTAAAGTAATTCATCTTGAATTTTGTTTTGCTTATTTTAAATAATTATATAATAAGTCATGATATTATTAAAATAAAGTAATTTACTTATTTTACCAGAATTTCATTTTTTTTTTCATTTTTTTTTTTTCATTTAATTTATTTATTCTCTTTTCATGGTAATGCAACATGAAATGCCACAACAACAATCCAACAAACACAACAATAATACATTCCATGACAAGAAGAACAGGAGTAGGATGAAGAAAAAAAAAAATCTTATAAACTCCTACCCCATTCTTATAATAAGAAAGTTACAAATTAGATGGCCTCACCGACATGAAAGAAAAAAGAATAATAATAACAACGACAAAAAAATGTTTTTTTTAAAATAAATAATAAAATAAATGAAAAATAGCCCAGACCAGTTGTAATCTACTTTCAATTTTAACAATTTTCCTTTTTTTTTTTTTTTTTTTTTTTTTTTTACTATTAATTCTGCTTACACAACACTAAAACAAAAACAACATTAATGCAATAATGACAACTCTGGCATCAAAGACAACGACGATACCATTATCATTGATATTATAGTTTTAACAATTTTCACCATCATCTTTATACAAGTTAAGTATCTTCTCTTTATACTTATATTTAAATTGAACCATATTTGAACAACATTTTAGATCATTCTCTAGACAACTCCATCTTTTTACACCAGAAACTGAAACACACATTTGTTTGAGGGTATTTCCAGCAAAAGGTTGTTTAAAGGCATTATTTCTTCTGCTTGTCTCACTATTTACAGTATAGGGTTTGCAGTCCATGTGGTAACAACCAATGCGCCCTAAAAGCGGCCAGGGCTGAGCATCTCCGCAAACTAATAGAAAACAACCAAAACAATCCTAGGTTTTTATTTAACACCGTGGCTAGACTAACAAATAAACAGACGTCACCCGAACAAAATATCCCGTTACAGTTTAGTAGTAATGATTTCATGAACTTCTTCACTGAGAAAATAGAAAACATCAGAACCACAATTGTAAACGTTCAATCCTCAATCGCACCTTATAATTCAGCCTCAATTATCCCCCCGCAAGAACAATTACAGTGCTTTACAACTATAGAACAAAAAGAGTTAAATAAACTTATCACTTCATCTAAAACAACAACATGTTTATTAGATCCTATACCAACTAAACTACTGAAGGAAGTGTTACCTGTAGTGGAAGAGCCTCTCCTCAATATTATTAACTCGTCTTTATCTTTAGGTCATGTTCCAAGAACATTTAAACTGGCAGTGATAAAACCTCTCATTAAGAAACCACAATTAGACCCGCATAATCTAGCAAATTATAGACCCATTTCAAATCTACCTTTTATGTCTAAAATACTAGAAAAAGTTGTGTCCACTCAACTGGGCTCTTTCTTGCAAGAAAATGATATCTATGAAAAGTTTCAGTCAGGATTCAGGCCGCATCATAGCACTGAAACTGCGCTCGTTAAAATCACAAATGATTTACTCTTAGCTTCTGACCAAGGCTGCATCTCAATACTAGTTTTACTTGATCTAAGTGCTGCGTTCGATACTATAGATCATACAATACTCTTAGATCGACTACAAAATTATACTGGTGTTCAAGGACAAGCATTAAGCTGGTTTAGATCATACTTATCAGACCGCTACCATTTTGTCTATATAAATGGAGAAAAATCGATCATAATTCCAGTAAACTATGGAGTGCCGCAGGGATCTGTGTTAGGCCCTCTATTATTCTCAATATATATGCTGCCACTTGGAAATATTATAAGGAAACATGGAATTAGTTTCCATTGTTATGCTGATGACACTCAAATATATATTTCATCACGGCCGGATGAAAACGCTAAATTATCCAAATTGACAGAGTGTGTTAAAGATATAAAAGATTGGATGACGCGTAATTTTCTATTATTAAATCCAGACAAGACAGAGGTAATACTTATCGGTTCAAAAAACCGCCCACAGAACCTCTCACGATACAACTTTGACATCGTAGGATGTCCTGTTACTTTATCCTCTACAGTAAAAGACCTGGGTGTTATACTCGATTGTAACCTGTCTTTTGAAAATCATATTTCATATGTTACAAAAACAGCCTTTTTCCACCTTAGAAACATTGCTAAGCTACGTAATATGCTATCAGTTTCTGATGCAGAAAAGTTAGTTCATGCATTCATGACCTCGAGACTAGATTACTGTAATGCTTTATTAGCCGGTTGTCCTGCATCCTCAATAAACAAGCTACAGTTAGTCCAAAATGCAGCCGCTAGAGTTCTTACTAGATCAAGAAAATATGATCATATAACACCGATTTTATCATCACTACATTGGCTACCTATAAAGTTCCGTATTAATTATAAGGTATTGCTACTGACTTATAAAGCCCTAAACGGCTTAGCTCCAGTCTATTTAGCGGATCTTCTATCACCCTATAATCCATCGCGCTCTTTAAGATCAATAAATTCAAGGCTTTTGGTCATACCTAGGATATCCAGATCAACCAAAGGAGGGAGAGCATTTTCACATTTGGCTCCAAAACTCTGGAATAGCCTTCCTGATACTGTTCGTTGCTCGGACTCACTCTCCCAGTTTAAAACTAGATTAAAGACGCATCTTTTCAGCCAGGCATTCATATAATATTGTTAATCTCACAGTTTCAAACTACAATCCGGCCTCTAGTTCATAAATGCCAGAGGAGAACTGGCCCCCGACTGAGCCTGGGTTCTCCCAAGGTTTTTTTTTTCTCCATTAGGTCACCTGATGGAGTTTTAGGACACCATTAGGCCGCTTGATGGAGTTTTTTCGGTTCCTTGCCACTGTTGCCTTTGGCTTGCTCAGTTGGGGATATTTTGGGGATATTTAATTTTATTCTATCAATCAATAAATTCCACTAGAAACAAACTTTGTTGTATTATTTTATTTTAATACTGTGAAGCTGCTTTGATACAATCTGTATTGTGAAAAGCGCTATACAAATATACTTGATTTGATTTGATTTGATTTATTCGGCTAGGCTTAGTAATAGTAGGATAAAGGCCTCTACTACACATTAAATCTAGAAAATCTATAAACTACTAGTATGATTAGACACATTCAAAAGATTTATATTGAAATCCCCACAAATTATAGACACTTTATTTTCATTCAACCCAACTAATAATTGCTCCAGCTTGTTATTAAATGCTGTAATACTAGATCCTGGAGTTCTATATATGCATGTGACAACAATATTCCTCTGTTTCTTCATTTCGATCTCAACAGTTAAACATTCCATTACATCTTCTATTGCAGTAGTCATACACTCAATTGTTTTGCATTTCAGATCACTACTAACATATAGAGCAACCCCCCCTCCTCTCTTATTAATCCGATTAACATAAAATAATTCATAACCCTCAAAATGAAATTCCACACCTTTCTCATCCGTTAACCAAGTCTCAGACAAAGCTATAACAGTAAATTTATTTTGTAATGTGTTCAAATAATCATGTATTTTACTAAAATTTTAATACAGGCTTCTACAATTCAAATGAATAAGAGAAAATGAACCAGCCGTTTCTATATTACTAGTAAATTCTGCGTCTGTGTAATATTTATATGTATCATTTATGTTTGGAAATACATTTGACTCCGAGTCCAGTTCATCATAGTCATAGACACATCCTTCTGAATTTTCAGCTTGTGTAGGGATATGTTCACACACTGCGGACATTGCACTCAATTATACAAATTAGCGCTTGCCACAATGTAATCTCCACATACCTTATTCATTATGTGTCTTTTCGTTTTCATAACTGACCAAGGAAAGTCGAAGAGATTCAACACTGGTTGTTATTTCCCCAGCAGGAGCATGTTTGCTCCTACTGCAGGGGGACTGCCATCCTACAGCCCGCAGCGCTGAGTCCCAATCCGAAGAATGAAGCTGATATTATTGTAATGCCAGTTATGGATATGTTCTGTTCTGTTCTCTTTCAGTATTGCTTGCTGTAATCTCTCTGCTCAGGATTGTGAAGTTGTGTCATCTGCTCTAAAATCCTCAAACTGTGTCCTGAGAGAGCTGGATCTGAGTAACAATGACCTATGTGATTCAGGAGTGAAGCTGCTCTCTGATGGACTGACGAGTACAAACTGCCAGCTGCAGATAGTGAGGTTTGAGATCAATGTTACGTTTACATTTATGCATTTGGCAGACGCTTTTATCCAAAGTGACTTGGTTTGGAATGTTAAGGTACACCTTAACATTCTTATGAGTTCTTGTATTCCCTGGGAATCGAACCTATGACCTTGGTGATGCAAGCGCCAACACTCTACTGTTTGAGTTACAGAAAAGCATTGTGTTGATCATTTAATAGTTATTGTTCACTACTTTAAAGTGATTGCTGTTTACTGTTTTGTGTGTCTGTAGGTTGTCAGGCTGTATGGTGACAGAGGAAGGCTGTGGTTATGTGTCTTCAGCTCTGAGTTCAAACCCCTCACACCTGAGAGAGCTAGATCTGAGCTACAATCACCCAGGACAATCAGGAATCCTGCTGTTTAACAAACTAAAGGACCCAAACTGCTCAATGCAGATACTCAAGTATGTGGAAAGATTTTAACTTTTAAGTGTACTTAGGATGAAATTGGGATCATCAAGAGGGGTGTAATGATGTGGTTGCTGTGCTTTTGCACATTAAGATATGTTCCTGTATTAGCATATTTTATTGATCCTGGAACAACATTCCTGTCTAAACACAGTCCTTATCATATCCCTACCTTTAATTCTAAACCTAGCTATAACTTATGCCTAAAACCAGAGAGAAATGGTAGGTGAATAACACTGATGTAGAAACTCATAACCCAGGTTGTGAGCCTTAACCCTCTGGGGACCAAGCTGTTTTTGGGGTCCTTGAGATGTTCTGACATGCCTTGACATTTGTGCTTTTTTCAGTTATTTATAAACATGTTAATGGCAAAGGTGTAAATTCACTCTATATAGCACAAACAGGGCTACCATAATATGCGAGCAACGTGTATGTAGATGTTTGTATTTTTAAGAGAATAATGTTTATGCGTGGTTATTGGAAAAAATTAAAATGAAAGTTGCTGAATTAAGACCACAAAACACATATTAAATATGTGTCCACAAGACTTTTGACTAATGGATGTTGTCCCTTTGAGTTCTAGCTTCAAAATGATGTAAAAATAGTCTTGCTTTATCGTTCACAAAAAAAAAATACATTGATTTAAATGGTGTAAAACAGGTTTTGCTTGGAAAGCCAATATGCGAGGGGGAGGAGTAGTTTACACCTTAGATTATGAATGTCCCACCCACTCTGCATAATTAGCCATTCACTCAGGTGTGAAACTGACTGAGCCACAATGCAAGGACAAAAGATGTATTTAGAAGAAGACTTATATTGACCATTTAAGATTTCGCTTACATCTCTCTTGTAAATATGTTTTGCTATTTTATTAAAAATGTTACAATTACAACAATAATTACAATTTCAACAATATTTAAAGTGTACTCTTTCTTTGTAAAAAAAAAAAAAAAAAAAAAGATTATAGGCCTACATTTTATCATATGTATTCATTAGTTTGAATATAGCCAACATTGGAACATCTAACATCTTAGTCTATGAATTTATTTTTGACAAAAATAGTATTTTTTTTGCAGTTTAATACGTTGCTTATACAAATACATTTTATTTCAACATATTCCAGTCGATTTTTACTCATCTCAGTAGGCTATAGCAAAGCAGTTTATTCTTTCACACACAGACGCACGATTCATATTTAGGCTAAACAGTCTTTACAAATATGTCCCCTTCATTCATCTCACAGAAAGGCGAGTCATATTATAGAAATGCGATTCATCTTTTTGCGGTTTACATAGGCCTACACTAACGTTATTCCACACGTGAGAAAAGAAAACAGCCTACCTCACTCCTCAGCGGAATCTGCTCCTCATTTCAGGAGATATTGCTCCTCATCAGCACTGTTCTGATAAGGTAGGCTATAATGTCTCACTCGCGAGGAGTCGCGACGCGCTTTGTTTACAGCTGATGTGGGCGTTTCACAGCTATGAAATAGTTCTCAGAATTTGAGTTTGAATAGCACGCGCTCTCCGGGGAGTGGTCACATTACTGTGAATTAGGTCGTAATGAGCTCGACAGGAGTCGCTCTCTTTTTATACAGATTACAGAAGCTGAGAATATTTGTTTTTTATATAAATGACTTCATTTAAAAGATGCGATCTCAAGCTTTATGCCCGTGGGTCTGTTTGCCTGTTTGACTGAATTTTCGCGGAGTTATAGATCATTTTCGAACGCGTTTCAAATGGGAGTTTACTGACAGAGAGAAGGCAGAAATCGCATCATGTTAATTTTTCTTTATTTGTCAAAAAGCAAAACACTTTATTTTTATTGTGAGTATACAGAAAAAAAATAGAAACTGAACAGGATCGATTGATGTATTACACGAAAATGAAAGATCAAAATTAACAGAGCATTTAGTGTTTATTTTCATTGCTAAAAAAAAAAAACGAGCAAAACGCGCGGGCGCGTTTGTGGTCCCCAGAGGGTTAACTTGACATAATCTTGTCCCAATATATTGAAAAATGTATTTATACTACGGATGGCCCGATACCGATACCGCCATCGGGGATCGGGCCGATACTGTACTCATATACTCGTATTACTCGTACTCGTACTCGTATACTCGTACTCGTATAAAATTTGCAGATACCACGCACCGATACCATGTACATTTTGCGAAACGAAACTGGCCGCCGCGAGTGCTTTGTCGAGGTGAACTGAGGCATAGGAAAGCGTGTGTATAGTAACATAGCTGTGGTGCGCGAGCTGATAAGAGATAAGATACGAGCTGGTCGAGCACATCCCTTTAAACAGACATCAGTGGAAAGTTTGTTCAGTCAGATGTCAATGGCAAAGAAAATAAAACGAGGCATTCAGCTTATTATTAACGTTAACTGACGAGAGAAAAGAGAGAGAGAGAGAGAGAGAGAGAGTTACCTGATTTAAGTATAATGAGTGGTTCCCTACATTATTACAGGACGTGTGCAGGTCAAGAAGTTCCATGAACACAAACATCCAAAGCGTGCGCCCCGCAAACCAGCGTCTCAGCGCACGAATACTGAATTAAATTGTCTTTCAGGTCTTGCGCTTGTACGGACGAATTCACACAAAATTATGTAAAAACGCCCGTCTTGGCGAGTATCTTATAGTAAACAAAGTCGGTTATATCTCAAATGAACGTAGCCATGTTCAAATGCGGTCCGTGCGTTCGGTCTTAAAGGGGCAGCAGTTTGATAAACCTGCTTCTGTGTTTTAATGTTAATCAAACAAAGGACAAAGAAATACTCACTGCTTTTGAATAAATTGGCTACCCTTTTCAACTTTACAAAAATATCCATCTATATATAAATTATACAGTAATGAATATGCTTTTTTTTCACATTTGATTACTTTATTCAAATTTCTGTACCTGTTAGATCTACCTGGAAAAACTCTAAAAACACTGTTTATTTCATTTGTAGCCTTTCTTTGTTCTATAGTATTTATTTGTATAGTAACAGTAATAGTAACTTATTTTGTTACTGACTGCTTAATTGTTATAAATTCACATTAATTAGGCTGGTAGTTTTTGTTGTAGTATCAAGATTGGATTAAATAATTGATATTTCACTGGTTTTGACAAACATTTGAACCGCTGACCCGATCCTCAGCACTGAGCACTGCTAAAGCAGCTTTAAATATGTGCTGTGCTATTAAATGAAAGATAGAGCAATAGAATGAACAGTGACAGTAACAGATGCTCATACAATGCATTTTAGCAGGCTTAATTAAGCATGAAAATAACTGAAAGACATATATATATTTGATGAACAAATTAAGCCAACTAATATGATTTATATTATTTTGGTTTATTTACTAATACATTTAAAAATTACAAATGCAGTGAAATTTCAGGGATCAGTTAGGGTATCGGTATCGGTGAGTACAAAAAATGAAAGAATCGGTATCGGACTCGTTCTGCAAAAAGTGGTATCGGTGCATCCCTTATTTATACTATATATTAACACTGTATTGTAAATATTTTTTTGATAATAATTCAATATATGAATATCGGCAATTCCTTATATATTGTAATATATAAAACATTATATTAACGCAATATATTATTTAATATATTTTTTCAGTGTATTTACATTATATAATATATTGATCATTAAATGTATGGATATATATTTTTCTTCTGTAAGGGACTTTACAGCGAAAAAGTAATTAGTTACCAATTTCAATACCACTTGAGTAAATGTACTTTAATAAAAGTACTTAAATATTTTAATATTACATAAGTATTTTACTCTTACTGAATGTAGGCTCAAAGATGCACTAGTCCTCAACACTTAAGAGAAGTCAGTGAAAAACAAGAAACAGTTGAGGTGTGAGGAGAGCAATCACTTGTTTACTTTCTAAAGTCGAAACACCTCCAATATTGCAATAATTCACACAACAGCTGACACAGCAGCCTCTTAAACATCTACAGACACTCAAGTCTCAGTTAAGGTCATGTGCTCAAAAGAGGCATTAGGAAACCAATATCCTTCAAAAAGGTCTCTTCAATTTAAAGGATGAATAAAATAATGCTTGGTAAAATGAAATGGTCAAAGCCTACTTGCACTGGATGTGCTGGTCAGTCATGTCCTCATCTCATATGAAACGCCTATGATTTAGCAACTACCTGAAAATGCACTCACATCAGCACAAAGTAGATCTGTTGACAAGTTGTGGTGAGTAAGGGTGAGTAGTACCTTCAGTGCCCTGTAGATGATGGACTGCTCATTACAGAATTACAGATTAAGAATACATTGAACAGCATTTGATGTTTTTGTCTATCTATCCAGTTTGGATCATGGAGGACATTTCAGGATAACACAAGGACTGAGAAAATGTAAGTACACACACACACACACACACACACACACACACACACACACACACACACACACACCTTTGCATATTTAATTGTTATAGAATATGGGTTCTCAACTCTGGCCATTGAGATCTCATGTCCTGCAGAGTTTAGCTCCACCCCTAATTAAACACACCTGAACAAGCTAGATAAGTTATTCAGGATTGCTAGAACGTTATAGGTAGGTGAGTTTAATCAAGGTTGGAGGTAAACTCTGCAGAAAAGGATCTCGAGGGCCAGAGTTGAAAACCTCTGTCATAGATTGTGATCTCCCTTGTATTCAGATGCCTGTGATCTCACCCTGGATCCAAACACAGCAAACACTCATCTCATTCTGTCTGAGAACAACAGAAAGGCAACATGTGTTAAAGAGCAACAGCCATATATTGATCATCCAGAGAGATTTGAGAACTATGAACAAGTTCTGTGTAAAGAAAGTCTGACTGGACGCTGTTACTGGGAGGTTGAATTGAGAGGATGGGGTCATATAGCAGTGACATATAAAGGAATCAACCGGAAAGGTGGGATTGACTGTCGGTTTGGACTCAATGAAAGGTCCTGGAATCTTTACTGTTGTGATACGACTTACACTTCCTGGCACAATAATAAGGCTAACAGCACAAACATTCCACCCTCTTCATCTTTATCTAATAGAGTTGGAGTGTATCTGGACGTGTCAGCGGGCACTTTGTCTTTCTACAGCGTCTCTGACAAACACACACTCACACACTTACACACAATACACACCATATTCACTGAACCCCTCTATGCTGGATTTGGGTTTTACAATGATTCCGCAGTGTCTCTGTGTCAGATTTAACAACCTCCTTTGAGGAACACCAAGACATAATTTTGGTAACACTTTACACTAAGGTTCATTAGTTAACAATAATTTTTACATGGCTCTATGGAATACTTGATTCTAAATGGTCAATCGCGCCATCCAGCGGTATGTTATTCCCAGATTCTCAAAATGTTATTCTCATCCGGGTTACTGAAGTATATTCGCTATACGCTTGCTAGGAATGGTTTTCTTCGTGGAAGTTTTGCCTTTGTTGAGCTAATAAAATATTAAAACTCAGTCGAAACAATATTTTGTGTACAGTTATTTAGTTATGCCATCCAGTATTGTGGACTCGCTCTCTATTGTTTCATACAAACGCAGATGCTGCCATTTTGTGAGTATTGTGGGTCCTCATCACCCTGTCGGGGGTTTATTCTCAGATAACAACCGGCTGGATGTACATTATCCCTTACTTAATGTATTAACTAACATGAACAAGCAATACATTTGTTACAGTATTTATTATTTTTTGTTACTGTTAGTATATAAAAATACAGCTGTTCATTGTTTGTTCATGTTAGTTCACAGTGCATTAATTCATGTTAAGAAATGCAACCTTTGATTTTAATAATGTATTAGTAAATGTTGAAATTAATATTAACTAAGTAAATGCTATAGAAGTGTTGTTCATGCGTAGTTCATGTTAACTAAGGTAGTTCACTAATGAACCTTATTGTAAAGTGTTACCCATTTTGTTTTAATGTTCCAGTCCAGTGTATGTATATTTTGGATGCAATGTATTTTGGATAAAAGTGTCTGCCAAATGCATAAATGTAAATGCCCTTCTTTAAAAAGTATTGTTCTGTTTTGGGCTACCAATATATGGTAACTTTTAATAGTGTCATTATTCTCAAATTTTTTCTCAATTTCGCAGTGGTTGTATTTTTATTGTTTTTTGATTTTTGTACTTAACTGTGCTTAATGTGAGATGATCTAATATTTTATGTGACTGAATCAATCTGACTTTATTAGGTTGCAGCATTGAACATGACTTTAACTTGTCAGATCAGGTTAAAATGTCTCTTTAATGTAACAGCTGCACTGTGTAACACTGGGTTACTGGTTTTCTTCAATAAATCTTTGCACATGGTGAATCACATTCTCTGTCTGTCACATTGCTTCTTTATAGGTTTTTTTTATTCAGAGTGAGAGATCCAGATTGAGGTCATTGCTTGGTTCATCAGGTGTCACCTGACCAGACAAGACATATTTCTTCCCAGTTATGACATGCACACACACACGCACATTAATATATACAGTATATACTTCTGTGTATATACTGTACATATGGAGCCTGTCATCACTTGTGTTTGTTCATGTGAGCTGCAGGTTCTCATTAGATTAATAAGTGTGTAGTTGTGTCATGTTTTCTGCAGGAGAGGCTGGAGGCTTCAGTCAATGTACTGGAACTGTGACCTCATGAAACAAACACGTAAACCCGAAACGGTAAGTTCAGAAATCAATCCATGCATTATATTATATCCATAGATCTATATACTTCATCAGTTCTTGGAGTTCAGTTCTCTAGTTTGAAAACATGGATGAAATGATTAATTTCATTTACAGTGCCATGAGAGTGACTGAGGAAGAGATGAAGATGGATGGTGTTGATGTTCATGAGGTATGATCTGCTGTTCTGGGGAGCGTTTCCCAAAGACGAGCATGGTCGCAAGTTTCCTTGATACCAACACAACTCAACAGAACTTGCAATCATAGTTTGCTAACGATGCTTTTGGTAGATGCATCCCGGTTCATCTGTTTCTTATAAAAGGAATAATTTGCTGAATTCATAGAGATTTTCCCTTATGGAAAGAAAATATATTTATGATCAATATATTAAATGGTTTAAATATCTTGAAAAATATATGCAATAATATTACAATGTATTGAATAATACATAGGGAATTGCCGCTTTTCATATTTTGAGAAAAAGTGACAATATATTTACTATATAACACAAATTATTTTTTGAAGTGAGTTTTCAGTATTTTTTACAGTGTGTGGGAACTGATTGCCTTAAATTTCTCAAGCATGCTTTATATTGATCATAAATATATGGAAATATATTTTCTTTCCATAAGGGTTGTCACACATTTTTCTAGCAATAATGATAGTTTTGTGATAAAACCTCTAGCACTAAGTATTGATTGTGGTCCACGTCCTCAAACTATGCGTGTTGTTGCGAAGTGTACTGCTACTTTACTAAGTGATCAGACACATTTCCCTTGTTTCTCCATGTTGGGGGGATTTTGCTTAATGTATACTTAACATGTATTGTCAATCTTCATTGTCACTCACAGTATCGTGTCGTGTGTAGTTAGTTACGTACTTGCTCTGCAGTAGCTATAATTAACAGCAGCAATAACAGCAAGACCAAACACATCAACAATGTCATATTCATTACCACAGCAAAAAGCTATTATTAAATAATATTTATAGTAATACAATACAACTTCAATTCATACGGTGTGTGTATTCAATCACCTAAACCATTTTAAAGCACAACTGCTTTGAGAATGTGGTGATGCTCTGCACCACTAGATGGAGTATGATTGCTTTTCAAATGGCTAGAAGTGAAAGTCAAAGAGGACAAAAGATACACTATTCCAAGGCTTTAAACCTGTTAAAACTGGATATTTAAATGGCAGCATATTTTGATTAGTCCTAAACGTATTCTTCCATTAAACCATGTAGTCATATTGTTTTGCTTTTCTTCCTTACTTTGAGATTTTAAATCTGGATAATTATATTTTGATTTGAGTTTTGGTTAAAGGTGCAGTGTGTGAGACTGACAGCTAGCAGTTGAAATGGGTACTGCAGTCCAAATTCTAAATATTGGAGAGAGTTGTTTCCCGCCACCTCCTCCTCCTCCTCAGACTCGACGCGGGTTGCCAGATTGAGGACATGCAACAGGAACAAGCGCAATTGACAATGAAAGGCGAGGAGGTATACACACTGTAAGTTGATGAATTGATTTATTGATTTATGATGATATCATCTTTCAATATGCTTAATATGATTTTTAGATGAGTGCGGAGGCTTTTAGGTAGAGTAGAATCTGTGATCTCTGACCTAGTTTGTTCGGTAGCTTCTATGGCTGCAATACGCTGTGTTTTCCGCCAACTGGCAACCTGTGGTAGCAAAATACTATTGGCTAAATTGGCAACATGCGATATCCACAGACTAGGGCAGGGTTCACCAATCTCGGTCCTGGAGGGCCGCTGTCCTGCAGAGTTTAGCTCCAACCCCAATTAAACACACCTGAATCAGCTAATCAATGTCTCACTAGGCATACTAGAAACTTTCAAACAGGTGTGTTGGAGCTGGTTGGAGCTAAACTCTGCAGGACAGCGGCCCTCCAGGACCGAGATTGGTGAACCCACAGACCAAAACAAAAACAGACATTCTGACACAGAACACACATTTCAAAGTAAAATAACTGGCTGTGGCATTTTTTATCAGACATAGCAACATAGCAACAAGATGATCTGGCCCACATGCAGCGTGGAATGACGGCCAGTCTTTCCTTCAGTGATTCTGCTGGTTAACAGGCTTATTAAGGCTGAGATGACTCCATATTTAATTTACACAGATTCTGTGGCTCAGATAAGGTCCAGTTGTGGTTTATTTCTTTGCTCTTGGCTGACATGTGGCATTGCTATGGCCAGCTTGTGGCCCAGATCTGGCAAACAGGAGTGAGCCGCCCAAGGGCCGTCATTCCACGCTGCATGTGGGCCAGATCATCTTTCCACATGTGCCAGATGTGGGACGGATCTGGGCCGAAACCATGTTACTATGTGGGTGTATTCTTACCTTTTTATTACAGTTTCTCCAGTAATCACAATTTGCGCTACTAATTGTTCTCTTAGCTTGAGCTTTCTTTTATATGATCAGATGTTGCTAATTATAAGTTTGTCTTGTTTTCCTCAAATTAAAGCATGGACATGCTTTAATGACAACTATCCATACTGCACATTACACAGGGAGAAGTCGCAAGGCATGCTGGGTAACTGGCAGCACAACAATGCAAAGTAAAAGCTTTATTTTAATGTATGTGATAGTGTAAAACATATCGGTGAACGAATGACATAGAGCTTTAGGTCTTTTTTAAAAGTTTATTTAGATGTATTCATTTTTAACCACATCATGCAATATCCAGACATTTTCAAAGTAAAAAAAAAAAAAAAAAAATCTCATTTCAGCCTCCCAAAGACAATACATATTACTAGGATACAAATGACCCTCCACCCTTTATTTGTTTACCTTATTTATTTGCTATCTCACCACAAGATATTTGATAGTAAGGGAAAACCCTACAATGTCACAAATCTGTTAACATTCTAACAAAATTGGCTCACTCTTATTCCACTTCCATTTTAATCTCCTCACTTCTATGTTGTTCTTTTTCATCGTCTTTTTCAAATTTATCATTAGGCAAGCTTTTGAGGAATTTCTCAGCTTCATCAAGGGAAGAGCAGTTTTCTCCATTTGAAAGGTTTACATTTGGATAAATTTCACAACAACTGAGGCATCCTTGCCTTCTTTGAGGGAAGGTAAGGACCTCACCCTTATTGATGTGAAAGACGAGGCTAAGCTGATCCCACACATAAAACTCTTGGTCCTTTCTTTCAAGTTTTTGAAAGAAAGCCTGGTTTCCATTGATTTCCAGTTGGCATTTGTGGGTTTCACAAATGGCTTGTGCTCTCCAGATGATTTGATTTCCCTCATAAGAAGCCAATGTGCTAGATGGATCAGACACCACATTGGGCACATTGATGGATGTAAGCAGTGGATATTTACTAAACTTCTCATTAAACTGAGGGCGGTGAACGAGAACAACATACCCGATCTCCTGCTTGAAAAGTTTGGTCTCGTATACCCTGAGAACCGGCTCTTCATCCTCACACATCTGCTTCTTGTAGGCCTCCATCAGTTCAGTCAGAGGAAACGTGAAGCGGAAGTTGCCGTAGCGTGAGGTTTCATTTATAAATGGTGGTGACGTGGTGAAATCACTCAGGAACGGCTGCTGAGCTGCTATTTCTTCTTTACTTCTGTCTGGGAATGAACTCTCGAGGAAACGCTCCTCAGCGGCTCTTATATCCGCTTCATTGATCTTCAGGCTCCACCATGAAAGCGAATCTTGATCAAGACCCTTGAATCCCTCTGACTTCAAAATCTGTGGAAGTTTTGTCTTGTTAGTGACATGAGCCACTTCCGTGATGTGAAATTCAACAGGAGTTGGATAATGTGGGATGTTTTTTGAAAGATAATGATCAATTTGTTTTCCTTTTATGTTATGTCTTAATTTCAGATCTTTTATTACAATGTGTTCTCCTTCAAAGACTAATTCTATTGCTCGTCGAGTATTTCTTCTTTCATTGAATATTGCCTGGGAAGAAAACGAACAATTAGTTGAGGTTTGGGCAGGTGGGGCAACAATTAACCAGACATAGACCTCTATATACACTGAATAATAAAAAAAAGTCATAAAGTGAGCAGGATATGTTAAAATGTAGCGCATTGATTCGAAAGGCATGTATATGATACTAAGCGGGGCAGAGCCCTCCCTAGCTCTACAGCGCCCCACACATTTCCAAAGTAAATCTGTGGTGAAGAATGGAACTGCAGTGCGCGCGCTCATAGAGAGCCATTGGGGCAGATTTCTGGCTGCCCTGCTTATGTTCATGTGACGTTACCTCACGTAGGCTAAACCTTGCTCCAGACCAAGTCACTATCAGACCAGATATGTGTCTGCGTCAGGTCAGTTACTAGTTGTCATGTCTGTGCTTCCTACGTGGAGTAGCGTATCAAATTTATGAAAGTATAAACCCTTTAGTTTAAACATACTCATGTGAATAGCTTTTATATACAGTAGTTCTGTTGTGTTTGTTCTGAGAAATGGATGTTTTTTCCTCGCTGGAATTCCTAACTTGTAATATTCTAAACAACATTCGGACGCAATAAATACTACATATGGCAATTCTAAGATTGTTGTACTAAAGTATGTCAATCATCATTAGAGCGCCACCCTCAGGCCGAATAACGCAAGGACATTAGACCTCTGCCAAAAGTGTGTCTGATGTGTTCAGCAATTAGAATATAAAGCTTACAAAATGTTTAACATAAACTAGCGCTAAGACCCAGAATCTGCACTTCCTACATTTATGGCCAGGAGCCGCTATTGGTTAAAGCTGAACTATGTATGATTTTTGCAGTAAAATATCCAAAAACCACTAGGCCAGTGTTATAAATTTTGTTTAGTTGATTACTTACAATATCCCAAATGTTTCCAACTATTTGTAAATCGTGAGAAAATTGCGATTTTAACCAAGGAAACGGGATGTGTGAGCAGGTGTGAGGGAGTCGCCAGTCAATGCCGTCATTACCCTTGGTTTCCGCTCGTACTGCCATAGTAACCATGGCGACATACTTGGACAACTGGGTTACGCCTAGTGGCATGGTCACGCTATTGTTGTTTTGTTCATACATTATGGACCATGGCAAGCAGACTTTGGTACTGTAGGAAATTATTTGAATTTTGATAGATATTTTGGACCTACAAATACACTTCCAGATACATACGCACACACACACACTTACACAAAGGCCCAAAGCGCAGAGGATGAAAAGGACGGAAGAATGCCCATTTAAGGGAGACAATGTTGTCACCAAAAACCCCATTGACTGAGGCAATAGAAGGTTGATGTCACATGCTTTAGTTCCTCTGGAAAAAACCCAAGAAACTGCATAGGAACAATGTAACCCAGTTCCATATAAATATGACTGCATTTTTGACTGTTGGTGGTTGCATTTTTTATTTTGATGTCGTGTGCATCCCTGGGGAGAAATTAGTTCTAGCTCAGTTCTTTAACTGAAATTCATTTTGCTTAAATTGCTCTGCTGTATTATTATAACTTGAAAAACCTCGGATGAGAACAAGTTCTTTTTTTACTTCTATTGCTTGAACTGCTTACAAGGTAATTAGCCTGTGTAATATCCACTCATTCAGGACTGCCCTGTTGAGATTAGATAAGCTGAAGTTTTATAACCTGTAACTTTTTGATGATTTGCTACAAAGATTAATCATTGTGTAACCAGTTTTTTATCTTTTGTTGAAATACATTTTTATTTCATAAAGACAAGCACGGTTAAGTTTTTACTTCAGCTTACAAAGACAGTTCAACAGACCCAGAACAACAAAGGTTCCAGGAACAATTCTGCTGGAGGTTAAGCATGAATTTGATCCATATCAAAGAGTATAGAAGTAACAAGAGGCGAAACTCCGTTGCAGTTTTGACAACAGCCACTAGGTGGCGCTTCGGTAGCGCGGCCGCCATTTTGGACTGAACCAATGACTTTACCGTTAGCACAACTACTGTACAGCATTAACATTATGTCTGGAAATAATTGGAAACAAAGAAAACAGTGTTCTGCCATCAACTGCAACAACTACCAGTGTACAACCAATCAACTAGCATTTCATAGATTCCCCAAAGATCCAGAGAGGTAAAGTAGAAAAGGTTTTATTAACTTTAAAGTGAGCTAACGTCAACGATAACAGGTGCTGTAACGTTAATGTAAGCTATCCCATAACCGCAGTAACAGTTTGCTAATGTTATTTATTTGGTCGAAATTGTCAAGACTCGAAATGGGCTTTTTAAATCGCATACTTTCAGAGATAAATGAACACCTAACCTGACAAATGACCGCTTTATTAATTCATTGTTATCACTAAATTAACCCTTTAACCTTTTTTCGCATAAACATGAAAATCACTATCCAAACTTAAATGGTTGTAATTCAAGAATGGTTTGGAATTTAGACCTATGGTTGGTCTTGTTTTAATTTGTCAGATTATTGTTGAAGTGAAATAAATTATGAAAGTGAAACAGAAAAAAGTTATAGAAGTTTGAGTTTATTAAAATGTACAAATTTAAAATATATAATTATTTATATTTTATATAAAATATATATATTACAAAATATATTTTACTCTAGAACTGCAAGAAAATGAAAGCAAAAAATCTGAACAAGTTGTGTTCCACATTTTAGGTTGATATGTTGATATCTCGCTCCCTCACCATTTCTGCCGTGTGCTCTAGCTTGCTCGCTCGCTCTAGATTCCGGGTGGTTTTAGCTAATTTGCGGGCATCAGGGAGCCGCTATCAATATGCGGGAGACTCCCGGATCTTCCGGGAGACATGGGATGTCTGCTCTAAAGAAATTAAAAACTAGAAACTACTTTTTAGTTAATTTAACCGCTTTTGAATTTGAACCCCCGTATCGTTCAATTCTATGACAGCTGTGTTGCGTTCAGTCCAAGATGGCGGAGCTGCAGCTCTGCGCATGGGGGAGTTTGTTGCAATGGAACGTTCTATTGAGTTTCGCCTCTTGTTACTTCTATACTCTTTGTCCATATGCCTAGTTGTCAATGATTGTTATTGTTTCACGAGAGTGTAGGGACAGCACCTAGATTTACTGTTATAAATTAAACAAGCTAGTGAGGATTTAATCCTATTCTGACCTGACAGCAAAAGACTACCTAGCTACTTCGATACTAGGGGTTATTCAGGAGGATGAGAGAAATACCAGATCTCACCACAGTACAAAAGGAGAACTAAAACGAGGATCAATATCAGCGTGGCGTTTTTGAGATGACGAGAGCTAGCGTCTGTGACTAACTTTGACTTGTCAAGAGTGTTGCATGTACTTTATTAGACAGGTAAGCAAATGTACATAAAACTAATCAATGTTATATAGCTCAACATGATGAAATGTTATAATATGATCTGTATGTTATTCTAATGTTGATCTAGCTCACTGCTAGTCTCATACAGCCAACAAACTTACACATAGAATAACATTCAACACACTCAAATGCAATTTAGTGTGATAGTGTAACTGTTAGACCAAGTGAAACAGCGCTGCGTTACCTCACAAGTTTAATTTGTCTAAACTGACCTGTGTGAGTAGTAATAAAGCACTTGTGTGTCGTTTGGTAAAATGAAATGTCCATATTGTATGGACATATTTCATATTGTAGCTTTAATAGTGTGATAAAGTGTGGTGCTTGGCATCATTCACAAAGATTACATCCGTTTTTATATGTTTGTTTGTTCTAACTGAAATGTTAGGGTGAATTATAAATATGAGGTCTGAACAATCTGCAAACTGTACAACATAGCTCATCCTATTCACTAACAACTGAAACTATTTTGTTGTAAAACTGCAGTTAAATTAACATAAGAAATTTTCATATATTATAACAATGCTGCGATACTGTAAAATGATGACAGCTGGGTGCATTAACAACAATACAATTCATTCAGCACATTTTGGTTCTCACTATATTTTTTGATGAGTTAGATTTGCCTACTTACTGCGTTTGCCATTTCGTGATGTTTATGTTTTCAAGAGAAGTGTGATGTTCTTCTGCTGTGACGACTGTGAGATCCGCTGCTGGCTTTTAAAGGCTTTCCCTCTGAAGACTTCCACACCCATGAGGGCTTTTCTTTAGACACGAAACTTAACTTATCTTATGCAATCACACAGGAAACGTGTCAGTTCAAAACTAATATATACAAAAATGATAAAGAGTAAATAAAGCAAATTGTATTACGAAACAAGCTAAAGGATGTTTAGGCCTCGGGCAGCTTCTCTCTAACCAAACAATAGTTTTCCTGCGCGTGCAGAATATCGTGCATGGTCTGTAACTGTCATTTCTTTGAACTGTCTTAATGTGTCCGTGAATCACTCTGAAACTCAATCTTTAATGTTGTTTGTGTAATGGTGATTCATGTGACTGACTCTGATGAGGCTCATGTGACACTATTCATGTGGTTTATTCAGTGACTCAAATGAAACCTTTCTGTGTTTTCATTCTTGTGCCATTAACACTAGTGAATGAAGCCTATGGAGTTATGATCTATGACTGTGATATGAGTAGTTCTTAGTTTTATTTATATTTTATATATATATATATATATATATATATATATATAATTTTTATTTATTTTTTTTACAGCTTTTTGTTACTCAGTGATCAGGTTTAGTGGTTCTCAGAATATGAATCTGTTGGAATCCAGATGAGAAATATTTGAACAAATAAACAATGATCATCTATATCATCTTTCAGTCTTACACTCACTCTCTGTTCACTACACTGTGAATGAAAAAAAAACCTCATCATTATTATTAATAATCACATTAACAACACTCTCAAAAAGACTAATGTTGGAAATACACTTGTTACAGTCTTTTAAAGCATATAGTCTTCTGTTCTTAATGAAATTAGACTGCTTCAGCTAATTTGACACTTGCAAGAGGTTTTATTTAGCATTATTGTAGCTTGATATTTAATGCTCGCTTTGTTCCGTGTATTTTGTACTTTTAGCATAATATTGTTTCATTTTCGCATGGTTCTTGTCAAATTCAAATTTCTAAAATCGTAAAACTTTTCACAGTCATTTACTTTCTGTAAGCCCCTTAGTAGTAGTAGTAGTAGTAGTAGTAGTAGACAAAATACAAAATCTACAAAATCTCTAGTTCAGTTTTATTAAAACATTTAAAGTTTTTGGAACAAAATACTTGATTGCTCAAGACATCCATGCAACATCTGCTTCCTTGGTCATTCCTTCTTCCCAGAGTCTGTCTAGCTGGCTTTTTCTTTTCAATCTCTCTCATTAGTGTATGAAAAATTCATATTTTTATTAACTTTTTTAGATTAGAGATTCATAAATCACAAAATGCCTATGAAGCAGAGAAACTTGTAAATAAAGGAAAGATCACATTCATTACAGTAGATAAGCACCATTGTGGTAAACAAAATATATATTTGTCATTTTCTGAAAAAAAAAAACAACAACAAAAAAACTGAAAAACAATTTTTTATTTTTTTTTAATAATTAACTCCACAAAAAATAAGAAATGTAGCAGAACTCCTGCACCCTGAAAAAAAATCAATTTAGACTTACAATTTAATCCTTAAAAATGTGTAAACCCTGTTGTAAAGTTTTCTTTCATCGAAGCAGAGACCAGTGAGACAGTTGGGATCGCGTTCAACAGAAGTTGTTCTTTATTGAGAACTCCACTGTACGCGGCTGTAGAGACTTCCAACATGATCTAATCTAACATAACTTTACATGGTGTCTTATAGGCATTTTAGGAGGAGGGACTTTTGAAGGTGGAGACAAATTCAAACAAAGCATGTAAATGAGTATACAGGTTAAGGAACCCCCCCCCCAGACCGGCAGTCTCAATCCAATCAGCATAACCACTCAAATGATCCAATCAGCCTGACGGTATCCCCCATATCTTCACATGATCACAGAGACAAAAGCACAGCTGTACATTGAGCTTACTGGGCAGGAAATGCATAAGGACAAAGGGTGAGGGTGAGAGTCTCAGGAATTGACTCATTTAGAGAACAAAGGAAAACCAGGTCGGGCAGGAATATCTTGCTGTAAACTCAATAATCACTTTCTCAGTTTATATACTATCTAAATTAAAACCTCAAATGCTAAAATCAGTATTCTTCACCGTGATGTTATGTAAGGAAGCATATCTGAAAACATATTCTTAAATTTTAACCCTTCAACCCCCAAAACATCTCACAAGACCAGTAACCAGATCTCCACTCTATACACACACACATACTTGTTTTTGTGGTATAGAAGGACATTGATGCCCAAACAAGTTTGGTGGTGGTATATGGGGACACCCCTTTCCCAATGCCCTACAGTGATGATAAAACTATCAACATTTTTTTTTTAGTCTGCAGATCACAAATCTCACTTCAAAAGTTCTATACACACAACAGAACAGAAAATATGACCATATGATATTTTGGTGGTACACAAGGACATTCCCGCCCATCCTAAAATGTTCCCGCCTATGACATAATTGTGATTTTTTTGGGCCCGACCTAATTATGAGGACACTCATTTTACAATACACTAAATATGTAATTTCAGTGGATTACAGGGACCAATGTGTTTTACTGGTACATGACCACACACACACACAAACCTGACAACACAGTGTATTACCAAGACTAAGGTGATTTAAGAGGACTGGACCTTAAACACAATACACAACTGCACAATCCAACATTATAAGGACGAGTGTGTTTAATGGTACATGCCCACACACACACACAAACCTGACAACACGGTGTATTACCAAGACTAAGGTGATTAAAGAGTACCGGATCTCCAATACAATACACAAAAGAACTAACAACATTACAGGGACAGAAGTGTTTTAGAAGTGCTTTAATTATGACTTCAATAATATCATCATAAACATTGAGTTTTTTCAGTTTTACCATGTAATACAATCATGTCATGCCATTTTAAGGGGAAAGTGACATCCACAAACTTAAAAACATGGTCAATAAAACTTGCATAACTGTGTGATCTTTCAGAAAGCATACAGTATCATTACTGTTTTGACATATTAAAATGACAAGCAAATGAACCATTCAAAACTTCGGAAAGATTGACAAAACAGCCCTTGGAAACAGGCACAATTTAAAGATGTCATTAAACAGGCTTTGAAATGTATAAAATGAACTCATTCAACATGCAATAAATGCTGCAACATGTAGAGAAACCGACTTACAGAAAATGTACACAGAATTGTCAAGTTTTAAAGCAGAATTACAGAGATAACAGGAAAAGTATTCAACAAAGTTAGTTTGGGCTGTACATCAGCTCTAGAAGAGTATAGTGTCATTAGAATACAACCATCATTGTAAGTACACAAGCTCTCATGTATTTAGAGATTACTAAAGCATGTATTCTTCTGTACAGAGAATGAGAGTGAGGCAGAAATTGAAAACCCACGGAAAGGATCCTCAGCGGTCTTACACTGCTGGCATTCAGTCAGTGTGGCCAGTTTTCCTTTGGTTATGTGTGCCTTAAAATGTTCAATTACAGCTGTAACTTCCGCATTTGACCAGCACACTTTTTGTCCTTTCCGCAAGGTTTTCAATTCCTGCCTCACGCTCATTCTCTGTACAGAAGAATACATGCTTTAGTAAACTAACTATATGAGAGCTCATGTACTTACAATGATGGTCATATTCTGATGTAAAACTCAGGTACCTTGAGGAACTTAAGTGGTTTCTCGATGGGCATCTTCTGAACACCTGTAGGAAATCAGTTATAGACTGATCAGAAACTCAGATGTAACTCAAACCTGCATCTAGAACTTAAAACTGGTTATACATCTGGAGCCAGTTGCACCAACAGGGCTTTACTAAGCCTGGTCCTAACTGCTAAGTAGGTCTTAGTTAAGACCAGTCTTTAGAGTTGACCTAACGTCTGTTGCACCAACCAAACTTAAGCCTAGGCTTAACTACGCCTGGTCTTAGCGTTGCGCGTTCATGTGTTGTTGACCAGCAGCGCGCGTTGCTAGGTTACGCTGTAAACTATCTTCCGCTGTTTGGTTAACTTGTAACGTTAGCCGTATCAATGGAGGAGCAAAGAAAAAGAAAAGGAAATTTCACCGACATTGAAATACGAAAGTTAATAGAGCAGTACAGTCAGCACAGACACACACTGACTGCCAAGCAATCAAATACAATGACATCTGCGGATGGCCCGACATGCGGTGGATTTGTGGACATTAATCATATCTCCAACAGTGTTTTGAAACGCACCATTTGCATAAAAACGTAGCGCTATTAATAGCTGTAATGCTGGTGTCAATGCTGCGTTGTGGTCCGATACATACTGTAAGTCGGGTGACAGCTCTTCAACAAGTTCATATATATCCCTCCGACAGAATCGAAACCTCTCTATCAGCTCCTCATCATTGTAAAGGTCCAGTGGATTGCTTCTGTCCCGAATAACTCTCTCCCGTCTAAAAACCCGCTCATTGTAAAGTCTGTGTATAAGGCGCGCCATGTCTTTACTACTGTATTTACTTATGTGGTTACGAAGTGGTTACTATAGAAACATTATCTATTGGATAATGGCTATTAACGCTATTATATGCCTAGATTTTGAATTTACGCCTGCTACTGACTAGGCGTAAGATTTACGCCCGGTCTTAGCGAGAAGAGGACTTAAGCCTGGATGGTGCAACGGTCGTAACTTTTAGGTCGGACTTAGAATGCTGAGTTAAGACCTACTTACCTTAAGACCAGGCGTACGCCCTGTTGGTGCAACTGGTCCCTGATGTCTAAAAATTACATTTCAATTGACATTCAAAATATTATTCTGGAGATGAAATGTGTTAAACATCTCCTTTTTAAAGTTTTTGACCAACATGAACATGATAAACTTATTGGTATCGGCCAGAATTACAATGCTGGTGCAAAACTGATTCCATTAATGTTGTTCTAGAAAAGTTGTTATTTATAATAATATCTGATTATTGATAACTGATTTTTACAATTAATGGCAAAAGGAATGTTTAGAAATGTAATCTGATATTACCTACTGACACACTATAGCATGATATATATATATATATATATATATATATATATATATATATATATATATATATATATATATACACTGAACAAAATTATAAACGCAACACTTTTGTTTTTGCCCCCATTTTTCATGAGCTGAACTAAAAGTTCTAAGACTTTTTCTATGTACACAAAAGGCCTATTTCTCTCAAATATTGTTCACAAATCTGTCTAAATCTGTGTTAGTGAGCACTTCTCCTTTGCCAAGAGAATCCACCACCTCACAGGTGTGGCATATCAAGATACTGATTAGACAGCATGATTATTGCACAGGTGTGCCTTAGGCTGGCCACAATAAAAGGCCATTTGCGCGCAGGGGGGTTCCGGAAACAAGTCAGTATCTGGTGTGACCACCATTTGCCTCACGCAGTGCAACACATCTCCTTCGCATAGAGTTGATCAGGTTGTTGATTGTGGCCTGTGGAATGTTGGTTCACTCCTCTTCAATGGCTGTGTGAAGTTGCTGGATATTGGCAGGACCTGGAACACGCTGTCGTACACGCCGATCCAGAGCATCCTAAACATGATCAATAGGTGATATGTCCGGTGAATGTGCTGGCCATGCAAGAACTGGGATGTTTTCAGCTTCCAGGAATTGTGTACAGATCTTTGCAGAATGGGGCCGTGCATTATCATGCTGTAACATGAGGTGATGGTCGTGGATGAATGGCACAACAATGGGCCTCAGGATCTTGTCACGGTCTCTCTGTGCATTCAATAAAATGCACCTCTGTTCGTTGTCCATAACATACGCCTGCCCATACCATAACCCCACCGCCACCATGGGCCACTCGATCCACAACGTTGACATCAGCAAACCGCTCACCCACACGACGCCATACACACTGTCTGCCATCTGCCCTGTACAGTGAAAACCGGGATTCATCCGTGAAGAGAACACCTCTCCAAAGTGCCAGACGCCATCGAATGTGAGCATTTGCCCACTCAGGTCGGTTACGACGACGAACTGCAGTCCGGTCGAGACCCCGATGAGGACGACGAGCATGCAGATGAGCTTCCCTGAGACGGTTTCTGACAGTTTGTGCAGAAATTCTTTGGTTTGAAAACCGATTGTTGCTGCAGCTGTCTGGTAGGCTGGTCTCAGACGATCTTGGAGGTGAAGATGCTGGATGTGGATGTTCTGGGCTGGTGTGGTTACACGTGGTCTGCAGTTGTGAGGCCGGTTGGATGTACTGCCAAATTCTCTGAAATGACTTTGGAGACGGCATATGGTAGAGAAATGAACATTCAATTCACGGGCAACAGCTCTGGTGAACATTCCTGCAGTCAGCATACCAATTGCATGCTCCCTCAAAACTTGCGACATCTGCGGCATTGTGCTGTGTGATAAAACAGCACATTTTAGAGTGGCCTTTTATTGTGGCCAGCCTAAGGCACACCTGTGCAATAATCATGCTGTCTAATCAGTATCTTGATATGCCACACCTGTGAGGTGGATGGATTATCTTGGCAAAGGAGAAGTGCTCACTAACACAGATTTAGACAGATTTGTGAACAATATTTGAGAGAAATAGGCCTTTTGTGTAAATAGAAAAAGTCTTAGATCTTTGAGTTAGATCTATAATTTTGTTCAGTGTATATAACTGGCTTAAAACCAATTTTCTTTGGTGAAAATACTAACGTAAAATTGCACTACAATATATATTGGGTTAAAATAATAATAAACATGTTCATAAACACAAACTTGTTATGATGGGTACACACCAAAAGATAATCGGGCTGATTTTGGGCCGATTTCCCCCCTTCTGACAATCCTAGCTATGTCCCGATTATCTTGATGGTTCTACAGATTATCTTATCAGATTTTCTCTTGGTGTGAGGTGTGTTAAGAGTGTCCGAACCTGATCAGAAGAACGTCAGAGCCGCCCCGATCGCGAATCGTGTTGAATATTTACGATCAGAAATCCTGATGTGGGGGGGAAACCCGAGGACAAACGCGCGCACGCTCTGGAGATTATCACGTGAAAGGAAACCATATCCAATCAGAAAGCGAGATGATGGAAGACGGAAGCAAAACAAACGCAGTCATGGCACAGCACAAAGTGAAATTGATGTGGGCAGCAGAGATGGAGGATCAGCTTGTTGATTTGTAGCACAAATGTTTATACAAAGTGTCGTGTAAAACCTTTCGAAACACTATCATCGCAATTTCTTCCTGCATATCGTCCGCCATGCTTATTCTGAGGTCTCACGAGATTTTTTGTGTTCACAGTCGAGACTCTGGTTGAAAATCTGTTCATGTATGGTGTGCTGTCTTTGTCACATCATGGCACACCACACACTATAGAAGCAAAACGATTAAATCTAGGATTTTTTGTCCTCATGTTTGTGGTCTAACACATTTTGAAAATCTTATAAGATGTAAAAAATCTTTTGGTGTGTACCCAGCATTAGTTGACACATACCAACATTACTGGAGACGCCTGCAGCTCCAGCAGGAACATCACCTTCAGAACCGCTTTCATCAGGATCACTCGCATCAGAGTCTGTCATACTGATCTCATCTTAAAGAGAAAGAGACATTTAAAACAAGAACATCTTCGGTTTATCCTGTATTCAGAAGTCATTTATGAAACATGACAAATGCCACCGTTTAATAATAATAATAATAATAATAATATTAATATTAATAACAACTATAATACTTTACTAAGATCACTATTATTAGAATTATTGCTAAGACAGTGATATACTAATAATGTCAATGAAAAACTAATATTTCATAATGAGTATATTATTTTATAATAAGAGGTATAATACTTTCTTAATTTCTTCACTTAAGCTGTTATACTGGCAGAAACCTGCAGTTACCACAAATACCAAAAATAACCACAAAAAATGTGGATATAATGTGAATGTGAAAATAGAGAGTAATGGTGCTGGTTCAGCAGCAAGACGTGTAGCAAGAAACTTTGCTGCCGTACAATGGGTCCAGCAGGCGTAATGATATGATGCAGCGCCTGAAAATAGTCAACCCTATAGTCTACTATAGTCTACTACAGTCTAATAGTCTAATAGTCTGGGGACTATTTTCAGGTGCTGCGTCATATCATTACGCCTGCTGGACCCATGGTACGGCAGCAAAGTTTCTTGATTATTACGCAGGAATGAGAGTATAGTTCCTAGCCATATCAGCCTAGAAAATCGCAACTTTTCATTTTCCGTCGGTCTTAGTACACGATGTAACTACAGAAGAGTCAAGTTTTAAACAGGAAAAATATCGAAACTCTTTGGTTGTAAAATGAGCCTATTTCCAAAAAAAGTGGAGTATCTCTTTAATAGTGATCAAATTAATGAGATGAATAGTGACTTTAGATTTAAAACAGGGTGACATAAGTTGTAATCATGTATATAGTTAAAACCCTATAAATATATGGTCATAACCAATCAGGGATGCATGATATATTGGACACCATATCAGTATTGGAAAAAACATTTTTAATGTTATCGTTGTCAATCCGATAAGAAAATTAGGCCTATATATTAACATTAATAAATAACAGATTATTTCCTTCAGCTTCAGATGTGCGCTGTTCACCATGATGATTTTGAAATGTTTGAATCACAAATCTGTGAAATCAGCATGTTGTTTCAGGGAGAGTTCGCTTGTGCATTCGCAGCATTCTGTGGAATTGTAAGTTGTAATATTTTTTTAATTTTGTGATATATATCTGATTTATCTCATATAGGATGCATTTGGCTGAGTTAATGAGCGCTGCAGTAAAGCGCTTCACTGTAGGCCTGCCGGTGATCATCTCTTCAGCACGCACGCTCAAACAGCAATGCAGAACACACTTCACTGTACTGGTGATGATCATTAGCTTCAATGCAGAACATTAATTATGATTGGGACTGTACATAACATTATAATGAGCAAACTATTGCATTAAAAACGTTGTGAATTCTTTGGGTTTAGTTGCTGTGTTTCAGCGTGTTGTCCTGGGAGGAGCGCATCCACAACAGGAGTTTCACTATGTAATAGTTGATTACTATTAATAACAGCTCAAGTTAATCTGTGCATGATTTTGTGCAAGTGTAAGTTGTATATTGTGTTTATTTTGTATAAATATCTAATTTATCATATATAGGTAGTGTTCCGTTGAGCTAAAACCATCTAACAAAGCTTCAGTTTAGGGGTGTTCCTTCAGCTCTTTAGCTTTAGCACACGCAGCTCAAACACAACGTTATTTGAAACAGAAATATTAAAGATTTTTAATATTACTATAATATTAAAAAGTTTAATATGTTTTCAAAAACACTGATGCTTTATTATTCATAACAAGTACTTTTATTAGTCTTGTATCATTTTCATCAACAACATTGATTTGAGTAAAATCATTCCTTTATTGTCCGTGCGAAGGCTATTTCATTTTATTTATCCATGGCATTTGCATTTTGATTCTTTAGTAATCAAAGAAGTAATGTTGTCCAATAACTTGTTTGCATTTTATTTTATTTTATTTATAATTATTTGTAAGGCAATAGATGTTTTGGTAAAACTTCACAATACATATGTTATTGCATTAACTAACATGAACTAACAGAGAGAAAAACTTTTGTCAATGTGAGTTAATAAAATATGCGAGTTCATGTTCGTTCAGAGTTCATTAAATTAACAGATACAACACTGGATCCTAAAATGTCTTGGAAAATGTTGAGATTAACGTTAAGTAAGATAAACATTAAGTAAATCCTGTAGAAGTATTGTTCATTCATTGTTAGTACATGTTAACTAATACTAACAAGATGAAACCTTTTTGTAAAGTGTTGTCATTTTTTTATAAAGAAAGTTGGAAATATGAATGTAAAATTAATTTTAAAAGTTAAGAAATCTTACATTAGGCCACTGTACTGTATATGTTTGATTTATGTTGAAGTGTTTGGGACATTGGCTTTAAATGATGTGCGTTTCGTTTTTGTAATCAGGCTTTCAAAGTATATCAAATTTTGGATTTAGATTCATCGGCTAATATATCAGATATCGGCTTTCGAATATAAAGAATGATCAGTTAATGAAATCGGCCCAAATGTTCATATCGCTGTATCCCTAATTTGATTTGCAAAAACAAAAAACAAAACAATACCTTCTGTACATCTCTGACTTCTGACTGGGACGGGGACGGACTCTTCATTTCGAGAGTGGAGGGTTCAACCTCACTGAGAGTCTACAAAACATAACATTAGACATGAAACAGTGGTGTAAATGTGTGAACACTAGATCTCACAGATGCCTCTGCTTCGTTTGCTCGTTCTCTTCCAGCACAACTCTCACTTACCTTGTCTAGTCCCACAGTAAGAGCAGCACAATCACTGCCTGATGACCACTGGCTCTTATGGCTCATCTGAGAATATGAAATTAAGAGTTACATACAGAAACACTTCACCTAAGAGTTTAAAAAAAGCATTATAAATGGAATATATAAGGGATAATGTACAGTCAGTCAGTAATTAATACAAAATAAACTAACAGGATAATAAGGGTCCTGATACACAGCTACCTATCAATAAATATTTGCACATGAAATACTGATTTGAGATAATATACAAGATTACAAAATAGTTAAAGTTTTCAAATCAATATTTCAATATTTAAATGCTACCACAAGGTAATGTTCACGGCTTTTATGCATCACATTACATGTGTTTTCATTACAGTGTGTCAGGTTGTGTGTAGCTTTACACCAGTTTTATGAGGACATCATAAGTGCATGTTCCTGATGTTTGACTTGACTGAAGAATCTCAGTGTGTTGTGTAAGTTTGACAGAATCCTGGTCTATGAGGACACTAGATTTATGAGGACATCATAAGAACATGATCCTGATGTTTGACTTTGACTGAGTGTGTTGTGTAAGTTTGACAGAATACTGGTCTATGAGGACATAGTTTTATGAGGACATCACAAGGACATCATAAGAACATGATCCTGACGTTTGACTTTGACTGAGTGTGTTGTGTAAGTTTGACAGAATACTGGTCTATGAGGACACTAGTTTTACTGGGACACTGGTAACTAGATACATTTGGACGGCACTGAGTTCAAGTGTGTGTATGTATGAGAGTGTTACGAGACATTGCGCCTGTTCTAGATGTACAGTAAGTGATCGTGACTCACTTCTTACACACACAATCCTAATTCAGTGACTGATAACTGTGGCAAATAATCTGTTTCTGAGGAACACTGGTCGCATGGCACTGCTTATGCATGGAAACCCTGAACTCACCTTTATAATGATTGCTGTATCTGCCCTGGAGCTCATCTGTGTCTGTAAAAACGGCATGTCCTCCTCCAGATCTTGATCTTCTCCTTCACTGACTCACTTCAGCCATCATCTCATGTGTCTCATGTGTAAACTAGTTTGTAAACTAGAAAAAAAAGAAGAAAAAAAAAAAACTTTCTCAGTGGCAAATATCCTGAAAGGCAGATCTGACTCTATTATGCCTATATTTACACAAGGGTCCCTAAAGCATCAGCCTTTTAAATTTTATGGCATGATCTTCTGTTGTTCTCTTTCTTCTTTCCAGTGAAGTGCTTTGCGACTCAAATAATAACCTCTTGAAGGAAAATGACATTATAAGATTTCCCAAACTAGCTCTCACCTATCAGAAGATCGCAGAAGAAGGACCAGATGTATTTTATAATGGGTCATTAACTCAGACTATAGTGGATGATATCAAGGCTGCAGGTTATTTCATGCTTATTAAATTTGACTCATATCTAATGGATCTAGTGACTTAATTTAATGCAAATCTGTCTGAATCTGTGTTTCTTGTAACACAGGAGGCATTATAACACGTGAGGACCTACTGAATTATAAGTCAGTGCTGAATGAGTATGCATTAAACTTTACTGTGGGGAAATACATATTTCATGCTCCTACTGCTCCATTCGGTGGACCTATACTCGCTCTGATACTCAACATTCTCAAAGGTCAGTGTGTGCGTGTGTGTGTGTGTGTGCGTGTGTGTGTGTGTGTGTGTGTGTGTGTGTGTGTGTGTGTGTGTGTGTGTGTGTGAGTTTGTTTTCATGACAACTGAGGACATTTTTATGATAACACCTGCAAATGAGGACACTCGGGAAAATAGGTGATATATGAGGACATTTTGGGGGTCCTCATTTTTCAAATGGCTTTAAAAACATACTAAGCAGTGTTTTTTTTTTAATGTAAAAATGCAGAATGTTTCCTGTGATGGGTAGGTTTAGGGATAGGGGCAGTGTAGGGGGATAGAATATACAGTTTGTACAGTATAAAAACCATTACGCCTATGGAATGTCCTCACAAATCACATAAACATGGCTGTGTGTGTGTGTGTGTGTGTGTGTGGATTACAGGTTGGGACTGCTAAGGCTCTTTAATTACTAGAGCCATCTTCATTCAGGACCGGCCCATGGCATAGGTGACATAGGCAGTTGCCTACGGTGCAAAAAATGATAGGGGGAGTCACACGAGAGGATCTGTATCTATTGTGCCATTAACCTAATAAAGCACAACAGTTGATGTGCATGTGAGAGAGTTCAATTCAAAGCTGTATACATTCACTATATGACTGTCCAACACAACATGTCCCGACCCAATTACATCTATTAATATAGTTATATTCAAATTACCTTGAGTTTGCTCTTAAAACAGCCAGTTCATGCCATCATACTTTGCTTGAGTTACTAAAGACACTTAAGACATTTAAACTTTAAGATCACATCAAACACTTATAAAAAGCAACAGTTGTAAAGGACCAAAAGACTTGTACAGTGTGCGACATGGCTTTAGTAATATCTCAGAGTCTGTGTTTAAACTGAGTCTTTAATTATTTCAATGTTTTAAGGTTCAGCTCAAATAATTAAGCATTTAATTGCAGGTTACAATATCTCAAGCAGCAGCGTGTCCACTGTAGAGAAAAAGACTTTGATGTATCATCGTATGATAGAGGCGTTCCGCTTCGCTGATGTCCAAAAGAAAAACCTGACACATACTGAAAACATCCCTGAGGTGAGTTCAAGTCTACCTATTATTCCTTGGGCCTATACTGGATATTTGCAGGCTAAAGGGATGTGTTAAAAGGGAATAGTTCACCCAAAAATAGCAATTATGGGACCAAGCTCCAAACACATATAAAAGTACCACAGATGTTTGATCAATAGCCTTGTTGGCAGCGGTTTGACATAGCACGACCCCAGCCCGGGTCCCGATTCAGGATCCTTTGCTGATCCTGTTGCACACTCTCTTTGCTCTGTTGTTTCTTGTCTCATCTACACTGTCCTTCACTGATTATGTTATATTATTGTTTACTGGTAATGTTCCCCTCCACAAATTTGAACTGAACGTGATGTGAGCAGTGAGTGGTGGGCACCAAGGGGAAACCCCTGGCGTGTTGACTGGGAAGCCACCTCAGATCTCAAATACAGTATTTCTAAATCGTATTAAATATCTTTGCAACATCTGATCTAACAGGAGTAACTTATCTTAGTAAATTAGTAACTTTTAACTTTTACCTTTTCCTTTTCCTATATTTATGCATTTTGTCAATTTTGTTTCACAGTTGGTAAAAAAGATGATCTCAGACAGCTTTGCGGACGAAAAACGGAGTGAGATTAATGATGACATCAAACAAACCAGCTATGGTGAAAAGCCAAAGAACACTGATACACTGCCTGATGACCATGGCACATCTCACCTGTCTATTATCGCAGAAGATGGGAGTGCAGTGGCAGTCACCAGCAGTATCAATAACGAGTAAGAGAAAAAAAAAAAGAGAAAAGGGGATCAGTGTTTCTTAATCCTGGTCTTGATCTGACACACCCAGATTCAGTTATTGAGCACTGGAATAACTGAACTCTCAACCAACTGGTTCTAATAACATGTTGAAAGCTGTCAGCAGGGTTCCTGCAGGTTTCAGTTAGTCAAATTTAAGACCTTTTTAAGACATTTTAAGACCATAAAGATTGAAATTTAAGACCTACACGACGCATTGCCAAAAAATATTCAAATCAAAGAATTCATTTTATTTCAATGAATTCAGTAATTGAAAAAGCATTAACTTAATTTACAGATAAAGCAATCACATTAGTAACCTTCCAGACCCAACAACGTGTGTCAGAGAAAAGAACAGAATCAGATATAAAAAAAATTATAGAAAATTGTACTTTGCATATTATAGGCCTACTGTAAAAAACACATAATTAGTTGATTTTAGTTGATCATAGTTGATCATAATTAGAGATGAAATGGCATGAACATTTCATTTAATTATTATAGTGCCAAAAATTATCACTTATCACAGAATCCTGTTCAAAAAGTACTAATACTACACAATGAAATCAATTCACCAAGTTTTATGTCGAAAAACAGCAAATAACAAATAAAATTAGCATCAATACGCACTAACATAAACATTAAAATAATACGATTAAAAATGATAGCCAGATTTTAAAAGTGTCTTGCAACATGTTATATACTAACATGCAGGGCCTGAAGTTAACTTTTTTGACCACCAGCCACTGTGGCAGGTGGATTTAAAAATCCACCCGCCACAGTGACTTTTTACCAGCCAGTTTTTTTTTTTTTTTGGCCTCATAAAAGGTGAAAAAAAAAAGGGAATTGCACAAACATTTGTTCTTTAACTTGTAAGAATACACATTTAAGTGCTGTCAAGTTATTAACGAGATACAAGTAATAATGACTCTTAGAATACAGATATAGACCTAGTGCAGCTCGTAAACAAATCACACACGGCTGTGTTGATGGCTGGGCAGCTGTTAGTTAACAGTTAACTTACAGCGTTCAGGAACCGTTAAGCCTAACTAAATTAATATTGTTATTACTGGTAAAGTTACCGGGTAGGCATTTTCTCACCGGTTCCCAACTCCCAACATCTGTGCAACTGTCATTGTAATGTAGCTTATGTCAGCGTTGCATTATCTCATCTCATCTCACCAACAGTTTAATACTTAACTCACATATTATTCAAACGTAGTCAGAGAAGGGCCTCATCGTTCTCTCCGATCACATATACGTTCCGAAACACTCAAACTGCGCTGCTTTCACAGATGCTTTCTGTACTCCAGTAATGTGCCGCCACATTTTTAGCTAAAATCCAACGAAATGGCTGACTTCGTTTAAATGTCAAAGAACAACAGTTGCAAAAAAACAAAAAACCGCAAAGACCCGGCCCCTTTAGTTACTGTTGCTATGTCCGTCAAGCTAACGTTACACCGCGCTCACGCCAAACCATGATCTCATGCAATGAAAAACACAATCACGCAGCAGAGACACTGACAACACGCTGACAGACAAGACAGTCCAGGTTACTTTTGATATTAAACAAAGTCTCAACGTTAAAATTTGGTCATTTTTAAAGAAATTTAGACAATATCGTTTTTTGGCTCTGTAATGTGTCTTGACAGATCGCTGTGGTGCCTCAGTTAAAGCTGCTCGTGAACCGATCATCTCTTCCTTCTAGTTAATTTATAGCATCAAATAAACATGAATGAACATAAGAAGGAATGTAGTTTTAACTGCGGAAAGATGTCAGTAGGCCTACTCAGTACACTCCGTTTTTCAAGTTCAAATCATCCAACGTTGAACTCTCCTGACTGCTTTGTCGGACAAAAAAAGGCGGATTCGGCGGATTATGATTGGCCAGATCGCCGTCAATCAAACTCCCCACGAAGGGTCGATTCTCATTGGCTACCTGCCAATGTGGCAGGTAGATTGACAGTGTTACCCGCCAATTGCAGAATTCACCCGCATTTGGCGTGTGGTCGGGTGTTAATTTCAGGCCCTGCTAACATGTACAAGTTCAAATAAAGTTGACAAAAAAGGTTTTTATAAAAAGATAAACCTCACATATTTCAGACTTTAATTTATCTTTTTTGACTCATTCTTTTTATAAAAAATGATTTAGTGACATTTACAATACACTTTAGCTTATCTTTTATTATTAATAGTAAAATTCGGTCCGATTTTCCCGTGGCGTCTGTCGTTGCTATGCAACTCCACAATGACAAAAAAGTTTTAGTGGCTAATGGATTTCCACCGCCGAAAAACGCTTGCTGTAGCTCTGTTACAAGATTTATTTACGGAGGAGAGAAAAACACCCGTAGTGTTTGGGTGCACCCGCATCCTTCATGTCTTTTTTCATGTCGCTGCGCCTGGAAAAAAACGAGCGCGCGCGCCTACATTTGAATGAACTTGAGCGCGAAAAAGACGCGATATGTGAACTGCCTCTTGGCGAGCGACTTCGATACTTTTTTGCTACTTTGTAATAACTTAATGCGCCAGCGTTTCTGGAAATGAACGAGGGTAAAATCTTTTTTAAGACCTGACTAAATTAAATTTAAGACCGCGGGTGAAAATCTGGCTGTTTTTAAGACGTTTTAAGGCCTTAAATTTAAAGTTCAGAATTTAAGACATTTTAAGACTTTTTAAGACCCCGCGGGAACCCTGTGTCAGAGAGTCATTAGCCGCATTTCAATTACAGATTTGCGTAAATCTTTTGCGATGTTTTCTAAATGTCGATAAAAAACTATTGCGAAATGGCTGCATTTCCATTAACTGATGTTATGCGACTGAAACAAAAAATGTTCCTCTCACAATAAGTCATTACAATAATTATGGCAACGGATGTTGGTAGGTTCACATTTTTCCCAGCCACTGCACTAACCATTATTTTTAATCAGGCGTGTTAAGAAGTTAATGGTAAGGACAAGCCCCATATACTTGTGAGCGGCACATATGAGGTGTTTCTGGGTGTTTCTCCATCATACGTGCTTCAAGTTTTTGATTGTGGTATTCTTTGTGGTTTAGCATCCAGTATTCATGTAATTATTTAGTCTTTTATGAGTTTAATAAAGAACTATGTCTCATTTTATGTCCAAACAAACCATGCCAGGTAGAAAATTCTGCAAAATCATTCAAGTCAGCTAAGTTAATGAGACAAAGCCTTTAGCAATACTTATATTAAACACTGCTAACAAGATTTACTCAACTGAGTAAAATACAACACTTTTTTTTTAAACTGCACTCTTCCATTCAAAAATACAGATTCGATTTTAATGTGGAATAGATATTAAAAAACAAGATGTTAAAGGTGTCCTTGATCATGATTTCTCTTTTTTAACTTCGCTATGTTGCTGTTTGAGCATACACAACATCTGCATAGTTGTGACGCTCAAAGTTTAAAGCAAAGGGAGGTTTTTTTTTTTTTTTTACAGAAATCTCTTCTTAAGAGTACATTGTTGACTACAACAATCAGCTTTTTAAGGACTACAACAATACTTACCTCCACATCAGCTACCTAAATTCAACTAACCATTCAGAAACGTCCTGTTGCATTCTACATGTTCACTTCTTCTTAAGTCCCTGCATCATTGTCCGACTCCAGTTTGAACATAAAAGGCTAAAAGTTTTTGAAATCTTCAGTGCATGTCCATGTGAGGTAATGCTAACACATGAGCCCTTGAAGCTCCGCCCTCACGGGAGCAGAAGCTAGTTAGCATTTAAAGGGACACACACAAAAACGGCACATTTTTGCTCACCCTCAAAAAGTGACAATTTTTACATGCTATATAAATATATCTGTGGGGTATTTTGAGCAAAACTTCATATACTCACTCTGGGGACATCAGATAATTATATACATCTTTTGAAAAGAATATTATAGGACCCCCTTTAATGTACGTTTAGTGTATATATTTATGAAGCTTAGTTGCTTTATCTGGATCTTTTTTGTGTTCTCACAGGTTTGGCTCTGGAGTGATGTCACGCTCAACAGGCATTATATTTAATGACCAAATGAGGGATTTCATTGATCCTGAGGTGACAAATGGAGTTGACAAAATCAAATTACTTAAACCAGGTAAAACATAAAATAAAAAAAGTTGCATGGCTTGAGTTTTATGAGTTATAATATTAACTCTTTCCCTGCCATTGATGGCATTTTCTGAAATTTATGACAAAACGCTTCCCCGTCGTTGACAGAAATTTCCGGCTATCCAAGTTTTCACTGTTATGCTGTATGGGCGCTATTACGCATCTTTTGGAAGAGTACAGAATCTCCAGATCAAAACAAGCAAAGAAGAAGCAGAAAAAAGCAATAGAAGTATTGCTGACATACAAATAACGTAATCATCAGACATTAAACAATATATAAATCAAAACTGCCTAATGTTCCTGAATTAAATGTCAACCTATAAAGAGGAAACAATTCTGAAGCATTAGGTGTGGTGATGGACTTGATCTACTCCATCTGTGTTTTGATCATCATTCTGAAATCAGATCCGGACTATTTTCTCAGCTTTTTGTTTTTATGAAACTTGCCCACATTCAAGTGTTGATAAAAAAGAATGCATGAATGCATGACTTTTTTAAAACAGAATCTTTGTTCTTTCTTTTGTTATACTGCATGTTCAGATATTCATACATCAGAATATTCTGGAGTTTTGTAACGATTTGTGAAAATGATCAAAGATGCTGCCGTTTACTGGAAGCTTAAAAAAAAAAAAAAAAAAAAACACGGGCAGGGAAAGAGTTATAAATAAATAAATAAAAAATGTTCACATGTAAATGACTATTTGTTTTGACAAGGTAAATGGCCACCTTCATCTATGTGTCCCACAATAATATTGGACAAACAAAGCAGAAAAGTCAGAATGGTGGTTGGAGGTTCAGGTGGGACAAATATCACCACTGCAACTGCTCAGGTAACAAAACAAAAACACTTAAAAGGCACACTATGTAAGATTTTTAGAACAATGTTATATATTTTGTTGATTTGTGTACTTACATTATCCCAAATGTTTCTTAGAATGTTTAAATCCAGAGAAATATGCAGTTTCAACCAGGACCGTGCCTGTGCGTCGCCTATCAATGACATTATACCCATCTTACCCCCGATTTCTGAGCCATGTGTCGCGCTTGTCTCTCATTAGCAATCGCTCCAGCAGCCTCGTTCTGCTAACAACGGCTTTCATAACGTTAGTAAATCTTTAATACATTACCTGTCATCCATGAATATGATTTCTGCCCTAGTCCATCGTATTCTCCACCGATTGTAGAGGTGAAGACAACAACTCCCATGATTCAGCCAAATCAAGGCGTCATCAAGCTACGCCTTTGTTTTGAATACGACCTCTGGCAAAACATTACTTAGTGTGCCTTTAAGAGAGTTGAACAATTAACGTATTCCTCAACTTTACATAACAGCACATTACAGAAAGCAATATCTTTTTTTTTTTCATTTGATTATTCTGGATGACTATTCTGAACTTGAAAAACATTTGTTGATTCTGAATATGTCAAGGTTGGGGTGAAGGGAAGAGGCGAGGACTCAATAATGCAGAATATGGGCTTTTATTTGATAAAAAAATGAACAAAAACTACCCCGAGCGGGAAAACAGGACTGGTAGCAGGACTTGACTTGACTTACAAGGCAGGGAAACACACCAGTGGGGACATTTGAAGATGGTCTGGCACAGGACTGCAAACACAAGGAGAATAAGGCCCCGTTTACTTTGAAAAAGTATAACCCCATGGTTATTTTGAAAAAACTGAGACATTTCCCTTCGTTTGTGCCCTTTGTTTACACGCAAACAGAGAATTCACCTCTGAAAACTATTCTTTCTAAAAACTCCGGCCAGATTGGAGATTTTGGAAAACTTTGTTTGCATGTTTGCATGTAAAACTGACGTCCATTTCACACATACTCTGTGTCCAGTGCATATGCAGTACAGGAGCAGCATGCTATAGTGCTTTCACATATGCTGCGTTTGCAGTGCGTAACCCACGGCTGTACCACAAACACATTTACTCACTATTTTTCTTTCAAATCCAGAAGTTATCAGCAACTTTTATTTAAAAAAAAGTTTTGTCAGCATTGCAATTCTCTTTGTACACATATACACTCTTTAATAGACGTGTTCACGTTTAAACACAATTTAAACACCATATTATTCAATGCATTACTTCTATGTAGATTTATATATTAAGTTTCTCAAGCAAGTGGTCAAATATTTAAAGGTCCCATATTGTCAAAACTGAAATTTCCTGGCTTTTTTCATGATAACAGAGGTCTAGGGGCTGTGAAACTACCATATAAGTTTCAAAACAGTCGATCATCGATCCACAGACACATGCACACAGCCTGCATAAAGTAGCTGTGCCTTTTCGCGAGCCGTTGTGACTTCCGTATAAATGTGACGTCAGAACTGTAGTTTTCCTTGCTTTACCCCGGTCTTAAAGTAAAAAGATTACTGTGAAAACTAGTAATATTTAATTAGATACATTTATGGTGAGATTTGCTACATTTTATTTAATTAAATGAATTTATGGTGAGATTATTATATTTTCATGTCAATCTGTGTTCATTTTGACCACAAACCATGCGCTGTCACTTTAATCCAGCGTTTGCAGCACACAGCAGAAATAGACTCGGTGTGGAAACGATCGCTGCACTGCTTTATACGCACCACAACTGGAACGGATTGACGGACCGCATCCGCGTGCAGTGTGAAAGCTCTAACCTGTAAACATGGGTGCTGAAAAAAATACGCACCGCAAACGGAGCATGTGTGATACGGGCATGAGAAAAACTGACTTTTAGGCAGCTGACGTCACAGTATGTGACAGAACTTGCACCTGCGTCAAGAGAAAGAGGAAGTGATTCGTTGCTGTTGTTGCTATTTTCGGGATTCTGATTGGCTAACATGGGCTTGAGCTTGAAAACTGCAGGTGTGCACGATGCTATTTTTGAAAACGGAGAGGGTGAAATGTCTGTTTATGAAAATAGCCAGTCACGTGTAAACGTAGCCTAAATGGGGCAGCAAACAAAGAGGGTAACGAGGGAGGACCCAATATAAACAACATTTAGACCCAATCTAACTCGAAACCGCACGCTCACACAAGACAGCACACGAGAAAGAACGAATGCTTATACCATGCACTCACAACAGAAGGCAAACACTCAGAGCATGAGTGTCCGAATCTCGACACAGAACCGAAACCAAACTAGTCCGAAGTCCGAACACCACCAGGACGAGACGAAAGCAGTGTCAGATCTCTGTCACCAAAACAAGAATAAACAGACCGAAGTTACAGAATAGGCCAACGGATAAGGTTATGGGTTTTAATAAACAATAGGTTTGTGTGATATTTAAACCTATTTGTCTTTTATCTAAAAAAAACCTGTCCCCCTGTCCTGTCCTGTCTCTCATCTCAGGTGATCCTGAACTACCTGTTCTTTGGCTATGACCTGAAGAACGCTGTTAAAAAACCCAGATTTCAGATCAGACCAAATGTGACAAATATAAAAGATACGTTTGATAAGGTAGGATTCTTACACTTGACAATTAGATTCAGAGAGTCAGAAAAGTGAGAAATATTAAAATTTTGTCTTTATGAATTCAGGTTGTAATTAAAGGCTTGGAGGAGAAGAATCATACAATAAAAAGTGATACTGAATTAACAGCGGTCCAGGCGGTTGTGCGAGAGGGGAACAAACTCTGTGCTGAATCTGACGAGAGCAATGGCGGTCGTCCTGCTGGATACTGAGAACTGCTCCTGTGCTCATGCTGATGTTGTCAAATGTGTGTTTGATCCAGCAAAAGTAAAACCGTTGTCTAGTGACAGATCCAGACTTGTTTGTTGGGGTGTTTTATGGGTGCCAATAAATCTTGAGCAGGGAACGTGCAAAACACTGTTCATGACATTGTTTCAGCCATCCTGCATTATGATATCACACAGCTCCTAAAAATGCTAAACATTTTATCAGAACTATTCCAGCTTCTCCATTTTTTTAGCTTACCTATTGCTATCACTTATATCTTAAAATATGCTTAAAAAACTTCTGAATATACACTCAAAAATATATATTTTCCCTGTTGTAAAATTTGAATTAGCCTGATAAGTGTTATTTTGAAAGGATTATTCATGCTTTTATTTCTTTTTATGCTTTTTTTTTTTAATTCCTTTTATTTATGTAATTTTATTGTGTGACTGTACAACACATTGGTCAACATTACGTTGTTTTAATTGTGCTTTATAAATAAATTAAAAAAATTTAAAAACTAAAGTGTTGATCTGTCAATGTAACATTAACGTGAGTCTGCATGGAAGATACTTTTTTTTCACAGCCTACTGATTTACTTTTAGTGGGCCAGGGCAGTTTGCAAAAGACATTTGTCAGAAAGGGAGTCGTAGATCCTATTGCAAGAAGGCAGTTTATTGACAGACAGGACAGCAGAACAAAATTCAGAAGGGACAGTCGATATTGAGAATTAACCAGTGACGTGCGGTCTGGGTAGGCAAACTAGGCACTGCCTACCCTGCCAAAATTAAAAAAATATATCAAATCAAATCAAATCAAGTATATTTGTATAGCGCTTTTCACAATACAGATTGTATCAAAGCAGCTTCACAGTATTAAAATAAAATAATACAACAAAGTTTGTTTCTAGTGGAATTTATTGATTGATAGAATAAAATTAAATATCCCCAAAATATCCCCAACTGAGCAAGCCAAAGGCAACAGTGGCAAGGAACCGAAAAAACTCCATCAAGCGGCCTAATGGTGTCCTAAAACTCCATCAGGTGACCTAATGGAGAAAAGATATATATGTTTATTAAATAATAAACTTGTATTTTTATTTTTACTGTTTATTCTTGTGATTTATATATGCAATATGTGTGTTATTCCAATTATTTAGACGTTATGATGACAAATGTAGCAGTTACGCATAATCAAATAAAAACAAATCGTAGAATAAGCAGTGCTTTTACTGTCCATTCATTGCAGACGGCAAGCGAAAAACCCATGTTGCGCATGCGCACTTCGATCCTGTATTCTTTAACATGTACGTCAAAAAGCACAACTCTGCTGTGCCTTTGGACGTAAATATGGTATGCCCGTAACATCTCCGTAACATATCAGACATGGACCAATTAAAATCGAGATATTACTGGACATTTGCGCAGCTAACGTCATTAACGTTACACCACAGCTAGCCTACATGCCTAATCCCCGCGCCAAATTCAAAGCCAAAATGACAGTGGCTGTCATCACAAGAGTTAAAAAAAAATTAAATTGAGAGCCAGAGACTTTGCAAACTGAAGGCCCGTAAAGACGAGTTTTACAAAGCTGTGATCGACGTCTTCACGAGGAAAGAGCGGCGGATGAATTTTATGTAGGTTGCAAATAATCTACCGATTGGTGAGTCAAAAACTATTTTGGGCTTAATATTGAATTGATAAATATGGTTGAATTAATGCAAGCCATTATGCCTTCATATTCAATTGAGCAGTGTGTGGTTTTACTTTTGGCTGCTGTGCAACAATAAGGATTAAGAATGGTTGCATTCTAATGCTGGAGTGGACATAACTACTACACTGTGGCACTGTTACCGGTGTGTGTGCCTGTGTGCCGCGATTGTGTGTGTGCGACGTGCGTGCGTGTATGTATGTGTGTTTGTGTGTGTGTGTGTGTGTGTGTGTGAGAGAGAGAGAGAGAGAGAGAGAGAGAGAGAGAGAGAGAGAGAGAGAGAGAGAGAGAGAGAGAGAGAGCGAGAGAGAGAGAGAGAGAGAGAGAACACGATATACATCCTGATTTGTACATTTCTTGATATGCCGCGCTTGTGCGTAACGTTTACTGTTATTATGTATTATTAGCCTAAACAATAAATCAAATCTGGCTTTCATAACTCAGTGCCTACTACTGCCTAGCCTCTTTAAGACATCACCGCACGTCACTGGAATTAACAGAGGTTTAACTCTAATGTGTTTCATTTGAAGTCACCATAACAGTGACTAGTGTTTCCATTAGTTGGGCTCTTAACTCTTATTATATCTTTTGTCTTTTTTGGCCGATGTGACAGCTGTGTGTGTCAAGCACATTTGCAGCAGCAAAGAAAGCTAAAGTGAAATGAGATCAGGTGATGATGGTTACCTGTTGATTCTTTTATAATCATCATGAAATAGACTGATTCACTGATGTCTTTTGAATCTAACAATTGTGTTGTTCCATTAATATATTCACATCACAAACCCTGTGTTACTGCAGCATGATATCCAGCCCTTTTTGCCCTTACACTCCGAAGTGCCCTTTTTTGGGTGTTTTTTTTTTTTTTTTTTTTTTTTAAATCAATGCTATTGGTTACCATTTACGTCTGTCTGTCTGTTTTACAAATATTTAGCCAATGAAAGTTCTTAAAATGAACTTGTGTAAATCGTATTCGATGCTCAAGCTGTCAGTATGCTGATAACTCCGCCCCCTCTATATTCACTGAATCCCTAAAGTTCCACAGCAGCCGCACAGTAGACAGCAGCTGAACAAAGTTTTGCGAAGGCTAAATAAATATCTTGTTGTTTGAATAAGTAGGCTACTACTAAACACTATGTCTATAAAGGCTAATATTTTATTTATTTGATGTCTGACTCACTGAGACATGTGGGACGTCGCCTGAGACTGAGAGGTATGGCTAGCATTTGCCATCTAGTCATAGCCAATACATAGACACTTAAAAAGCCTGTGCATAAAGTAGCATTTCATCTTTTATAAAATGCGATTTTGGCCAAATGTATTTTACAGCAGGAAAAACTGAGCGCCCATAGGTACAACAAACTAGTTTGTAACCTGTTGATGAAAATGTAATGTGATGCCGCCGGCGCCGTTTTAATGACGGACAAAAAATGCACATTTGCACACATTCGCTGGTCAAAATCTATATACTGATAAGTAATACAACAACATATAATTTGTTTTTACCATCGGAAAAATAACAGGTGCGCCCCCGCGCTGTTTCGTACTGGAACTTACACAAAGCGACGAGTGATCCTCGTCACCTAGGTAACATATATTTCTAAGAAGTAAGACATTTCTTCTTTGATTTATGATTGCTGATACACTTAATTTATTAACATTTAGACTAATCATGTTATGGTTAATTCAAGGCTGTTAATATGCACGTATTATCTAGCTAATTTTTTAATCTATAGTATTCTATACTCTCCGCTCGTCCTCACATGGTTTTACTACAGTAATATTGTAGTAGTGACTTAAAAAAAAAACATTACAGAAGATCACTGTGAAATCTTTATATTTTATCATGCAGAATGTAATTCATGATTTAATTCATTCCAAGGCTTCATTTATTTGATCCAAAATACAGCAAAAACAGTAATATTGTGAAATATTTTTACAATTTAAAATAACTGTTTTCTGTTTGAATATATTTTAAAATGTAATTTATTTCTGTGATCAAAGCTGCATTTTCAGCATCATTACTCCAGTTCAGTACTCTTCAGTGTCACGTGATCCTTCAGAAATGCTTTTCACTGAAACTGTACTTTTCACACTATTTTTTTTTTTTATTGCTGGCTTATTTTAGAGAAAGTGTAGTGAATAAGAGACCTTCAAGAGACTAACATCCCTGGCTCACAGAAGGTTGATGTTAGGTTTAAAGAAGCCCTTAAAACCATGTTTATCTATATTATTATTATTATTATTATTATTATTATGGTTGTTATTAATAGTGAATAAATCTAAAGCTGTTGAGACTATTATTTTGTGTTATTGAAAATGGGAGGGGGGTGCCCTTTTTTTAGTTTCAGCACATGCCCCTCAAAAGGTCTGTGCACGGCCCTGATGGTGATGTTGCTTCTGGAACTTTTGTATTTAAAAAAATGATAAATGAATTTCTAAAGAATGTTTTTTTTTCACACACAGAACTTGACATCTCTTTTCTCATGATACGTGTTACTGATGTCTATCACACATTCACTACCCAGAATTCATGTTTGCTGACACATACGCTAAGAAAACAGAATCGCAAGCTGTCAGTTTAAGTTTCCAGAACTGAAGCCTGTGGTTTCACACTGAATAATACAGTACAGCAGAGTGACTGATGAGCACTGTTAAACTGCAGTTTGAAAAAAAAAAATTGCAATACAGTACGTGTCCAAATTAACACACTAATGCTGCAATGCCAAACACTGTAGTATTATGAAATTAATTATTTCTTAATTGCATTATGATTAATTTCACTGAGAAAATCATCTGTACCTGTAACCTTGATCAGGACTCGTGTGATGAAGATCTCGTGTCCTTGATCAGACTGAACTCCACACCAGTATTCTGAATCTTCTTCAGTCACATGACTGATGCTTCCCGTCAGGAGCTGCTTGTCACATTCACCGTCTGTCTTCGTCCTGTCTGCACTACACTACCCAGAATCCTCTGTTATCATCACCTTCACCTGCACATCGTCATGATCATCACCATCACCTGTGTTCCATCATCATCTCTTGCATCTGTTATGTCATTATCTCTGTGTATTTAGTTCCCTCTGTTTCTCTGTTTCACTGCCGGTTATTGTTTGTGTCTGGGTGTTTGTACACCAGCACTCTGTTTCGTGTATTCGCCTGTTTAGAATCTAATGTGAGAATTAAACCTTTGTTATTATTTGTATCTCCGTGTTCTGCCTCCTTCTTCATCTACCTGTGACGTGACAGAATAACCGGCCAAAAGATGAGTTGGGAGCTCGCTGGACAGATCGTGGCTTTGGCCCTGGATAGCCGCGATCTGTTCGACTACACCAGGAGGTTTTGTCTTGTCGCTGTTACCAGCTCTTTAAACAATGAGACGATCAAGGCGTGTTACTGGATTGGGGCCGAGGTGGTCGATCGAGGGAGCTTCCAGATCTCTCCGGTCTGGACTGGAGAGAGGCACTCTCCAGGTGTCTGGAAAGCTTCATCCCGTGGCATGCCATGATACCACCTGATCGTCACATCGCCGCCCCGGTGTTCACTTCCGGTCCTGAGTCTCGTCCAGCCGAGCCCGCACTTCACGCCAGTCCAGTCCAGCCTGCACTTCACGCCAGTCCAGCCGAGCCCAAGGCAGTAAGCGTCATGCCTGCCGAGCTAGAGACTGACAGCGTCATGCCCGCAGAACTATTGTTTTCTTTTATCCCGCCAAGCTTAAAGCTCCCTTCGCCGCTGGTTCTGCCCAGCTCAACGCCCTCTTCATCGCTGGCCCTTTCCAACTCAGAGCCCTCTTCATCGCTGGTCCTGTCCCGTCCAGCACAGAGCCCTCAACCGCTGGTCCCGTCCGGGTCAAAGCCCTCACCGCTGGTCCCGTCCAGCACAGAGCCCTCACCGCTGGTCCCGTCCAGCACAGAGCCCTCACCGCTGGTCCCGTCCAGCTCAGAGCCCTCACCGCTGGTCCCGTCCAGCTCAGAGCCCTCAACCGCTGGTCCCGTCCAGCACAGAGCCCTCACCGCTGGTCCCGTCCAGCTCAGAGCCCTCACCGCTGGTCCCGTCCAGCACAGAGCCCTCAACCGCTGGTCCCGTCCAGCACAGAGCCCTCACCGCTGGTCCCGTCCAGCACAGAGCCAGCGCATCACGTCAGCCCTGCCGAGCCAGAGACTGAGCCTGTCCCGGTCCCAGTTCCTGTTCCAGAGCCTGTCCCAGAGGCTTGTCTTGACGCCGTCATTCTCCCCCAAAATCTTTTTTGGGGGGGTCATACGTCTCCGCCATGGCCACCCGAAGGGTCCTCTCCGCCGTGGCCGCCTGAAGGGTCCACTCCGCCATGTCGTAAATACCAGTGGGAAGCTTGGGATTTTCTCTAAACCCCGATCTTTATGAGTTGGGTGCATGTCACTGAGAAACAGAATACCACAATACTTAAAGGTATTTAGCAATGATATTGTCAGGCTTTTCTATTTACAGCGCAGTTAGCTAATTGCCTGCACAGGATATGATGGCATTATAATATAACAATGCACCATGTAACATTTCTAGAACAAGAATTTAAGAACCTGTTGTGGCAAAAATAATCATTAAACAACCATCACTGCGTAAGAGACATTTCTGAAGTCAAATTGTCTTTTAAAAGTATTTATTCTTGCAAGAAGGCCCAGTTGCCACACATAAGTCACCAGTACAGTCTGTGAAACAAGTGCAACGACGAGAGGGAGGGCAGAGGAGCCTTTATACTGCTTTCAAGGTCTCCTGCTTACAGGCCCTTATCTAAACAAGGTAAGGTTTCTCTGCTAGTCATCTAATCCTGCTGAGTTTATTCTTACAAACTCACAAGTTCTAAATTGGACGACCTCTGACCATAGGGGACCTTTTCAATCTGCCTCCTCCTGACGTCTCACCTGTTTCCCAGTGTTTAAAAACACACACACATTAGTCATATGTTGGCAAACTACGTACAGTCCAGCAAAGATCATTCCAATGTCTTAATAATGAAAATAATGAAAATCAACACTGTAAATCAATGAAAATCAAAATTTTCCATTACAAACCTTACTGTGTTTTTGTGTAATTATTTAAGAGAAAGTGATAAATACATAGACACTCTATTGGCCACTGGATCGTACGTCAACGGCGCCGCCATATTGCTGAGGGCAACTTTCCCATACCTCTCATCATGGGACTTGAGAAAAATGGCTGCTTCGTGTGCTGCTTGAGGCCATACAAATCGCTGCACAATTGAAAACAGGTCTCGGGGAATTACCTTTCACAAGCATGACTGAACATTTGTTTCTGGTTGTATTTGGTAATTATATAATTAGTAATAGTAACGTCAGTCAGACGTTTAGCTGTTAGTTAGCTGTGAAAGTTGAGACATGAGTTGACATGATTTATATTATAGTTTTAGCTTAAATATTATATTTTATATTATAAAGTGAATTTCCTGAACTCTAAATATTCATCTATATTTTCTTAAAACCGACTTTTATGACAAGTATTTGTTTCAGGTATGTACTAGTCACTATTTAATTTACTATTTTTATTATTGTCTATATTATTCTGCAATTCATATTACAGTACATTGTATTTGCTATTATTATTATTATTATTATTATTGTTATTGTTATTATAATATACAATTAGCAATTATCAATCTAGTATTGTTATGCTGTTAAATTATTGTACTAGTCACTATTTACTTATTATTTTTTTATTGTCTATATTCTGTCATTGATATTTCATATTCTATTGTTATTATTATAGTATTATACATAAACTATATGCTATTATCAATTTATTATTATTATTATTATTATTGTACTTTTCATTATACTATATAATTATATACTATATAATTATACTATTCATTACTATTTTATTTGCTGTATACTGTTTATTTTATTTTATTGACTATGCACTAAACTATTTACCATTACTTCTCACTTTATCTTATATTTACTATTTGCATTGCACTGTAGTTGTACCATATCATAGCATATTACCAAAAAGGATCCATCAGTTATCTTTGTTATTGTATATTTGGACTATCTATCTGTAAATATCTATCATAGTGCTATAAAAATACAGAAAGCAGCCTACCGGTGTGATTTATATTTGCCGATTTGTTTTCTCAACGGCGGTTAATTCTAAGCACAAGAAAAGCTAAAATCAGGTTAAAGACAGAAAATGCTTTTTCCACAATAAGAAAACTTTATTTCATTTAATGTGAAAATGTAATTATATCTCAGTATGGGGGTCTTCACAATTTTTATCCAGTAATACATGACATAGCCTTTTCAAGCTTTGATAATTCCTTATATTTTATAAGTCTAACTTTCGAGATTTTGAATAACTAGAGATAGAACTTTTAGTAGGCTACACCACGTAAAAACCACTGAAATCGGTTGATAAATGTAAACGTTATTATTGTTTTTATCCAGAAAAACCGCAGCTCACCCGTGTACCTGCATAGGTTTACAGCGCAGTCTTGCCCTCAGCAAATTGGCAGACGGCCAATAGGGCGTCTGTGTATTTATTATGTCTACGCCTTGTACCCTATGTCTTTTGCAGTGCCCTTCGAGTTCGCACTGAACACGTACGAGTACGGACTGGAATCTCACTCAAGATGGCGGAGTAGTGTAGTCTACCCAGTGTAGTCCACTTCTCAGAGCACTGACGGGCGAATGGAACACACCTCAAGTCACCTTACCTGACCAGAAAACAAAAGTGAAACGGAAGAGATGCCAGTCAGGAGATAACAAAACACATCCAGTGTAGGCTATTTTACTCCGATATATGCTGTGGTGAGTTCAAAAGTTATTCTTTGTTATAATGTAGGCTACAATAGAAATACTCTGTCATTTATTGTAGGATTCTCCATTTCCTTAAAGAGGATTTCAAACCGGACGATATTGAATGTGCAAATAGAAATGAAAACATTGATAGTGTTGGCGCGCTTTTCTAAAATGATGTGTTGAAAACAAAACAACCTGTAAAAAGAGATGTTAAAAATGACACATGTTTTGTAGATTTTAACACGTAGTGTGTGTGCTCAGGCACAGCACATGTTGTGTCAAATTTAACACACAACCTGTGTCGTTTCTTAACACATCTCTGTTTTAAGGACTACACATTTTGTTACCTTTAACACATCTAATGTGTTATTCCTCTTACACAGAAGTGTGTTGAAACCTTTTACACAATAATGTGGTAGCCTATAGTTACACAACTTGTGTCAGATATTACATGTGACTGTAGTCGGTGTATTGCCACAGTTACTTCCTGTTTTTACAACTGAGTGTTTGGATGAAACTGAAACGTATTGTTAACTTGTTTATGGAGTCCAGTGATGTTTAATAAAGAGTTTGAACATTTTATTAACTGGATGTTTTAGACAGCATGAATCTACATAGACAAGCTCTTATTGAGAATTAACAGAGGTTCAGAGGTTTGACGTTTCATTGAATGTTTTATTTGAAGTCACCAGAATCGTGATTAATGGCTCCTTTATTGAAGCTCTTGACCCTTTAGTCTTCTTTTAGTTTTTCTCTGGCTGCTGTTACTGTATTTTAATAAAACACATTTGTTATGGCGAGAGAAAATTAGATCAGATGTTTGAATGTTTATCAGAACATTGAAAAAGAGGCATGATGTTATTGGCTGCCAAAAAACACCCGTTAATCTTTAAAGGTGGGGTATGTGCAGGGGCGTAGTTTGTGGGGGGGTTAGGGGGGTTATCTCCCCTCCAATATTTCAATCTATGCATTACAACCCCCCCAATATTTATACCATGATCACAATATCAGGAGGCATACCCAAACTTCAACCCCCCCAATGTTCAAACCAAATCTACGCCCTTGGGTATGTGATATGCAAAACCTCAAATGGTCCTACCTTTTTTCCTTTGACTCCACCCATTCAAAGAACAAGAACATGGACATGGATGGGGGAGGGGGGGATAGTACGACGTTTGATTGACGCACTTACTGTCCAATGATTCTAGGTGGTCTTGGAAATGATTGGCTGGAGTTTTTCGAGTCCTGCCTGTTCCACAGATGATTAAATTGCTTAATTTTTATTTCAGTGCTTCTAACTCAGTGGCTGTAAGTGGGTTAGGAATAGGATTTCAAGTGATTTTGAAAAAATGGCCAAAAAAGAGAATTACATACCCCACCTTTAAGATTTTATATATTTTTATTTAAAAAAAAATTTTTTAGAGCTTTTTATGGGATTTTTTTCATAAACACAAACTGCCCTCCATCCAGTGCTATTCAGACTTACATTTTAACACACATTGTGTATTAAAAATCTACACAACATGTGTCAAAATACCATCAACACATGCTGTGTGTTGTTTTTTAACACATCTCAGAGGCATGGGTTATAATACGCCCTAGAATAGTTCATTATTATTTTCTCATTAAAAGTAAAGATGTTGGTTTTTATGAGAAAATGTAAAATGCACTTTTTGTTAAACATGTAGTTTAGATAACTAGATTTTAATTTTATTGTATTATTACTTTTGTTAACTTAAACTTATTAGGTAGCCTATAAAGTGGGCCGTCCCTGATTTATTAAAAAAAAAAAAAAAAATCTGTTTCTAAATTAAAAACATACAGAATATTAACACATATTATCAAAAAACATATTTAACAACCCCAGAATATAAATTACCATACGTTCATATATTAATAGGCTATATGTAGACTAATACATCCATGTGTATTTTACAAATACGAATGTATTATTAATTAATTTAATATAATTTGTCATTAGTGATAAATGTCTATTGAAATGTTAAATATTATATGTGCTTACGTGTCTTTCATCTAATTTATAGCCGCCTACATTATCATTTGCATTGTAATGTACGCACTTCCTTCCCCGCATTTATTTTATTCTAGTTTATTGTGCAGTGGTATAGCCTAGGGCTATGGCTATGAGTAAAATTAATCTGTTCACTCAATGCATGCGCAAAATATAAAACAACTGATAGAACATGTTGTGTTGACATTCAATTGGATGAAATCTTGATTAATTAATGATTCATGAAATCTTGATGAAACATATTATAAATGTGACTATAACACATGCAACAACGAGGCTAATAAATATTGAATGAGGAACATTTCAAATGATAACCATATTGTACAATGTTTTGCTGTATAAGCTTTCACTAAACACTTAAAATTAACTTTAATTGTGTCCATATTTTAAAGCTTTATGCTCTGCATCTAAATTTTGCTCCTCACGTCCTTTCTTCCCTCCACAGATTGAATGTCTAATCTAATGCCTTGACTTCCTTTCTGCTCTTTCTTTCCGTTACTTGAGTTTCCTGACTGCACACTCATTTCTGTTTTCTAATAAAAGTTGATTTTATATGTCATGTCAACTATAAAATAACCAGTGGATGTAAATTTGTTTATTGAATTTGAGTATAATTTAGGTTAATGGTCGTTAATTGTACCCGAATCTACTGAGTTCTCCTTTGAGGTGTGGAGCAGAACGCAAAAAGGAAGTATACCCAGGCTTTAAGACCATTGAGCACAGTCCAATCAAGCTTAAATTGCTCACTTTACCTGACGGCCATAACCTGCATTCAAATGCTTGTTTGCATCCTAATTTCACTACAGACTCTGCAACAGCGTTTAGATTGAGACGAAGCAGTCTTCTGTTTGCAATGTGCACGAGCCACTAGAGAACACTGGTCATTTCCGACACTTCCGCCTGAGACTACAAGCTATCACATATAAACATTTTATATTATGATTTTTCTTGGTAATGTGACGTAAAGGGTTCACTATATTGTTCTGACTTGCAAAAAACAAACAACAAAAAACACTTGTGAACTGTACCCGAGTCCGCATAAAAAGGGTGATCTGGGATATGATACTAAATCATACTAAATCGTGAAGTGAACCGCAATTGATGATGAATGTTTCGATAAAAAGTGTGTGTTCTCACTTTTGTGACAAGCTTGACTAACACTTAGCAAGCAGAAGCCGCGTTTCCATTACCCTTCAAATTGCGCAAATTGTAATTGTGAATTGAAAATACGCCTAATGGAAACACGTAAATTTCACAAAAACTCAAAAAGTTTTTACGCTCGCTTGAGAAGGTTTTTCAGGCAATTCGAAAAAGGAATATTTCGCAAAACTGCAATGGAAACAGTTTTCGCGCATTTACAGGTCACCTGACTTAGAAGGCGCGATGTGTTTTGGACAGAATACGAGACTCGAGTTCTTTATTAAATTCATATAAGACAAAAGAATGACAGAAATACTGGATTCTAAACCTCAAAGAAATGCCACAATCAAGACCTGGGAGCAGAAATGAGTGAGAAAAACCCAGAAACACCTCATATGTGCCGCTCACAGTATAAGGGTCTTTCCTTGCCATTAATGCTTGAATAACACGCCTATGTTTCCTTCCATTAATAATAATAATGTCTAGTGCGGTACGTGGCTGTGAGATATAAACCTACCAACGTCCGTTGCCATGATTTTTGGAATGACTTATCGCGAGAGGAAAAAATTACGTTTTAGTCTCATAACATCGGTTAATGGAAACGGCGTCATTTCGCAATATTTTTTTATCGATATTTAGAAAAAATCGCAAAAGTTTTACGCAAATCTGTAATGGAAACACGCCTAGAGACAAAGTAGATATTTCTGCTCGCCTTCAGCAGAAATTGACTCCCAAATGAGAGAATATTAAGTAGCCCAGCATTGGCACGTGCCTTTATGCTTAGTGGCATCTGGTTGTCTTTGGCATGTGCCAGTGGACAGTGTGTCGGTGCAAAAATAGTATTTAAAATTACTTTTGGAAAAATATGTAATAAAAATCTTAATATTATTGTTCTTCTGTTAATACACTACAGTAAATAATTTGAAAGTGAAATACAGTGAAAGTAATTTGCATCATGGAAAGTTCAGCATTATGTTATTAATTTAAAACAAAACAAAACATAATGCCCTTGTATAATTGAAATAATCCAAGATATTTGAAACAAACAAAGACTTCTTTCCACCACGCACAAGGACCATTTGGAGTTCCCAAAGACACAGATGGTTATCTAGGCCTGTAGGCCAATATGTGTGTACTTCGGGGGTCGATGGATTGTCACACCTTTAGTTCAATGGGGAAGTTGGAGTTATCTGATTGGTCAGTTTGACAGTTTGTCTCACATTTGGGTTTTAGTCAGGAAAGGATAAAATAAGATTGAAACTGTTGCTCTGTCTCTTTGGTGCTCTGGCTCTTCTTATTCTCTGGGTCCCTTTCTTGGGGCTGTCTTCCTTTACCTCCTCTTTTTTCTCTCTCTCTCTCTCTCTCTCTCTCTCTCTCTCTCTCTCTCTCTCTCTCTCTCTCTCTCTCTCTCTCTCTCTCTCTCTCTCTCTCGCTCCTCTTTCCTCTTACTCTCTGTCTCTCAGTGTTTGCTTTAGTTGGACTCTTGACCCTTAATCTATTGACGTTAGATTTAGTTTGGCTGTTGTAACGGAGTTATACCAGTTAGATGAACAACAAGAAAAGTTGATCAGGTGGTGTTGGTTATGTTTTGACATAATCATCATTTGACCTGAATCACAAAACTCATTTAGAGAGTTAGGTTTTCCTTGTTGATTACAGCAGCCTGTGATTCTACAGTATACTCTTTTCAGAATTTTCAATATAATCAAAACGATTTCTTAAAAGTTGTTCTGATCAAAATACTTTTATTTGGACACACAGACATCAATAATCAGCCTGTGATTCTCAACAATGGTGACAATAATAAAGCATGTTGCAGTGCATTCTGGGTGCCACCAATCAAAACTCATTCATGGCTCCCATCATGCATTGCGGTATGAATAAATTATGATCTGAATTGTCTTAGTAATTTCCTTTCCCTAATTAAATATTCTTTTTGTCACCATTGTTGAGATTCATACACTGATTCTCGATGTCTGTGTGTGCCTAAAAGAAAGTTTTTTTTTTTTATCAGAACAACTTTTAAGAATTAATTTGTATTCTATTGAAAAATCTGAATCTTATTCTGTAGAATCACAGTGATGCTGTAATGACCAATATACATTTAAGGGTGTATTCACACCTGCCTTGTTTGGTTCGATTGAATCGAACTCTAGTTCGTTTCCCCCCTTGGTGCGGACCTTTTGGGCAGGTGTGAATACAGCAATCGAACTCGGGTGCGGACCAAACAATCGAACCGAGACCCAGCTGAAGAGGTGGTCTCGGTACGGTTCCAAACGAACTCTGGTACGGTTCGTTTACGGTGTGAACATGAACTGACCCAACTGCAGAAAACTGCGTCTTTTTATTTGACTGCTCTTATGAGGATACTTAACAAAACGGACATTTTGGCATAATGGTGTCTTATTATACAGACATCCCAAGTCTCCCAGAAGTTCCGGGAGTCTCCCGCATGTCGATAGCGGCTCCCTGATGCTCGCAAATCAGTTAAAATCTCCGGGAATCTAGAGCGAGCGAGCAAGAGCGCGCGCACGGCAGAGAGAGGGAGCGAGAGACCTTGCGTGTGTGTGCGCCAGCTAGTGTGCCTCACGAAGCGCATGTAAGGACCCAAGCAATCAATTGTCAGTGCGGGCGGGCTTTTATCTATACTACCATAGTTTCTTCATATTGCCTTTGTAGAGAATAACACCAAATCAGTAAAATAACAAATATTACATTACGAAATATCTCCATGCTGAGCCTGTTTGTGCACTTCCTGCTTTTCCCTGCTTGAGAATTCCTGTCCAATGAATGGACAACCTTAGCACACGTGTGGTTTTGTTTACACATTTTGGTTCACTTGTAAAAAGAGCAGTGTGAAAGCGAACCGTACCAGAACAAAAAAAATCAACATTCTATTTGGTCCGGACCAAAGCAAGTGAACTATCGGACTTTCCTAGTGTGAATACACCCTAAGTCAGAGATTAGGCTCTAAATGAGTTCAGGTCAAATGATGATTATGTTCAAATATAACCAACACCACCTGTTCACCTTTTCTCTTTGTTCATCTGAGAGTTATAACTCAGTTAAAACAGCCAAACACAATCTAAAGTTAAACATTTAAAGGTGAACTGGCCAACTGGCCAACACTGATCCCCATAATGGTGACTAAAATTGTGACTCCTTCGGTGATTCTGGTTGTTAACATCAGGTGTCTTCAATAATGGTCAATCATCACTCAATCAATCACTTAATAAGCTCATTAACTTTATAATTGCCCACTTTACCTGATGGCCCTAACCTGCATTCACATGCTTGTTTGCATCCTAATTTAAACGTAAAGGATTCACTATATTGTGCTGACTTGCAAAAAACAAGCAACAAAAAAACACTTGTGAACTGTACCCGAGTCCGCATAAAACGGGTGATCTGGGATATGAACACAATCATACTAAATTTTGGAAGTGACCCGCTATTGATGATGACTAGCCGCGTTTCCACTGTCGGGCCAGTGCGAGCCAGGGCTTTAAACGGGCCGTGACGGGCTAATAGCACCGGGCCTGCGTTTCCACTGTCGGGCCAGAAGCTCCACAGCGCTTCACTAAAACACGCCCGTAACACGCCTCTCTGGAACAACGTCACACTAACCCATCATTTCACCAACAAATGGAAGTTTGATCAGAAAACTAATCAGAAATCACTGGAAACAGCGTTGAAAACAAACATGATAAAAGCGGCCGTTTGCTGGCATTTTTGTTGTTTACTTGAGTATTTAAAACCCAAGCATCAATGTTTTACCTCAGGTTTACAGTAAAACGTGATACATTGATCATAATGAATTAATTTATGTCAAAACTGCACATTAGTCACTCAGAAATAAATTACCGTTAGGTCTGTTTCACAAAAGAAAGAGGACACACTTACTTCTTCAGTCACGTCTGTTTCTGTTTATCTGGTAGTTACAGGACATAATACATCACATTTAGAAAGAATGATAATTTCTAAATATATGGCACCAAAAATACGACCTGAGGAGCTTTAGCACTCTCTCGACTCCCATACAGATATATTTTTAGTCAGAGAAACAGAGGAAGCTCCCGAAAAAAAAAAAGTTGCTTTATTTTATGATAGTCCAGTATAAAGAGACGAGACATAGGCTACTGACAGATAAAATAAAAACATGATAACCTTTATGATTGGTCTGATTTCTTCAAGCGTTCACTGTTTTTTTACTATGCGTGTCTTCAAGCGTTTACTATGTTTACTATGGTAATGTTAGCGCGCATAGTCTTTTGCATCACAAACAGAAGGCATTCAAACATGAACGCGAGTTAAATTATTTTAAAAGTCTTTAATGCTGACAGAATCATCCGGCGCTGCCGTCTCCAGACTCAGGTAAACTCCGCCTCTGTTCGTAACCACTCCTCTAGCCCGAGCTGGCCCGCTTTGGCCCAAGGTATTCAACGGGCCAGAAATCCTGGCCATTGACCCTGAGCATGCCCCGATCAAGCCCCGGAAGTGACAGTGGAAACGCGACTGGCCCTGGCACGCACTCGCACGGCCCGGCCCTGACCCGACAGTGGAAACACGGCTAATGATTCGATAAAAAGTGTGTGTGTTCTCACTTTCCTGACAAGCGTGACTAACACTCAGCAAACAGAGAAAATGTAGATATTACTGCTCACCTTCAGCAGAAATTGACTCCCGAATGAGAGACGGTATTAAGTAGCCCGGCATTGGCACATGCCTTTATGCTTAGTGGCATCTGGTTGTCTTTGGCATGTGCCAGTGTATAGTGGCATGTGCTAAAACAGTGTCGGTGCAAAAATAGTATTTTAAATTACTTTTGGAAAAATATGTAATAAAAATCTTAATATTATTGTTCTTTCTGTTAATACAGTACAGTGAATAATTTGAAAGTGAAAGTCATTTGCATCTTGGAAATTTTAGCATTATGTAATTTAAAATAAAACAAAACATAATGCCCTAATCTAAGGACTTTTTTTTTTTTGCATATCCAAAATATTTTTTGTCTTCATTATGACAAAAAAATAAATATTTTTTGTCATAATGAACTCAGACTAATTTTCCGCTAATTCTTTTTTGTAAATTGAACTCTGTGTAAAGGATTGTGGGTGATTGGAGGACATGAAGGATACACTTGATGCATCCTTTAAAACAGACTGAATGATGGATGCAAAATGAAAGCTGCTTCCAAGTATCCTTCAAACTGAGACGGCTTTACTAAAATATAGCCTTCTGATTGAGAAACACACTGAAGTGCCAGTGCAGGACAAAATATGATGCAAGCACAAAGTGTTTAGGGTCATAATCAGATATTAGTTTGCCATCTGCAAGCAGGAGGTGTTTGAACTCAGAACTAGAAGTGTAAGACTGAATGTTACAAATTTTGAAGAGCAATGGAGCTTAAAAGTTACTGTTTTAATACATGAATCTGAGAGATGAAACTTGATTGCCAATGTTACTGTAAATTTGTTTTTATTGTCCTTTTGATGATTTTAACAGATTTAACAGATTAAGGCCTTAAATCAAGACAAAAGAAGGGAAACACAACTCCAAAATGCATCACTGTGAGGAGAGAGAGGAGGACGGAAAGGAGAAAGAAGAGTGTGGTGCAGGACCCAGCTGTGTGTCAATGAAGAGTGATCAGTCCATGCGCAACCCTGTTACTTTCACCTCTGACCTCAGGTACAGTACGATACCCATGAATGTATTTGATAAATGCTTTCAAAACAATTTACCATGCATTCAAGCTACCCAGTACTACATGTTGGGACAACAGATTGATAGACAAACAGTAGATGGGTCCAAAATTTGATCAAGATGAATATAGTTTTAAAGCAGCTTCACAGAACACCTTATTGCCTTAAAGGGTTAGTTCACCCAAAAATGAAAATTATGTCATTAATGACTCACCCTCATGTCGTTCCAAGCCCGCAAGACCTCCGTTCATGTTCGGAACACAGTTTAAGATATTTTAGATTGAGTCCGAGAGCTTTCTGTCTCTCCATTGAAAATGTATGTACGGTATACTGTCCATGTCCAGAAAGGCAATAAAACATCATCAAAGTAGTCCATGTGACATCAGTGGGTTAGTTAGAATGTTTTGAAGCATCGAAAATACATTTTGGTCCAAAAATAACAAAAACTACGACTTTATTCAGCATTGTATTCTCTTCTGGGTCTGTTGTCAATCCGGGTTCACGACTCTGCAGTGACGCTGCTGACGTAAGACGCTGCTGACGTGTTATCTGGTGCTGAGCTTCGTTTACAGTCTAAGGGAGACGCACGCTGTATTCAAGTTATACTACATTGTTCCTCTGTTTCGAAATCCTTAGATATGTTTGCAAAGATTGTTTTGTTTACAGCGTGCGTCTGTAAACGAAGACTGTAAACGAAGCTCAGGCGCACCAGATAACACGTCAGCAGTGTCTTACGTCAGCAGCGTCACTGCGGAGTCGTGAACCCGGATTGACAACAGACCCAGAAGAGAATACAATGCTGAATAAAGTCGTAGTTTTTGTTATTTTTAGACCAAAATGTATTTTCGATGTTTCAAAACATTCTAACTAACCCACTGATGTCACATGGACTACTTTGAGGATGGTGATTTGAATTACATAATCAAAACAATATGAAACCAGTTTATTGAAAATTATAGGTTTTGTAAAGTTACCATTATGGTGATCTGGGTTTCCTTTAGTTGGTCAGTTTGACTCTTGGTGTTTTTATGTGAGCTTGTGGTCTTTGTAACAGTTTTTACCAAAATACATAATTTTTTACATAGGAAGCCAAAAACAAAAATGATCAGGTGATTTAGTTTGAACCATCATGAAGTAGAATGATTCACTAATCTCATCACTGACCAAAAATAGTTATTTGTAATTAATAAATTATTTTCACCAATGATAATTTATTACCACCGATCTGACACTATGAATTGTGATTTTAAAAACATTGTGGGTTAAATTATTTTTGACACACACAGACATCAAGAATTCGCATATTAATCTCAACAATGGTGACATGCTTTTTGCAGCAATGCATGCTGGGAGCCACCATATTATACAACAAATGGCTGCCAGAATGCAATGCAGCATTAAGCATGTCACCATTGTTGAGATTCAGAAGATGATTCTTGAAGTTTTCTTGCAATGTAATTAGAAATTAAAATTAAAATTCAGAATCTTTGATCTTTGGCAAAAAAAAAATATTGGTGGTAAAAATCTATTAATAACAAGTGAGTGGTCAGTGATGACATTTGTGAAACATTTTTCTATATGATGATGAAATGTATATCACTTGATAATCTTTGTTTGTGGTTTCTTTTGCAACAAATTATGTGGTTTGGCAAACACTGTTACAAAGACAACAATTAACATATCAAAATTTAAAGAGTCAAACTGCCCAACTAACGGAAACACTTATCACCATAATGGTGACCAAACATTTTCAATATAACATCAACATTTAAATCTCTGTTAATTCTTAAAAAGATCTTCTGTAGATGATTGAAAAAAATAAGGTCAAACTGGTTTGTAATAACAGAGATTTCATGTCTTCTCAGTTGATTTCATCTAAGGCTGTGTCTGTATGCCAGTTGTAGTTCTTTTGTTTCTCTTTTCTTCAGTGGTTCTGCTTGTTATCATCAGGTGTCTTCAATAATCGAACAATCATCACTCAATTAATCACTTAATTATCTAATTAACTCAACACTGCTTCAGTGTTACTTTTAACACCCTGCTGGTGGTTCCCATATGAACACCGGTCGGTGTTAATTTAACACTGGAGAATTTACTGTGTATCAACCTGTAAACTGTGTGCTAAAACTTTTTAACATGTAAATTTAGTTGATGTTTTTTTTTGTATGTTGTGATCAGATCTGTGCCATCCTCTACATCCCAATATCAGACCCATATTATGCAGGTAACAACTGAAGCAGTCCTGCAGACACACACACTGGAGACTAGAGACTTGCAGAGAGTGAAAGACCATCACAAAACCAGCATGAAGCACAAGTATGAGAGATTATTTGAGGGAATCAAACTCCAAGAGAATGAAAACCTCCTGAACAGGATCTACACACAGCTCTACATCATAGAGGGAGAGAGAGAAGGAGTGAATGAAGAACATGAGGTTTTACAGATGGAGAAAACAGCCAGAACACAACAATCACAAGACACTCCAATTGACTGCAACGACATCTTTAAAGCCTCACCTGAACTAGGATGTGAGGAGAAAGACCAAATCAAGACGGTTCTTACTAAAGGCATCGCTGGAATCGGGAAAACCGTCTCTGTGCAGAAGTTCATTCTGGACTGGGCCGAGGGAAAAGCCAATCAGGATGTAGATTTCATGTTCGTGCTTCCATTTCGAGAGCTAAACTTGATCCGAGATAATCAGTACAGTCTTCACAGACTTCTGCTGGACTTTCATCCTGAACTTCAAGATCTGGACTCAAAGATTTATGAGGCGTGTAAAGTTGTGTTCATCTTTGATGGTCTGGATGAGAGCAGATTCACACTGAGGTTTTCAGATGCTCAGGAAGTTTCTGATGTGACTGAGACTTCATCAGTGGGTGTGTTGATGTCAAACCTCATTAAAGGAGATCTGCTTCCCTCTGCTCTCATCTGGATCACCTCCAGACCAGCAGCAGCCAATCAGATCCCCTCCAAATTAATCAACCGTCTGACAGAGATTCAGGGATTTAATGAGCCTCAGAAGGAGGAATATTTCAGGAAGAGAATCAGTGAAGAGCATCAAGCCAGCAGAATCATCTCACACATCAGAAGAGCAAGAAGCCTCCACATCATGTGCCACATACCTGTCTTCTGCTGGATCTCATCCACTGTGCTTCAGAAACTCCTGAAAGAAGATCTGAGTGCAGAAATCCCTCAAACTCTGACTGAAATGTACATCCACTTCCTGTTGATTCAGATCAACATGAGGAATCAGAAATACAAAGAGGAAGATCCAGAGATGCTCCTGCAGTCCAACAGAGAAGTGATTGTGAAACTTGCTGAAGTGGCTTTCAAACAGCTGATGAAGGGCAATGTGATGTTCTATGAGGAGGACCTGAGAGAGAGCGGCATAGACGTCACTGACGCCTCAGTGTATTCTGGGATTTGCACTGAGATCTTTAAGGAGGAATCTGTGATTCATCAGAGGAAAGTCTACAGCTTCATTCATCTGAGCGTTCAGGAGTTTCTTGCTGCTTTCTATTTGTTTTACCATTATGTAATGAAACATGTTGACACATTGCAGTTTTTTGATGTAGTGCATAATCTGCAGAGGGAAATAGTCAATAAAGCCCTTGAGAGTGAGAATGGACACCTGGATCTGTTCCTGCGGTTCCTGCTGGGCATCTCACTGGAGTCCAATCAGAGACTCTTACAGGATCTACTGACACACACAGAGAACAGCTCAGAGAGCATCAGGAGAACCACACAGTACATTAAAGAGAAGATCAAAGATGGACATGGACTCTCCGCTGAAAGATCCATCAATCTGTTCCTCTGTCTGCTGGAAGTCAAAGATCAGACTCTGTCCAGAGAGATTCAGGAGTTTGTGAAATCAGACAAACACTCAGAGACGAAACTCTCTCCTGCTCACTGCTCAACAATCGCATACATGCTTCAGATGTCAGAGGAGGTGCTGGATGAGCTGGATCTCAAGAGATACAACACATCAGATGAGGGGAGAAGAAGACTGATACCAGCTGTGATCAACTGCAGGAAAGCTCTGTGCGTGTTTAATTTTGTCCTAATGTTTTAAATTGTGTCTTAATCATTTCATTTGAACATCTTTTACAAATAAATAATGATATAATGGAAATACAGTTGAAAACATTTTGTTTGAATCTTTTTCAGTCTTGCTGGCTGTAATCTCACTGGTCAGTCCTTTGAAATTATATCATCAGCTCTACAATCCTCAAACTCCGTCCTCAGAGAGCTGGATCTGAGTAACAATGACCTGCAGGATTCAGGAGTGAAACTGCTCTCTGATGGACTAAAGAGTGCAAACTGTCAGCTGGAGATACTGAGGTGTGTTAGAGCATATAAGGGATAATCTACAGTCAGCCGGTCATAATGTTGATGTGTGTTTGTTAATGATCTTACTGTGTGTGTGTCTGTAGGTTGTCTGGCTGTATGGTGACACAGGAAGCCTGTGGTTATGTGTCTTCAGCTCTGAGTTCAAACCCCTCACACCTGAGAGAGCTGGACCTGAGCTACAATCACCCAGGAGAATCAGGAGTCCAGCAGCTCAACGACAAACTGGAGGATCCAAACTGCTCTCTGCAGTTTCTCAAGTATGTTTAGACGTTGCGTCTCATATGTGTGCCTAAATGTAATTAGGGGTCACCAAAGAGGGATCTTTTGTTAAGAAATAATATTTTTATGGTCATCATTTTTAACTGACTTTATCTGATGTAATACAGCAGAATCCACAAATCTCACATAAGAGAAAATTTTTTTTATATCAAATTGTGAGGGTGTAAGCATAGAGGACTGTTACTTTAATACTAAATTAGCTTTAAGAAAAAACAAATTATTACAACCCATATATTTTTAAATTCCTACTGGGATTCGAGAGAGCCTAGTGTTAAAGGGTAACACCTTGCTATAACAATTTGCAGCACTTATTTAAAACTTTTGTTGTGGTATTTTTTGCAATGTTTGATTGCAATGTTTTGTTGTCTGTGCTGACCTGCACATATGATTCACTCTGTGTAACCTGTCTTTGGGTCTGGAGCACACTGGTGTGTGCTGCAGTGGTTCACGTGACACAGATACAAAATCAGGGGCTGTATTCACAAAACAATCTTAAGGCTAATTGTTTCTCTTAAGCAACTCTTAAAAATTAGGGATATGTTGCTCCTAATATTAGGACTAATATATTTTTTGTCTTGAAGGAATTCACATAGCATTTAATGCTAAAATTACTGTAGCTCTTAAACCCAGTACAGCTTAAAGGGGACCTATTATACAAATTTTTAAGATATGTAAAATAAGCTTGATGTCTCCGGAGAGTGTATATGAAATTTTAGCTCAAAATGCCTTACAAATCATTTTTATAGCATGTTAAAATTGCCAGTTTCTGGGGGTGAGCAAAAATGTGATGGATCCAAATGATTTGGATTTGCTGTTGCAGAAAGATTTTGTCAAAGACAAAAGGTATACGAGCCTCTGGCTGCCAGCCAACAAGAGCTTGACCAAAGGACTTGAGGTTTATGCACCTCAGCTGTGTTGTGTATGAGCACTGCTATGACAAGAAGACAGATGGCAAGGAACTTTGTTCTGTAGTGAGAGCACCACAGTAATTCAGGTAGTTTTACAGTCCTGTAGTTTGAGCTTCCTTTAGAAGTAGTTTGTACCGTGTTAAAAACACTCCTGAGACTTGGCTGAAGAACCAAATGCTGTCTTAATTGAAGGTAGTCCAAAGAGTTGTCAAAAGCAAGCAAGGTTACAAATAGGGATCGACCGATATGGATTTTTTAGTGCCGATGCCGATACCGATTTTTTTTTCATCAGCCTTAGCCGATGACCGATACGGGCTGCCGATTTTCTTGGGCCGATATTTGGAGCCGATACTGCTTTTGCTCACTCAATTTACATCATAAAAATGACACGATGATAACAAATGTTACAAGTCTCAATTTAAAAAAGGAACATTTATTGAACTTAAAAAAACAATATTTGACAAATATTAAAAACATGTGAGGTAGAACAAGTAAAAAAAAAAAAAGAAGTTCAGTGCTGAAAATACTGAAAATAAATATTTAAGCATAATTCAAATTCTGAAAATAAATATTTAAGCATAAATAAAATAATTACACTATTGCACAGTAGCAAGCAAGCAGCATAATAAAGTGCAAACTGTACTATACTTCATTTTAAAAGTAACCAACTATTTACAACCTAGTCCATTTTATACAAAACAAAAACGATTTTAAAACAAATAGATTCTTAGTTTATTATGAATTAGGGACTGTTCACATATCGCATCTAAAAACGTGTGGAAAGCATGGCCGCGCCGCGTTTTCCTTTCTACCCTTTCTACAAGCGCTTGCGCTTCCGTGGCGTCTGTCGTTGCTATGGAACCATGAACTGCGATCTCAATGACGAGGAAGTAAGGATTATTTTATTTCTAGCCCTTTACGACTGCATATATTTATGGAGATGAGAAATAAAAACCCGCCCTGTCCAGCTATGATCAGCTGTTCAGCCGAGCTTTCAATGTTGTCATGGAAAGGTCAGTTGTTTTTTGTCACATGACACATGTTTTGGTTTTATCTCACCACGGCATAGGAGCGCCTGGACAAATGAGCGCACTGCATCGCATGCGTGTCGCAACCGCGTCGCTTCTTTTATGAGCACACGTCCAAACCTCAGCCAGGTGGTTGCTGAATAAAACTCCCACAAATATCACGGAATCACGTCAGCATTATTTAATCCTATGAACAGTGTTCGTAACTCCTGCCGTATGCATATGGATAGCCTCAAACTTAGCTATTTGCAGCTCCCTAAATACAATGATAAGCAGTTTTATAGATGAGGCATTCGCGTTTTCCATTTGGACCCACAAACTTGCTTAGCTATAGTTGCACGAACATATAGAACAACATGTTTCCACTTTTAAAGTGTATGGCAATATTTCAGCTAAGTCAAACAGTTAAAAGATGCCTTGAAAGTTTAAAACTTTAAAGTTTAAGTTTTAAAACTTTAAAGTTTAGTTTAGTTTAGTTTACCGTTGTCTTGAAGAGGCTTCCAGCACTCTGCTAGTGTGGGAGGGGCAGTGCATGGGCTGCACGTGAACTGCAGCGTCTCCAGCAACACAGAGCTACCTGCGGACGCCTGTCTGTAAATAATGCCGGGAAAAAACTATCGGCGAACGCAGCAGCCGCGTATCGGCCGATGCCGATACACGTAAAACCCGCAAATATCGGCCCGATTTATTGACCGATATATTGGTCGATCACTAGTTACAAACATACTGAGATCAAGATTATCCAGACAGGGTAAAATACAAAAAACCAGGCAGACGACAAGAACACAGGATCCAGGACAAGAATACAGGCGCTCTGACACACAGTGGTAGTGATGGGACGGTTGATACCAGGGCTCCGGCGCTCCAATGCAGTTTTCAAAGCACTATTGTATCACACACTGTACCAATGCTTGTATCAAAATTACAGTACCACGTGATTGATGATTGATTTTTTTTTTTTTTTTAAAGCAGAACACCCAAAATATTTTTTCAATTAATATAATTATGATCACATAGCCTACTTGTATATTTTAGATTATTGATCAATATGTGAATCTGTTGACCAGGCTACACATGACAGGAGTTGTGGTCTCATTAATTTCTATGAGATTAGATAGAACTGTATTGATCCCACACTTATATGTCACGGACTTCCGAATCTTTGTTTGGTCACATACTTGTTCTGCTCTGCAGTGATAAGTTAGATATGTTGGAGAAGACAAGTCTGACCACCAGATGTCACTAATGCGCATTGTGTTAAAAGCTTCAAGTAATAAACCGTTTTCGGCACAATTTGATGAAAGCCTCAAATGCTTCAGAAAGCTTTGGTTTCCCATCACTATACAGTGGCAACATTAGCCAGTGCAAACAAGGTAACAATACACAGGTGTACTGAATGAAGCCATAATCAGTCCAGGCAAAGGATTGTGGGGAATATAGTCCTTAATAGTGACACAGAGACAAAACGAGTGTCCTCTGGAAGAGCTCATATTCACTCCAGCTGGAGGATGTGACAATTTGGATTAAACTGTTTGATTCATTTGTATTACTTTTAGGGACAGCAATCTCTCAGGTTTAATTAACAATATCTTAACTTGTGTGTTGAAATAATCTGATGGGTCTGATGGGTTTGGAATGACATGAGGGAGAGTAAATGATAAAAATAAACTCATATGTAAACTTTTATTAAAAGCCACAAAACTTTAATTTTATTTGCAATTTTATTTATCTTCCCACATATCATGTAATTTTTGTTTGTTTATTTGTTTGTTTTGTGTATGTTTTTGTCTCTGTATAGTTTGGACCATGGTGGAAATTTCAGGATCACACCAGGACTGGCAAAATGTAGGTCCTACACAGACACACACACACACACACACACACACACACACACACACACACACACACACACACAGAGACACACACACTGGTAGGGCTGGGTAAAAAGTATAAATTCCTCAATTTAAATCGATTGTCATTTTGAAGAACTGTTATCGATTCTTAAATCCCAAAAATCTCTCAGTCAATAGCCCTATTCAAACAGGAATAGTTTTAATAGGGTTGTTAGTGAATTTGTTTCACAGACGTGAAATTGTGAAAATCCCAGTGCAAATGACCTAGTGTTTTAGACTGGCCATTTAATACCAGTGTTAAGTAAGAGTAAGATACTTGTCTAGATTTCTCTGCTCAATTATTAATTTAAACAGCCACTGCTATAAAACTCATTAAAGTTTACTTAAATGTTGTTGTTTTTTTTATATAATAAATTAAAATCATATAAACAATTAATAATTTAAAAGATGTATATACGTGACGCACGCACAGGACATGACCTTTGTAACGGCCACATCTACAAAACACACAGTCCCAGCTCTGTAATATACACATAGATGTTAGTCCCGTCTAAATCAGTACTTGAAATCATAGACATCGAGTGATAAGAATTGTTACTTAAACACTGTTTAGAAAACTAGTCCTGTTTGAATAGGGCTTTTGCTGTTTTCAGTTGATGAATGAACAAAACTTTGTAGCGCATGTCCCATCTAATAAATTGCAATAAGCTTTTTGCTGTGTAACTTCTTTAATGAAACAACATCTCTGCTTTCAAATTCTGCCATTTTTATTATGAAATTCAAAACAATAAATACTGTTTTGGTGCTCTTTAATGTGGTGTGTCAGATCACATAGCACCTTCAGTTCAGGCGAAGCACACGTGAAATGATCATCTCTTCCCCATTATTGCTAGTTAAAGCATATAATAAACATGAATAAACATCAGAAGATATATTGAAAGATGCAAATTACCGCATTCCGTGTAATAGCTCAATCAAATCAAATCAAATCAAATCAAGTATATTTGTATAGCGCTTTTCACAATACAGATTGTATCAAAACAGCTTCACAGTATTAAAATAAAATAATACAACAAAGTTTGTTTCTAGTGGAATTTATTGATTGATAGAATAAAATTAAATATCCCCAAAATATCCCCAACTGAGCAAGCCAAAGGCAACAGTGGCAAGGAACCGAAAAACTCCATCAAGTGACCTAATGGTGTCCTAAAACTCCATCAGGTGACCTAATGGAGAAAAAAAACCTTGGGAGAACCCAGGCTCAGTCGGGGGCCAGTTCTCCTCTGGCATTTATTAACTAGAGGCCGGATTGTAGTTTGAAACTGTGAAATTAACAATATTATATGAATGCCTGGCTGAAAAGATGCGTCTTTAATCTAGTTTTAAACTGGGAGAGTGAGTCCGAGTAACGAACAGTATCAGGAAGGCTATTCCAGAGTTTTGGAGCCAAATGCGAAAATGCTCTCCCTCCTTTGGTTGATCTGGATATCCTAGGTATGACCAAAAGCCTTGAATTTATTGATCTTAAAGAGCGTGATGGATTATAGGGTGATAGAAGATCCGTCAATAGCAATACCTTATAATTAATACAGAACTTTATAGGTAGCCAATGTAGTGATGATAAAATCGGTGTTATATGATCATATTTTCTTGATCTAGTAAGAACTCTAGAGGCTGCATTTTGGACTAACTGTAGCTTGTTTATTGAGGATGCAGGACAACCAGCTAATAAAGCATTACAGTAATCTAGTCTCGAGGTCATGAATGCATGAACTAACTTTTCTGCATCAGAAACTGATAGCATATTACGTAGCTTAGCAATGTTTCTAAGGTGGAAAAAGGCTGTTTTTGTAACATACGAAATATGATTTTCAAAAGACAGGTTACAATCGAGTATAACACCCAGGTCTTTTACTGTAGAGGATAAAGTAACAGGACATCCTACGATGTCAAAGTTGTATTGTGAGAGGTTCTGTGGGCGGTTTTTTGAACCGATAAGTATTACCTCTGTCTTGTCTGGATTTAATAAAAGAAAATTACGCGTCATCCAATCTTTTATATCTTTAACACACTCTGTCAATTTGGATAATTTAGCGTTTTCATCCGGCCGTGATGAAATATATATTTGAGTGTCATCAGCATAACAATGGAAACTAATTCCATGTTTCCTTATAATATTTCCAAGTGGCAGCATATATATTGAGAATAACAGAGGGCCCAACACAGATCCCTGCGGCACTCCATAGTTTACTGGAATTATGATCGATTTTTCTCCATTTAAATAGACAAAATGGTAGCGGTCTGATAAGTATGATCTAAACCAGCTTAATGCTTGTCCTTGAACACCAGTATAATTTTGTAGTCGATCTAAGAGTATTGTATGATCTATAGTATCGAACGCAGCACTTAGATCAAGTAAAACTAGTATTGAGATGCAGCCTTGGTCAGAAGCTAAGAGTAAATCATTTGTGATTTTAACGAGTGCAGTTTCAGTGCTATGATGCGGCCTGAATCCTGACTGAAACTTTTCATAGATATCATTTTCTTGCAAGAAAGAGCCCAGTTGAGTGGACACAACTTTTTCTAGTATTTTAGACATAAAAGGTAGATTTGAAATGGGTCTATAATTTGCTAGATTATGCGGGTCTAATTGTGGTTTCTTAATGAGAGGTTTTATCATTGCCAGTTTAAATGTTCTTGGAACATGACCTAAAGATAAAGACGAGTTAATAATATTGAGGAGAGGCTCTTCCACTAAAGGTAACACTTCCTTCAGTAGTTTAGTTGGTATAGGATCTAATAAACATGTTGTTGTTTTAGATGAAGTGATAAGTTTATTTAACTCTTTTTGTTCTATAGTTGTAAAGCACTGTAATTGTTCTTGCGGGGGGAAAATTGAGGCTGAATTATAAGGTGCGATTGAGGATTGAACGTTTACAATTGTGGTTCTGATGTTTTCTATTTTCTCAGTGAAGAAGTTCATGAAATCATTACTACTAAACTGTAACGGGATATTTTGTTCGGGTGACGTCTGTTTATTTGTTAGTCTAGCCACGGTGTTAAATAAAAACCTAGGATTGTTTTGGTTGTTTTCTATTAGTTTGCGGAGGTGCTCAGCCCTGGCCGCTTTTAGGGCCTTTTTATAACGTGACATACTGTCTTTCCACGCGATTCTAAAGACCTCTAAATTAGTTTGTTTCCATTTACGCTCTAAATTACGGGTTTCTCTCTTTAGAACATGCGTAGTATTATTGTACCATGGTGCTTTAATTTTCTCTGTGACCTTTTTTAATCTAACGGGTGCAACAACATCCAATGTTCTAGAGAGAATGGTGCTCATAGTGCTAGTTAGTTCTTCTAGTTCATCTGTTTGTTTGGGTTCAGGCAGCAGCTGAGACAGATCAGACAAGCAACTCGAGAAATGATCTATGGTGGATGGAAGGATTGTTCTGCCTGGTCGAAAACGCGGCGCCGCATGACATTACAGCAGTACGTAATATGCAAGTTACCAAGTAATGGTCAGTGACATCATCACTTTGTGGAATGATATCTATATCGGTTGGATCGGATCCATATGATATAATTAAATTGAGTGTGTGATTAAGACGATGAGTTGGTCCGGTGACGTTTTGTTTGACCCCAAAGGAATTTAATAAATCTATAAACGCAGCCCCTAACGCATCATTTGGATTATCTACGTGTATGTTAAAATCTCCAACAATTAATGCTTTATCTACATTGACCAATAGATCTGAGAGAAAATCTGCAAACTCTTTTAGGAAATCAGCGTAAGGCCCAGGCGGTCTATATACGGTAGCCAAGGCTAGAGATAATATGGATTTTTTTCTAACATCTAAGAGCGTAACATTTAGTACAAGTATTTCAAACGAAATAAACTTATAACCCGTTTTCTGAGTAACATTGAGAATATCTCTATAGACCGCTGCAACACCGCCGCCACGACCAATCAGACGGGGTTCGTGCTTATAGGAGTATCCTAATGGAGTAGACTCATTAAGACCGAAATAATCATTAGGTTTAAGCCAAGTTTCAGTAAGGCAAAGTACATCGAAGCTATTATCCGTGACTATTTCATTTACAATAACTGCCTTAGGTGTGAGTGATCTAATGTTTAGAAGACCTAGCTTTAGAAATTGTTTTTGGTTACTAATAGCAACATTTTCTGGTTTAATAACAATTAGATTTTTTCTAGATCCTGCAGTAGATTTATTATTTGATCTCACTAAACGAGGAATAGACACAGTTTCTATGCAATGTTCTACACTATTTATATCAGTTAATTTGGTGCAGCAGAGACTATGATTTGAACTTTTGGTTACTAGTCAAAAGGTATTTAACATTTTGGAGATGTTATCTGACAGAAGATCCGATCCGAATCTGCTTGGGTGTAAGCCATCAGCACGGTAGAGCCTAGGACGCTCCCAAAACAGATTCCAATTATTTACAAAGAGCAGTTTCTGCTCATTGCACCATGATATTAACCATTCATTTAGCGCGAATAATCTACTAAACTTTTCATGACCTAGTCGGTACGTGGGAAGCGGTCCTGACACAATGATCGTTATATCAGGCGATGTGCTGCGTACCGTATCGATCAGATTCCTGAAGTCTTTCTTCAGAACCTCTGTCTGTCGCAGCCTGATGTCGGCCCCTCCCGCGTGCAGGACCACAGTTCCGACGCGCTCGTTCAGAATCTCGGGAACGTGAGCAGCGATTTCAGAAACACGAGCACCAGGAAAGCAGTGACTATGCACCTTACTTTTATTTAACGTAGCTTGTACGTGTCGAACGATGGAATCACCGATGATCACAGCATCGCGTTCTGTTTCGCGAAGAGGGGAGAAGCGGTTTTGTGTGGATATCTCGAAAACCGGGAGGGTCGGAGAGAGTTTTCTTGGTCTAGACCTGACTCGCATCTTCCGCTGCGGAAATATCCAGGCTTCGTGGTGGCATGTTGGAGCCGGCGTAAACGAGACCATAGCTGATCGCGGCCTCGACCCTCGTGACCGATGCTGAGTAACGCACGGAGTAGACGAGGTCGGAGTCAGCGGGTTAGTAACGTTGATCACTGATTTGTGTTCATCGGCGCCTGATGTTTCAAGAGCTAACCGCCGGTCTATCAGCTCGGCTTTTCTCACTAAAAGGTCGTGGATCTGTTTCTCAACAGCTTCCAGCTCAGACTGCAACGCGTGTAGCTCAAATGTGTCCTCACCTGCACCAAAAGGTAGACTACTTACATCTGATATATTCGCCATTTTAACAGATGGACAGTAAGTTAAGTTAGCAACGACGCTACCAGTGATGCTATCAATATTAATACTAATTTATGACTGAAGTCTTGGATATAATCCGTCTTTTTAGTGGTACAGGTGTAGAGTAGACGCACGATAGGCGAAAAAATGTTTGTAAGTGAGTGTGGAGAAGACGCGTTCAGCCGTGATCCACAGGAGTAACCTATAAGAGTATCCGACGTTGGATCACTAATAGGCTTGAGACGCGTCTGCTCAACAGTCTGCGTTGTAACTATGAGGTGAGGAAAAATAGAAAATGTTCGTTGTAAGTGAGTTTAAAGAGAAATCAAGAATTATAAATCAATCGATGGAGCTTCAAAGACAACAACGCGTTCAGACGCGACGCATGCGCATTCAATCAGTATTACAACTATGGGAAGATGGCAATAAAACAGCTTGTATACAGTGTCACGTAATGTTACATTTACCACAGAAAAGCGATTCAATGTCCAAAAACTAGCAAGTCAGCTAGAAATATGAACCTAATATATGCACTATAATTTGTATTAATTGTATTTCTACTTATCCTGTTCTTCAGTAGCTATTTAATGTATGATTAATTGATTTAATTAATTGATTTAGAATCAAATTGTATCAAATTGAAATCAAATCAAATTGCAAGCTTGTGAATTGAAATAAAATCTTGAAATTTGTGTCAATGCCCAGCCCTACACACTGGTATTCCCATCATTATGAGGAAATGACATAGGTGTAGTGATGTTCATACTGTAACAACTGTATTTCTGTCATGACAGAGTGTTTGGTATGGTAATGGATATGACAATGTTAATATGTTTGGCCTTAGCAGAATAGATCTGCTACACTGCTTCTGCTGTAGAGCATGTACAGAGACTTGCTATTGCCAATACATACACAACACACTGCTGTGAGCAAGTAGACACGCTGGTGCTGTGCAATACAGCATACATGAAATAAACCATAGCAGATCTACACAGGTGGAGCTGGGGAAGGTGGGGGGGGGTTTCTGAAAGCTACAGCAAATGCTGACCAAGTATTTGAAGGTTGAGCAGCGAGCTCATTGGCTACTGATACAGCAGGGACCAATCAGCTGTGCCCTACAGAGAATGATGTGATTACAAGCAGATTGAGTTAAAGACCTATCAGCCTGCGCCATCTAGAGTTTCATGATAGAACTTTGTATATTCTATCCTTTACACTAACCTTACCCCTAAAATTATAAGCTGTTTCCCTCAAGGAGACCAAAAAATGTCAAAAATTACAGTTATTATCTACAATGTGGAGACATTTGGTCCTTATAACATACACACACATACAAACACACACACCTGTGCATATTTAACAATGTCAAAGATATGCTGATCTCTCTTGTTGTGTTCAGATGCCTGTGATCTCACACTGGATATAAACACAGCACACACTCAACTCGTCCTGTCTGAGGACAACAGAAAGGCAACATGTGTGAAAGAGCATCAGCCGTATCCTGATCATCCAGACAGATTTGAGCTCCAGGAGCATGTTCTGTGTCGAGAGAGTCTGACTGGACGCTGGTACTGGGAGGTTAAATGGAGTGGCTCGGGTCATGTAGCAGTGACATATAAAGGAATCGACAGGAAAAGTGGGACTGACTGTTGGTTTGGGCTGAATGATAAATCCTGGAGTATGTACTGTTCTGATATGAATTACACAGTGTGGTTCAATAATGAAAGCACTGAAGTATCTGGCCCTTCAGCCCGCTCTAATAGAGTAGGAGTGTATCTGGACTGGTCTGCCGGCACTCTGTCCTTCTACAGCGTCTCTGACACACACACACTCACACACATATACACATTCAACACCACATTCACTGAACCCCTCTATGCTGGATTTGGGGTTTATCCCGAATCTTCGGTGTCTCTGTGTTAGATTTAACAACCTCCTGCGAGAAACCACAGAGACACATTTACACCTCAGAGCAAAACAACGAACAGGTAATCACGATTTCATGCAATTGTAAATTGTCACAATTGTAAGAAATAGAGCTGCAATTGTGAGCTATAGTCACAATGTATGAGGTTGCTTTGCAAAAAACAAGTAATATTGTAATATAAATTTGCAGTGTGAGATATAAAGTTACAGTTATGAGAAATAGCAATTCCGAGATTTAAAGTCACATTGTAAGATATAAAGTCGCAATTACCACAACAAGGTAACTTCCACAAGTGCAAGTAAGAGATGGATCATTCAGGCTTTCTGTCATATTGCTAATGTAACGATATAAAAATTATACTGTTAAATATATTAAGTAGGACGAACACAAAATTGGTCATATCTGCCTGGTATAGCTGTCTATCTGTGAGGGTTTTCCCTTTAATTGAGTCATGATGTCTTATTTTCAGAGCTTGCTCTTATTCTTCCCTTTTGTACCATTTCATGGGAGAGGTAGAGTTCATTTGAGTTCTCAAGTTTTATATATATATATCCATCTTAAATTATGTTTATAATGTTATTTCAATTAAGTGTGTTATTATTTTTTGTATTAGTTTTTTTATTTTATTTTTTATTATTTATCGAATGGTGATAAGTACATTTACCCGAGACAGAACATGTAAGGGAGTTTCACCCATAGAGGATGCTTGTTTGTGTGTTTATATCAAGTATGTTTTCTGTTTTATACAATGTTCTTGTATAAAGCAATCTCTTTCGCTTCATTTGTTTTTTGCCTTTTTGGACTCTTTTGCACCATGATTGCGTGGGAGAGACAGGACATTTAGGAGCAATTCATGTGTGTTTATCAGAAGTGAAAATAAAGATCCAGATGAACAAAAGCCTGTTGCCCCGTGTTTGAGTGTCCAATGTTACTCAATATCTACACAACGCAGAAGTTGTGGTTTCATCTAACTGGTTTTGTGAACTCTAGCAACATCAGTCACGCTTGGCGTCATGATCCACTGGTTACATAAGATGAATGAATTACTTGAGAATATTTAGTTAAGGCACACACAGTGATGATGAACTCACAGAATAATGCTTCTTACACTCTATGTTAGACAGGAGAGATTATGTTAATCCATTTGAGGTAATTGAGATGTTTTATATTTTATTCATTAAATGCAAATGTTTTATCAAAAGAGGGTAAATAATGTTTACGGAAAAAATGTTAATGTTTCATTACTTTAATTTTTCTTTTTGCCTTCCTGAAGTTTAGCTCTTCTCTGAATGGTTTGAAGAGACTGACTGCAGGTCACATATATATGACAGGCTGTTATGTATCAGATAACATCTGTTGATGAGTGAGTCAGAGATGATGGTCTGTAGAAACACTCTGGCTCTTCATTTGGTGTGATCATATAAAAGCTGTTTCAGAGGATCCTCAGACTCAGTTTCATCCTGCTGGATTGTCACAAACAGAGAACTAGATCAGAAAATGTCTTCCTTTTTTGGACAAAAATAAATAAATAAACAATTACCACTTATGGCTATGGCTAAAATTATTGCTATTAACATAACTTAAATAAGATCATCTGTCACAGTGAAATTATGTATTCAGTGTTTTATTTATTTTATTGTTTAACACAATTTTATTTTATTTTTTTCTGGATTCTTTATATTTTTAAAGGATGTAAACGTAAAAGTTAATTATTATTATTTATTTTTTTTATAGCTGAGAAAATCTTTTTTACTTATATTTTGTTATAGCTACCTAAACATTTGGTCATGTAACCTAAAAAATGCGCTAACATGTTTTATTTGAGTGAAAATAAATGATCAATTACAGGTTTTTTTTTTTTTTTTTTTTTTTTTCAGTGAAAATAAATTCCAATTATTGATGAATATGACTGTCTTCATTAGGTTGCAGCAGTGAGAGTAACAGTTGCACAATGTAACACTGGTTTACTTTGCAGTTTGCACATGGGTTAATCACATTCACTGTCTGTCATGTTACATCTGTAAAGTTTAGCAGTCATGGCCTAATGGATAGAGTCAGAGTCAGAGAGTCTCTATACAATTCTTTAAAAAATATAAAATTGCATAAATTATTGAACTACCAAATAATTTAAAGGGAGAAGGCTACATTAAACACATACATTAGCTACATTTTTATGTTAAATCCACTATTGTTTTATATATAATTGTTCAATAGTCTATACAGTGTTAATGCAATTACATCAGAAGTAACTGTAATTAAATTACAAAAAAGAAAAAGAGTAATCCCTTTACTTTTTCAAGGGAAAGGTAATTCAATTACAGTAATTAATTCTTTATTAATGCATTACACCCAACATGTTTATTATTTATTAGCCTATATTTATAATTATAATTATATATTTAAGCTTTAATATTAAGCTTATAAACTGATTGAACGTGTATTCTTTTGAGCTCTTATTTAAATTCACTTGATTCACATGCATTGATATAGTCAGATATTTTCTTTCAGCTGCCATAAACTCTCGCTGCAGCAGAAGTGTTTAAATTCAGGATATTTTTCATCTTTATTTGAGAAGTTAAGTGAATCAAACTGACGCTCTCCATGTTCCGTGTGATTGGCTGTTCGCTGCACGTGACACATGTTCAGACGCACACACTCGAGTTAATCACAAAATCTGGATATAAAACATGAGTTGACACAGAACATTTACCGAGCCCGCTGAACTTGATCGAAACCATGTTGGATTTGTCTGATTTTAGCAAATTTAAACCTAGGCTACTCTGAATCTCGGAGTTTGTTTAACTAGCTTCATTAAACAAATCAATGTCTTTTTTTTTTCTTAGACCCTTCTTGTGCGCCCTCTGTGTCTTTCAAGGGCGCAATCCCTGTGGGAATTCACCCTAGAAAAAAAAGTGAAAGCAGGAAAGTTAGCGACGCCATTCCGAGGCTCTAAACCGTCCATTTTTTTGAGTATTTTATGAGCGCTGTTTCTGTGGTAAGTTCAGTAAGTTTTGTCTCTAAATATGTTGTCATTAAAAATAGCTGCTGTTTGTTTTTTGTTTTTTTTTTGTTGTTTTTTGTTTTTTGCTTTTCTTTACATGGAATTTCAAATAATGTCGACAGATTTGACCAAAATGGCAGAAACGATAATAAAGTAGGCTAAATAATTACTTTACTCAAGTTTTTATTTAGATCTTTTATATAACCTTATTGAAAGCATAGACTGGAAGATGCCGTGTAGGCTACTTATGCTGCGTTCCAGGCAGGTTTTTGAGCACGTAAATCACGACTTCAAACCAGGACTCACGACTTAGTAGCGTTCCAGGCAACCTGTAACCCGTGTTTTTCCAACCTTACACCCGTGAAAGAGAGAACAAAGTACTGTGAGTTTGAAGATATATCTCTACCAGGACATTTTAATGCATAAAGCCATAATTGTAGCCTTCGTACATTTTGAACAAAATCAATGAACCAGTGATTGTCAATGTTGCCTTTAGTGTAAAAACGCCAGAAAATGAGACGCACAATGTTTGTCATGTCATGACGCGATTTTACAAGGAAAAAACTGCCTCTGTTGTCGTAAACTGGGCACAGTTCAAAGTCAGTGCTGAGTACTGTACTTCTACTGACACTAGTAAAACCTGTTTTAAACCAACATGTATTACCACAAATAGCGTTTTAAACCGTGTATAGACTTCAAGTTCCTGTTCTCACACACTGTTGTGGGAAAACATTAAAAGCAAAATAGACAATACGAAATTGATATATGACTGTACCTGTGTTTATTGCACTCAAATGTACTGCTGAGAAATGGAGTACCAGATTAGGATTATTTGGCTTGTAACAAGAGCTCAGCCCTTTTCATAAAATAAGCTTACATAAAGCTAAACATGAAATTTCTATATAGAACATAATGGCACAATAAATGTTAACTTTTTTTAAATTTAAATTTAAATTTTCCACAGGTTCAGTTTAATTAAGTTTAATTGTATTCATGTTATTAATTCCTCTATACCTCGTTTTACAATACCTAATAGCCTCTATTAAGGTTTTACATACAAGCTGAATACATTATTGATAAATCAATATTGTAAATAAATAAATACATTAAAAAAACACAGAGAAAATGTAAAATATTGTAATGAAGGCCTTCTTTGCCGTGTATGTTGGTGTGACTGAGTGTCAGTTCCTCTTTGCAGATGATGTGGTTTTGTCATGTGATGTGTCTTGCAGAATTACACAATTGAGTGTCACAGTGTCTTCTGTAAGTAAAAGCAAATGTGTGTGTATATATAGGCTAAGTGGTTATTAAAGTGGATATTATACACTATCCGCAAGCTCTACTTAGATGTATATATATTATGTTATATAAATTATATAAACGATGGTGTCAATTTCAAACCATTTCGAGCGTGATTCAGACCCTGACAATGTTAACGAACAAGAGGATAATTTCAGTGACAACACTCTTCATCTTCTTTAGCACAGCTCATCCAGGCCTCGCCAACTTTTTTCTGTTACGTGTGCGGGTAATATATTAATGAGGAATGTTATGACTCAGTAAAATCCTGAAAAATTGCGTTGTAGTCCAAATGAGCCATTCGTTGTAGTTCTTGAAAAGTGGATTCTCATTAAAGGAGAACTCCGGTCAATTTTAACATTGAGGTCATTTTTTTGTAAATTTGGAGTGCTGTCAATACAGAGAACAACGACAAAAATCGGTGTTGCCTACACAGTGTTATCCTCATTTTAAAATTTGCACGGTCGAAGTCCATAGTAATCGATTGTCGAGTTCACGCGCATGATCATAGGTAACTAAACCTATGCGCGTGAACTCGACAATCGATTACTATGGACTTCGAGCGAAAACAGGATGTAAATACAGGTATGTGCGCTGGCTGAAATAACATAATTTTTATTCATATCTTTCACATCTACTGCAGTCAGATTCACCCGTGTTCACTCTGAAGGAATCACTCACATTGGCTGTGCACTTGTAATGACACATCAAGGATGTTAAGAGGCTAAAAGCAGGTTTAAAACTTGCCCCATTGAAGTCAACAGGGTGCAAATTTTAAAAAGAGGATAACACGGTGTAGGCAACACCGATTTTTGTCGTTGTTCTCTGTATTGACAGCACTCCAAATTTACAAAAAAATGACCTCAATGTTAAAATTGACCAGAGTTCTCCTTTAATAAAATATTTCCCTTTAGAGTGGACTTTTAGCTTTGTAACCTTGCATATCTTTTTTATGCTCAAACAGCAACATTAAACTCTAACTAAAGTTTAAAAAGTGAAAAAGCATAATACAACCCCTTTAAGAACCCTGATCCCCAACATATAGAACCGTTTCAGCATAAAAGGGTTCTTAAAGATAATATGATTTTAAATGGAACCTTTAAAAAGCCTGTTTTTGAATGTTACATTTCAATTAACTGCATTTTTTACTTTATTATATCATGGGGAAGGTAATTAGATTGCAGTGTCATTTAGATTAAGAGTAAGACTACTTACTACAGCGTCATTGTTTTACAGAAAACCTTTATACTCTATATATCTCCACATAAAAGTTCTGACATCAATCTCTCAACACTTTTGAGAAGTGAGAATGGGAGAACAGGTTCTCTAAAATGAGTCTCCATGTCAAGAGAGAAGATGAGGACACTGCCTCTAAAATGAGTTCCCCATCTCCTGGATCAAGCTGTGTGTCTGTGAAGAGTAAATTTAGGGATGCAGTGACCTCTGACCACAGGTAGCCATTTAAACATTTAGCAGACGCTTTTATTCAAAGCAACTCCAGAAACCTGCAAAAAATCTGCCAAAGGGTAATAATACTTATTTTACAGAATGACGTTTATCTCATATCTTAAATAAGTTATGTTACTCAGAGACTGACATGACTTGTCAAAAATTTTACATTCAACTGTCGCAAATTCATTACCTTGAAAATCAAGTTATTTTTTCTTTTTTTACCAGAAAAGGAGTGGTTTCGAGTATGTTTTTTATTACATTTACAGCTATTATTACCCCTTAGCAGATTTTTTTCTAATTTATATTTGAAGACTTCATGATGCAAAAGCATCTAGGTGTCATTTGAAATTTTCTTCTAGAATGATCATTTTTATCAAGCATGTATGTTTATGTTCAGTTATTTCACTTTAATGGCAATGAAAATTACCCATTAATTGTCATTAAAGTAAAATTACTGAACTTAAACATACAAGCTTGAATAAAATGCTCATTTAAGAAGAAAATTTCAGATGACAACTTGAGGCTTTTGCATCTGAACTCTTCATATATAAACACACACACACACACACACACACACACACACACATATATATTATTCTTACACTATTTCTTATATTCAACTCTTCTCTTTTCATACTCTTTTATATAACAATTTGAAACTTTGTATTACAACATTTCCATTTATCATGTTACTGCCTCCTTAAAGTCCAAATATACTTCAAAAAAAGTTAGTTTTCCATTCTCTGCTCAGGATTTTAAATTTTGAATGGGTGAGCAAAGGTTGACTGTTTTGGTGTTTAGATGAGTATTTACATAGGTGATGCATGTTATGCTCTTAGTAACTAGGGGTCTGAATCTCTAGGCACCTCACGATTCGATTCGATTACGATTCAGAGGGTAACTATTATCGATTATTAACAATTTTTTTTTTTTTTTACTTGCTTGGTACTTTTAAAGCAAAGTATTTATGATGACCCATAACGAACTTACTTCCATCTTCCTATATTAATTTTATTAATAAAACAAATGGAAGTGATTTGAACATTGCAAAGAACCAACAGGAAAATAAATGTGTGCCTGTACTAGCAGCATACTTGTAGTAAATTAATACAAACTTCAGCATATTCTGAATCTCTAGCATTTAATAATAGACTTCTAACCAACGTCCTCTTATTATTTCCAATGAGCAATATAATCCTTCAGACAAAAAAACAGTTTGCTGTAGCAAAATCACACAGTTTTCATTCAAAAATATAGAATTATGTACCAGCAGCTCTCATATAATGCTTGTGGACTTATGCATATTCTGAATAATTAGTAACATACAAAGCCGCTCTTATACACAACTAAATAATAAAGAGTTATAACTTGAAATGTTTGCTGTATACCACAATCAAAAACAGCTTATACAAAAAAAGTGAATGAACATCTGAAGAGAGCACAGTTAAAATGTAACTTTTTGTGACTGGCATTGCACATATTGCAGGGCAGTATAACGTACGTATAACAGATTGGTTTACAGTACATTGATGTGAAAACTAAATACTGAAATCAGCTTTCATACAAAAAATACTAAATAGATAACAATGAATTGCCAATTTTCCATACGTTAGCTTTTAACGAAGAGGGTGCAGTTCGAATTTGGCGCTCCGCCATCATGCGTGTCTGTTATGTGCGCGCCACAGACTGCACATCCGCTTTAGAGTTCCGCCTTTTGCGTTCCGTCAATATTACGTTATTAGGAAAAAAAGAAAAAAAATTTTTTTTAGAGAATCGATTTTTGGACATTTGTGAATCGATTCAGAATCGTCCGCATCGCGATGCATCTAAGTCTAAGAATCGATTTTTTTCCCCCACCCCTATTAGTAACACAACAAATACACAACAAAAATTACAGTCGTGATAAAAAGGGCAGTTAAGAAAGCATAGTGATGGGAATATGTTTGCACCAGCTCTGGAATTCAGTGTATTTATCCATTTCTGCTGGAGGTATCAGGCCTTCATGATGAATCACTTTGTTGTATTCCTCTCTTTGGATAAAAGTGTCAGAAATTATCAAATGTAAATCTAAGGTTCATTCAAGTTATTCAGTATTTTTAGTGCTGTGAAACGCTGTTTTGTTTGTCATTTGTCAGCATCAGCAGGAGGATGAGACTGAGATCAGAGTCTCCAGAACCCAGCGGTGTGTCTCTCAAAAGTAACACATCCATGAGGCAACCCATTGGACTCAGTGATGGACAAGTGACCTCTGATCCTCCGTTAGTACAAAAGTTTACTTATTAATTTACAGCAGTGCAACTTTGATACGAACTGAATCTCTGTGAAAAAACACTACGTACTCTAAAGTATACAAGATATGCATTCTGGTAACTGATATATTTCTGATGGTCTCCAACAGCCATCAGCTGTGTTTACACTTGCATTTACATTACACTGAGATCCGTTCATAATGCGTCCACAACTACCTTTGGATCAAGACACACACGTCAAATAAGGGCGTACTCACACTAGGCATGGTTGCCTTGTACCAAACCTGAACTACGGTGTACATTTTAGGACATCCTCAGACCTCAGTCATATGATGAAAAGTTATCATGCTTTAGGTCTCAGGAAAAACAAAGTCAGGTGTCAGGTCTCGTACAATTAGGCATCGGGCAAAACAGACTCAAAACAAAAAGGTATCGGATGAAACAGCCTCAGTCTAATTGATTCATGCCCAAGATGGGCCAGGGCACTATACGGAGTGATTACACTATTCATATGATCCATATTTGTGGGTCAAATGTGCTCTGGCACGGTTCAGATTGCCTAATGTGAGTACACCCTAACATTCCCATCAGAAACATGTTTAAACTTATCTTTTCATTGTACATGTGGACAACATCCGGATACAGGATTCATGTTAATGTCAAGTGCTAAACGCTGCCATTGTAATCTCTGTCATTGTTTTGTTTTGTTTTGTTTTTTTGCTGCTCTTTTTAAAATTTATTTCAGGAGGAGAAAGATACATGAGCTGATCAGATCTGTGCCATCCTCTACATCCTACTATCAGATTCACCATAGACAGAACAAAACTGAAGCAGCCCTGCAGACACACACATTGGGTACTGGAGACCTGCAAAGAGTCAATGACCAGCACAAAACCAGCATGAAGAAGAAGTATGAGAGATTAGTTGAAGGAAACAAACTCCAAGAGAATGAAACCCTCCTGAACAGGATCTACACACAGCTCTATGTCATAGAGGGAGAGAGAAGGAGTGAATGAAGAACATGAGGTTTTACAGATGGAGAAAACAGCCAGAACACAACACTCACAAGACACTCCAATCTTCTGCAATGACATCTTTAAAGCCTCACCTGCACTAGGATGTGAGGAGAAAGGCAAAATCAAGACTGTTCTTACTAAAGGCATCGCTGGAATTGGGAAAACTGTCTCTGTGCAGAAGTTCATTCTGGACTGGGCAGAGGGAAAAGACAATCAGGATGTAGATTTCATGTTTGTGCTGCCATTTAGAGAGTTGAACTTGATAGGAGATCATCAGTACAGTCTTCACAAACTTCTGTTGGACTTTCATCCTGAACTTCAAGATCTGGACTCAAAGATTTATGAGGAGTGTAAAGTTGTGTTCATCTTTGATGGTCTGGATGAAAGCAGAATCACACTGATGTTTTCAGACACTAATACAGTTTCTGATGTGACTGAGACTTCATCAGTGGGTGAGTTGATGTCAAACCTCATTAAAGGAGAGCTGCTTCCCTCTGCTCTCATCTGGATCACCTCCAGACCAGCAGCAGCCAATCAGATCCCTTCCAAATACATCAACCGTGTGACAGAGATTCAGGGATTCAATGAGCTTCAAAAGGAGGAATATTTCAGGAAGAGAATCAGTGATGAGCATCAAGCCAGCAGAATCATCTCACACATCAGAAGAGCAAGAAGCCTCCACATCATGTGCCACATACCCGTCTTCTGCTGGATCTCGTCCACTGTGCTTCAAAAGCTCCTGGAAGAAGATCTGAGTGCAGAAATCCCTCAAACTCTGACTGAAATGTACATCCACTTCCTGCTGATTCAGATCAACATGAGGAATCAGAAGTATGAAGAGAGAGATCCAGAGAAACTCCTGCAGTCCAACAGAGAAGTGATTGTGAAACTTGCTGAAGTGGCTTTCAAACAGCTGATGAAGGGCAATGTGATGTTCTATGAGGAGGACCTGAGAGAGAGCGGCATAGACATCACTGATGCCTCAGTGTATTCTGGCATTTGCACTGAGATCTTTAAGGAGGAATCTGTGATTCATCAGAGGAAAGTCTACAGCTTCATTCATCTGAGCGTTCAAGAGTTTCTCGCTGCTTTCTATTTGTTTTACCATTATGTAATGAAAAATGTTGACACATTGCAGTTTTTTGATGTAGTGCATAATCTGCACATCGAAATAGTCAATAAAGCCCTTGAGAGTGAGAATGGACAGCTGGATCTGTTCCTACGGTTCCTGCTGGGCGTCTCACTAGAGTCCAATCAGAGACTCTTACAGGATCTACTGACACACACAGAGAACAGCTCAGAGAGCATCAGGAGAACCACACAGTACATTAAAGAGAAGATCAAAGATGGTCATGGACTCTCTGCTGAAAGATCCATCAATCTGTTCCTCTGTCTGCTGGAAGTCAAAGATCAGACTCTGTCCAGAGAGATTCAGGAGTTTGTGAAATCAGACAAACACTTAGAGAAGAAACTCTCTCCTGCTCACTGCTCAACAATCGCCTACATGCTTCAGATGTCAGAGGAGGTGCTGGATGAGCTGGACCTCAAGAAATACAACACATCTGACGAGGGTAGAAGAAGACTGATACCAGCTGTGATCAACTGCACTAAAGCTCTGTGAGTGTTTAATCATGTGTCTAGTTCTTTCTAAAATGACTTATGTTTTCTGTTGTTTTGTGAAGTAATTCATCTTGAATTTTGTTTTGCTTATTTTAAATAATTATATAATAAGTCATGATATTATTAAAATAAAGTAATTTACTTATTTTACCAGAATGAAGCTGATATTTTTGTAATGCCAGTTATGGATATGTTCTGTTCTCTTTCAGTCTTGCTGGCTGTAATCTCTCTGCTCAGGATTGTGAAATTGTGTCATCTGCTCTAAAATCCTCAAACTGTGTTTTGAGAGAGCTGGATCTGAGTAACAATGACCTGTGGGATTCAGGTGTAAAGTTGCTATCTGATGGACTGAAGAGTACAAACTGCCAGCTGCAGATACTGAGGTTTGAAATCAATGTTACATTTACATTTATGCATTTGGCAGGCGCTCTTATCCAAAGTGACTTACATTGCATTTCAAGGTACACATTAACATTCTTATCAGTTCTTGCTTTCCCTGGGAATCGAACCAATGACCTTGGTGGTGCAAGCGCCAACGCTCTACTGTTTGAGCTACAGAAAAGCATTATGTTGATTATTTAATAGTTATTGTTCAATACTTTTTTGCTGTTTACTGTTTTTTGTGTTTGTAGGTTGTCAGGCTGTATGGTGACAGAGGAGGGCTGTGGCTATGTGTCTTCAGCTCTGAGTTCAAACCCCTCACACCTGAGAGAGCTGGATCTGAGCTACAATCACCCAGGACAATCAGGAATCCAGCTGTTTAACAAACTAAAGGATCCAAAATGCTCAATGCAGATACTCAAGTATGTGGGAAGATTTTGACTTTTAAGTGTACTTAGGATGAAATTGGGATCATCAAGAGGGGTGTAATGATGTGGTTGCTGTGCTTTTGCACATTAAGATATGTTCCTGTATCAGCATATTTTGTTGATAATGGAACAACATTCCTGTCTAAACACAGACCTTATCCTATCCCTACCTTTAATTCCTTTAATAAACCTAGCAAGTTAATTAAGTAATTAGTCATTAAAAAGTAAAAAGTAATTACCTAGTAAATCTAGTTTGTTAATTCTTAACCTATGCCTAAAACCAGAGAGAAATGATAGGTAAATAACACTGATGTAGAAACTCATAACCCAGGTTGTGAGCCTTAACTTGACATAAACTTGTCCCAGTATATTGAAAAATTGATTTACAATATATTTATACTATATAATTACACTGTATCGTAAATACATTTTTCAATATATGAATATCGGCAATTCCTTATATATTGTAATATATAAAACATATTAATTCATTATATTATTTCATATATTTTTTCAGTGTATTTACACTATATAATATATTGATCATACATTTATGGATATATATTTTTATTCTGTAAGGGACTTTACAGCGAAAAATGACTAGTTACCAATTTCAATACCACTTGAGTAAAAGTACTTAAATATTTTAACATTACTTAAGTATTTTACTCTTACTGAATGTAGGCTCAAAGATGCACTAGTCCTCAACACTTAAGAGAATTCAGTGAAAAACAAGAAACAGTTGAGGTGTGAGGAGAGCAATCACGTGTTTATTTTCTAAAGTCAAAACACCTCCAATAATCGCAATAATTCACACAACAGCCGACACAGCAGCCTCTTAAATATCTACAGACACTCAAGTCTCAGTTAAGGTTATGTGCTCAAAAGGGGCATTAGGAAACCAATATCCTTCAAAAAGGTCTCTTCAATTTAAAGGATAAATAAAATAATGCTTGGTAAAATCAAATGATCAAAGCCTACTTGCACTGGATGTGCTGGTCAGCCATGTCCTCATCTCATATATGAAACGCCTATGATTTAGCAACTACCTGAAAATGCACTCACATCCGCACAAAGTAGATCTGTTGACAAGTTTTGGTGAGTATGGGTGAGTAGTACCTTCAGTGCCATGTAGATGATGGACTGCTCATTACAGAATTACAGAATAAGAATACATTGAACATCATTTGATGTTTTTGTCTATCTATGCAGTTTGGATCATGGAGGACATTTCAGGATCACACCAGGACTGAGAAAATGTAAGTACACACACACACACACACACACACACACACACACACACACACACACACATCTTTGCATATTTAATTGTTATAGAATAGGGGATCTCAACTCTGGCCATTGAGATCTCATGTCCTGCAGAGTTTAGCTCCACCCCTAATTAAACACACCTGAACAAGCTAGTTAAGTTATTCAGGATTACTAGAACGTTATAGGTAGCTGAGTTTAATCAAGGTTGGAGGTACACTCTGCAGAAAAGGATCTTGAGGGCCAGAGTTGAAAACCTCTGTCATAGATTGTGATCTCCCTTGTATTCAGATGCCTGTGATCTCACCCTGGATCCAAACACAGCAAACACTCATCTCATTCTGTCTGAGAACAACAGAAAGGCAACATGTGTGAAAGAACAACAGCCATATATTGATCATCCAGAGAGATTTGAGAACTATGAACAAGTTCTGTGTAAAGAAAGTTTGACTGGACGCTGTTACTGGGAGGTTGAATTGAGAGGATGGGGTCATATAGCAGTGACATATAAAGGAATCAACCGGAAAGGTGGGATTGACTGTCGGTTTGGACTCAATGAAAGGTCCTGGAATCTTTACTGTTGTGATACGACTTACACTTCCTGGCACAATAATAAGGCTAACAGCACAAACATTCCACCCTCTTCATCTTTATCTAATAGAGTTGGAGTGTATCTGGACGTGTCAGCGGGCACTCTGTCTTTCTACAGCGTCTCTGACACACACACACTCACACACTTACACACAATACACACCATATTCACTGAACCCCTCTATGCTGGATTTGGGTTTTACAATGATTCTGCAGTGTCTCTGTGTCAGATTTAACAACCTCCTTTGAGGAACCACAGAGACATCAGAAACAATGGCATAAACATTTATTTTTTGCTCTCACTATTCAAGTGGTTAACCCATTAATCAATCCGTTTTGAACTTTTGGACAATTTTGGCTGGTCTTTCTCAGGTTCATAAACAGTGTACAGGTGTAACAATATCCAAAGTTGAAACATTTTGGTAACACTTTTCAAGGTTCATTAGTTAACAATAGTTTTTACATGGCTCTGTGGAATACTTGATTTTGATTGGTCAATCACACCATCCAGTGGTATGTTATTCCCAGATTCTCAATATGTTATTCTCATCCAAGTTACTGAAGTATATTCGCTATACGTTTGCTAGGAACGGTTTTCTTCGTGAAAGTTTTACCTTTGTTGAGCTAATAAAATATTAAAACTCAGTCGAATCAATATTTTGTGTACAGTTATTTAATTATGCCATCCAGTATCGTGGACTCGCTCTCTATTGTTTCATACAAACGCAGATGCTGCCATTTTGTGACTATTGTGGGTCCTCATCACCCCGTCAGGGTTTATTCTCGGATAACAACCGGCTGGATGTACATTATCTTACTTATGTATTAACTAACATGAACAAGCAATACATGTGTTACAGTATTTATTAATTTTTGTTAATGTTAGTTAATAAAAGTACAGCTGTTCATTGTTTGTTCATGTTAGTTCACAGTGCATTAATTCATGTTAAGAAATGCAACCTTTGATTTTAATAATGTATTAGTAAATGTTGGAATTAATATTAACTAAGATAAATGCTATAGAAGTGGTGTTCATGCGTAGTTCATGTGTAGTTCATGTTAACTAAGGTAGTTAACTAATGAACCTTATTGTAAAGTGTTACCCATTTTGTTTTAATGTTCCAGTCCAGTATTTGTATATTTTGGATGCAATGTATTTTGGATAAAAGCCAAATGCATAAATGTAAATGCCCTTCTTTAAAAAGTATTGTTCTGTTTTGGGCTACCAATATATGGTAACTTTTAATAGTGTCATTATTCTCTAATTTTTCTCAATTTTGCAGTGGTTGTATTTTTATTGTTTTTTTTGTTGTTTTTTTTACTTTACTGTGCTTAATGTGAGATGATCTAATATGTTATGTGACTTAATCTGACTTTATTAGGTTGCAGCATTGAACATAACTTTAAATGGTCAGATCAGGTTAACATGTCTCTGTATTCTAACAGCTGCACTGTGTAACACTGGTTTTCTTCAATAAATCTTTGCACATGGTGAATCACATTCTCTGTCTGCACCATTGCTTATTTATAGTTTTTTTTTATTTAGTTTTTTTATTCAGAGTGAGAGATCCAGATTGAGGTCATTGCTTGGTTCATCAAGTGTCACCTGACCAGACAAGACATATTTCATCCCAGTTATGACACACACACACACACACACACACACACACACACACACACACACACACACACACACGTACATTTATATATATATATATATATATATATATATATATATATATATATATATATATATATATATACATATATACTCCTGTGTATATACTGTACATATGGAGCCTGTCATCACTTGTGTTAGTTCATGTGAGCTGCAGGTTCTCATTAGATTAATAAGTGTGTAGTTGTGTCATGTTTTCTGCAGGAGAGGCTGGAGGCTTCAGTCAATGTGCTGTCACTGTGACCTCATGAAACAAACATGTAAAACCGCTGTTGAGCACGAACCGGTGAGTTCAGAAATCAATCCATGCATCATATTATATCCATAAATCTATATACTTCATCAGTTCTTGGAGTTCAGTTCTCTAGTTTGAAAACATGGATGAAATGATTCATTTCATTTACAGTGCCATGAGAGTGACTGAGGAAGAGATGAAGATGGATGGTGTTGATGTTCATGAGGTATGATCTGCTGTTCTGGGGAGAGTTTCCCAAAGACGAGCATAGTCGCAAGTTCCCTTAATACCAACACAACAGTTTCTTATAAAAGGAATAATTTGCTTAATTCATAGAGATTTTCCCTTATGGAAAGAAAATATATTTATGATCAATATATTAAATGGTTTAAATATCTTGAAAAATATATGCAATCATTTTACAATATATTGAATAATACATAGGGAATTGCTGCTTTTCATATTTTGAAAAAAATTGACAATATATTTACTATATAACACAAATTATGAGTTTTCAGTATTTTTTACAGTGTGTGGAAACTGATTGCCTTAAATTTCTCAAGCATGCTTTATAATGATCATAAATATACCGAAATATATTTCTTTCCATAAGGGTTGTCACACATTTATATAACAATAATGATAGTTTTGTGATGAAACCTCTAGCACTAAGTATTGATTGTGGTCCACGCCCTCAAACTATGTGTGTTGTTGAGAAGTGTACTGCTACTTTACTAAGTGATCAGACACATCTCCCTTGTTTCTCCATGTTGGGGGGATTTTGCTTGATGTATACTTAGCATGTATTGTCAATCTTCATTGTTACAGCAGCGTGTCGTGTGTGTATCGGCCAGTAGCTATAATTAACAGCAGCAATAACGGCAAGACCAAACACATCAACAATGTCATATTCATTACCATGCATGATACTTTAAACTCTAGATTGCACTAGTGTTGTTTTTGGCGGCCTGTTTTAATTTTAGTTTTAGTCTAGTCTTTGTGTCAAGCTGTCATTTTAGTTTTTATTAGTTTTAGTCATGTTCATTCTCTTAGTCTAGTCAAGTTTCAGTCGACTAAAAGTCTGAGCATTTAGTCTTATTTTAGTCAGAATTATCCATGACTATTTTCATCTAGTTTTAGTCGACGAAAACTGATGACATTTAGTCTAGTTTTAGTCAATAAAAATTGTATTTTAGTCTCTTTTTAGTAATGCAATTCTATTTAACCTGGTCTTTGTGACATCCAAGATTTATTGTATTAAATCAAAAAATGTCAATTTTACTTAATATATAAATCTATATAGAAGATCTATATATTACGCTGTTTAAATTGTGTTTAAACGTGAATTACGTCTATTAAATATTGTATATGTGTACAAAGAGAATCTCAATGCTGACAAAACTTTTTTTTAAACAAAAGTAGCTGATAACTTCTGGATTTGAAATAAAAATAGTGAGTAAATGTGTTTGTGGTACAGCCGTGGATCAGTTGCGCACTGCAAACGCAGCATATGTGAAAGCACTATAGCACGTGCTGCTCCTGCACCGCACACGGAGTATGTGTGAAACGAGCGTCAGACTTAACTTTGTTTGTTGTCGTTTACACTAACTCACCGCAGCTGCATCTTCTAAATAATGCCGCGAGTGGGGCTTGAGGAAGTGACGTCGCATGCGTCTGAGCAGTGCGACCTGATGCAGCCCCTGAAGTGAGACACGGGAAACAGAAATTCTGCAAAATAATAATAATAATGCGACTAAACGAGACGAAATAACGTTGTGACATTTCGTCTCGTCTCGTTTTGGTCAACGAAAATGAAGAGACATTTTAGCATAGTTTTTATTTTGTAAACCACATTTAGCCTCGTTTTTATTCGTCAACAATATTGCATTATACATTTAATTATAGTTATCGTCACATGACCAGCATTTACGTTGCGTCTCGTCTTCGTCACGTGATAAAGGTTCGTTGACAACGAAAGCAACACTAGATGGCACAGGCTGATAAGTGCTTAACCCAATATTCTTGCAATTACATCATTCTTTATAGGGCACCGCTTATTGGTTCCTGCTGTATCAGTAGCCAACGAGCTTGCTGTTCAACATTCAATACACCTTCTCCAGCTCCACTTATTATGTTTTTAATATTTTTACCTCAGTAGTAGTACATCTCAACAGGTTATTCTCTCTGCCTCACACAATGTGCCCATGTTTTAATTTTAGACAGTTTTAACTATAGGTGCGTCAGGTGTAACATACACTACTGGTAACCGACAGCAAAAAAGCTATTATTAAATAATATTTATAGTAATACAATACAACTTCAATTCATATGGTGTGTGTATTCAATCACCAAAACCATCTTAAAGCACAACTGCTTTGAGAATGTGGTGATGCTCTGCACCACTAGATGGAGTATAATTGCTTTTCAAATGGATAGAAGTGAAAGTCAAAGAGGACAAAAGATACACTATTCCAAGGCTTGAAACCTGTTAAAACTGGATATGTAAACGGCAGCATATTTTAATTAGTCCTAAACGTATTCTTCCATTAAACCATGTAGTCATATAAAAATGAGTTTCTGTTTTTTTCTTGTTTTGCTTTTCTTCCTTACATGAGATTTTTAACCTGGATAATTATATTTTGATGCGAGTTTTGGTTAAAGGTGCAGTGTGTGAGACTGACAGCTAGCGGTTGAAATGGGTACTGCAATCCAAAGTCTAAATATTGGAGAGAGTTGTTTCCCGCCCCCTCCTACACAGACTCCACGCGGGTTGCCAGATTGAGGACATGCAACATAAACAAGCGCAATTGACAATGAAAGGCGAGGAGGTATACACACTGTAAGTTGATGAATTGATTTATTGATTTATAATGAGTGTTATCATCTTTCAATATGCTTAATATGATTTTTAGATGAGTGCGGAGGCTTTTAGGTAGAGTAGAATCTGTGATTTCTGATCCAGTTTGTTAGCTAGCTTCTATGGCTGATATATGCTGTGTTTTCCGCCCACTGGCAACCTGTGGTAGCGAAAAACTATTGGCTAAATTGGCAACATGCGATACAAAACAACAGACATTCTGACACAGAACACACATTTCAAAGTAAAATGACTGGCTGTGGCATTGTTTATCAGACATTTGCTCTTGGCTGACATGTGGCATTGCTATGGCCTGCTTGTGGCCCAGATCTGGCAAACAGGAGTGAGCCGCCCAAGGGCCGTCATTCCACGCTGCATGTGGACCAGATCATCTTTCCACGTGTGCAAGATGTGGGCCAGATCTGGGCCGAAACCATGTTACAATGTGGGTATATTCTTACCTTTTTATTACAGAGTTTCTCCGGTAATCACAATTTGCGCTACTAATTGTTCTCTTAGCTTGACTTTTCTTTTATATGATCAGATGTTGCTAATTATAAGTTTGTCTTGTTTTCCTCAAATGAAAGCACGGACATGCTTTACTGACAACTATCAATACTGCACATTACACAGGGAGCAAGTCGCAAGGCATGCTGGGTAACTGGCAGCACAACAGTACAAAGTAAAAGCTTTATTTTAATGTATGTGATAGTGTAAAACACTGTTGAGAGCGGTGAAAGAATGACATAGAGCTTTAGGTCTTTTTTTTAAAAGGTTATTTAGATGTATTCATTTTTGAACCACATCATGCAATATCCAGATATTTTCAAAGTAAAAAAAAAATCTCATTACAGCTTCTCAAACACAAGTAATGCATGTTACTAAGATACAAATGACCCTCCACCCTTTATTTGTTTACCTTATGTATTTGCTATCTCACCACAAGATATTTGATAGTAAGGGGAAACCCTACAATGTCACAAATCTAACAAAATTGACACACTCTTATTCCACTTCCATTTTAATCTGATCTCCACTGTACACACACACACACACACACACACACACACACACACACACACACACACACACACATAATATTAAATGATCCATTGATATTTATCAATCACCAAGCAAGTTTGATATAGTATAACCCTTCACCATCCTCTACAGTAAATCAATGAGAGCCTATCTTACATACAACACCACGTTGTGTGAGTGATAATAGCAAATAAATACAGTAAAAATCTGCTATTATGCCCAAATATTCTACCGTATTTGTGAAGAACTAAAACATCCCATCCCAGTATTCCTAGTTCAGTTATATATTATTATTGGCAGAGAAAAAGCCTATACATTAATAATGTAAATTAGTATCACTCAATATATCACTGAGTGATATATTTATATTCAACATCAACCATATATTGTTGTTTTGAAATCATAATTTAACATGAATGCTTTAAATAGACGGCCCTACTTTAAAGGTGAACAAGGGCAAGATTTGGATGTATAGATCAGACTTCACTCTCTCTCATGTTTAAGAGACAGAGCAGGAGCAGTGATGGAGCTGCGACACTCTCTCTCCTCCAGTCGGTGACGGGATCACTGTATTCACGACCCATGGCTGTACGCTCTGTTCTGACCTGAAGTAGTAATTGTGTGTTTTCCCATGATATTTCCCTTGATTGAATCAGCGATGCCAATCATTTGTAAATTAATCTTTCTTGTAAAGTTGGTTCTTTCTCTCCATTTAATTGGCCAAATTTTTTTGCAATTATGAATTTAAAAACTGTTATTGAAACACAGAAGCTACTCCTGATGAGTAATGTCTGTAATATTTTAACAATGGTGTCAGTCTCTGAAGACCTGAACAATCCTAGAGTACACCTTTAGGTAATTTGACAATCACAATAGCTAATTTTTTCTTTAGTATTATTTTAGCATAATATCCACTGAAGTGTGCTTGCTTTGATGTTGTATTTTGTACTTTTAGCATAGCCTATAGTTTTATTTTCAGTTTTGTGAAATGCTCTTTCTTTAATATTTTTAAACATTATTTTCAGTGTTATTTACTTTCTGAAAGCAACTTAGATCAGGCTACAGCATCTTTAGTTCAGTTTCATTAAAAACATTTTAAAAAAAATCAGTTTTTGGAACACTTAATTAATTGCTCAAGACTCATGAAATCATATTTAACTTGCTTCTGCATCCTTCTTCATTAAACTGATTAATTAGTAGATTAATTAGTGGTTCATTAATCACAAGACACATCTATGAAGAAGAGAAACTAATACACAAAATAAAGGAAGGACCATCACATAGATATGAGATAAGTCTTTGCTTCACCATTGCTGTTACTGCAGTACACTGTAAAAAATAAAACGGTGTTTTATTCAGTAGAGTTGATATTTTTAGTATTCCAGACAGGAAAATGTGTATTAATATAAATGTATGCAGAAAACCATGTTAGACCAATGTTTTGCATATCAATGATGTGTAAACATGTTTTTGAGAATAAACTGAACATAGAAAACGTATTAAGCACAACAGCCAATTAGAATGCGAAAAGCGCATGCGCATGTTGTCTGACATCCGGGGTTTCAACATGGATCTCAACGCGGGCTTTCCTCTCCCTCGAAGTTGTCTTTCTCTCATCTGCAAGTTATCCAGTTAGGACTATCGGGATTGACGGCGTAAAAGTAAGTATTAAATTACGTTTTGAAACTACACTTTAGTTGTGGAATGATTTAGAAGAATTGGATGATTTTCAAAAAAAGCATTTAATCGAAAATATTTCGTCAGAAGATGTGCTAGTTTGAATTGCACTGCCATCGTTGTAATACTAGCAACCTAACTTAACATCCCACCAATTTTTTTTTCGGTGTAGAATTCCACCATTAAAGTGTGGTGTTCAGATATTATACCTATGTGGCCAGAAATATATTGTAGCCTATTGTTTCAGTACATTTCGTGTAAGTTAATTGTACCACATTCTAAGTTGATGAGCTAAACTTGATGAGGTAGTCATGCCTGTCTATCAAGAACTAGAACATATTGTCTAACTTGCAGCTAGATGCTAACAGCAGAGGTGGTTTAGAAATCATAGTACTAGACTAAGTTAGCTAACTAGCACGAAATCAAGGATCTTTGGTAACAGTTAGCCCAGCATCCAGCTATTTTGTTCGGAGTAACCTATGTTATATGGCTAGTGAAGATATTTTTTCAGCTAACTTGTCATTGTAATATTCTATTATTGGTTTTACTCTTAATCTGATTTACACCTTAAAACATGATTAATGGCCTTACATTTTGGTACATGTTAACAGATTGGTGAGGAGTTTTTTTGCATCACCAATAAGAACTTACTGGGGACATTTAGAGCTGCAGTGGAGAAATACACTCCGAAACTCCTTCGGCTCTACCGTTCCCGGAAAGCATCCTTTGGAAAGGACCTAGAACACATCCTGATGAAGCTTGATGATGAGGTATGAGTTATAGTAGAGAAAATACCTCTGCTCACTGAGGTGAATGTTTCTTTGTCTGATATAAAGACATTTTTCCCGTCTTTTTTGATAGACCTCTAATATTATCCGGCACCGCCAGGATGCTGCACTCAGAGGACTTCCCATTTTTCTCTGTGAGGAACCTGGACAACTTTTCAAGCAATGTCTTGTAAGTGTCAATTATCATAACAGAATAACCACTCATCATTCCAGAAATACATGGAGAAAAAAGTAACATAGAAAGATGGGATGGAAGAAGATTGCCTCAGCTACTAGTGAACACACAGAGCACACAGTGAATCGAACCTGCAAGCCTTCGATTACAAGCCCGAACCCCTAGCCAGCAGGCCACGGCTGCCCCATTACAATTACAAGATGAAGATGATGTGTGTGTTTTGTGTTGTGTGTTGAAAATCACCTTTTAATGTTTTGATATCTCTATTATAGGAAACTGATCCAGATGATGTGGCCGTAAAGGGAGTGGCTGTGGGGGTGCTTTATGTCCTCGAGGACTGTGCTGTGGAAACCTCCTCTCCAAAGGTGCAAAACATTTCATTGATTGTGGAGGAATCTGTAGTTCTACAGGACATCGCTGATACTCCCACTGCTGTGGCATACCTTTTTGGCCTTTTATACGCCCTCAACATTTCCTACCCAAAACATCTCAAGTACACTTTTGATACTCTACAGAGCGTCTTTATGGAAATGGGACCTAAATGCACAAAGCGTGTCCGATCGCTTAAGAACAAACTAGCATTGTGAAATACTGGAAAATGAGGCCAAGGGCAATTTCTGTATAGGCCAATAGTAATATGAATGTACTGTTCTTATTGAGTAGCTCATGTTAACAATAGTTTGCACCTTCATGTGTGGTTGATTTCAATGTTTTGTTTTTTTGCACAAATGCAAGAGACACTTATGGCATTCTTAAGGATATCGTTAGGATATCTTCCAAGTTTTTTGTTTTGTTTTTTGGTGTATGGTGCTTACAGTACCATACAATATCCCAGATCTCTCCTGCCTTGGCCTTCTCTTCTGTTTTGCTCCCTGGCAACTCTAATGCTGATGGACTCTTCTAACCAAATGTTCAAACTTCCACACATCCCAAGAGGATTGGTTACAGTTGCTCAATAACCATCATAATACATGCATAAGATCATCACAGACAAACATTTACATTAAACACACAATCATATGCACACAGCCTAAAAAAACACCATATTTTATTTTGTATCATGATGCTCTAACGTAATGCTGGATGGGCTCTTTTAAACAAAATGTTTTTGAACTTTTCGCATCGCCCAAACAGTAATTCTGTGTAAGTTTCAGGTTTTTGTGGACGTATTTGATGTCAAATTTTATGTGTATTAATAGTTTTTCATTTATGGTGGTTGTGTTGATTGCATATTTACACTTTTCACATTTTAATTGTAATTTGACCTGTATAGGCCCATGTTTCTGAGCCCCAGAAGTTCTGGATTGTAAACCTCTTAAATTGGTATCCTTTCTGTGGTTTCATTTTGGAGTTATATGGTATGTCATTTGACATGCATTTATAGTTCTTGTATGTTGGTTACAATGGTAACATTTACTCCCAACACGTTTTCATGTTCAGCTACTGTGAATTACAGCTGTTAGGGCTATGTTCTGAGTGCCAGAACACTGTGACAATGTCTACTGTGACATTTATCTTAATTGAAAACATTTATGTGGCCTTTCTGTGTTTATTTTTCATTAATATTATTTTGAAGAGGTTTAATTGCATAGTGCCACCTATTTTTTTGTTTTTAATCAGTAAAATACACCCTTGGTCACAGTGAAATAAAATACTTGAAATGTATGACATTGTTTGTTATGGATTTATTTTAGTTTGTGAATTAAAAAAAAATATGTAGGCCAAAGGAAAATAAGTGAGTTTCCAGTATAGTGGAAAGAGAATCAATATATTCTTGATAAACATTTTCTAGTGCTGTGAACGAGGCTATTGACTGAGCAAACATATATTCATTGGTAGAATGAGGAATTTAAAGTGCTGTTCATCAACAGAACTAAGTAATATTAGTAAGGACAACAACATTATTGTTGTTGGGGTAATCACATGGCTAAAGCGCTGTCCCTTATCAGAACTAAATAATATTAGTAAGGACAACAACGTTATTGTAATTGGGATAATTACATTGCTAATCGTTGGGAAAACATAAAAATGTGAATGCAATGTGTTGCCTTGAATTTTTCAATATTAGCAATGATTTTTTTTTTACAGTGTACAGTTTATTTGTCAGTGTCCGGCAACAAGATTAAACATTTTTTTCATAAAATAATAACCCATATTTTCCCAGAATCACACACAAAAAAGTAACCTCCTAAATCTAAACCTCCTAAAGTAACCTCCTAAATCCTAAGAAAAGGTGAACAATTAGATGTAGGACAAATAATTAACTGTTCAATTCAATCCATAAAAATATGTAACCGGACCTCTACTCTACACAAAAAAAAAAAAAAAAAAAACACACACCCAAAATATGAAATAATCCATCAATAACTTATATCTATCAATCACCCAACACACCTGTCAAAGCATAACCCTTCACCATCTTCTACGTTTAGTTGCTAACAGAGTCTATAACCATCATCCAACACCACATTTTGTGAATAAGCAAATAAAGCTGCTCAGACTATTTATATCAGTAGTTATGGCCAAATATTCTACTGTATATGTGAAGAACTGAAATATCCCAACAGGCAGCACTTCAGTTTTACCCAAGGTCAAATCCTTTTAAAAGCAGTGATTGGCTTTGCTTCACACTATACATCAATGACAAGTTATTCCTCTGACTGAATAAAAATGCAATTCCCACTATATAATTAACACTCCTTGATTTTAAAATATTTTCCATTATACTTTCATAATCTGTATATTTCTTCAATAGCACAGACATGAATGATCTTTCATCTCCTTGATGATAAAGTGTCTCAGTTGTTCATTCATTAAACAAACCGACTCTGCAGCCATAAACTTTAGATATTATAAATCATACACAGAGTTCAAAATTGTCTTTACACCACTTCTTAAAGCACTCATGAATCTCTTCCACCTTCTTCTTCTCCTCCATCTTATCTTCAGCTGTCTGATCATCAGTTCTTCTGTAATAAACTCTGACAAGCTCTTCATTAAACTTCTTTGGCAGGAAACTGGACAACTGTCAATACAAGACAAATATCACACACAATGAGTTTTATAAAGAGACTCAATCATAGAGTAAATGAAGTACACTGCAAACTTCACTGAGCCCAACAAGACACAGTTCAAGCTCCAGTCCAATTGGTTTAACAAAAGAACATTATAAAGGAATAAATGGCATAAATTTGGAAAAATTATGCAAAGATCTGAAATAAAACAGTCTGATTGTCATGAATACCTGATAATATTTAAGAACTGAAATAAAACAGAGTGTCATGAGTACCTGATAATCTTTAATGGTTGAAGCTTGGTTGGGATTCCTCTTGCTGTAGAAATAAACGTATTCAATGGGGTTTTTGTCCTTCATGCCGTGATCCAGATCAACCACCTGAGCTTGTGAGAACATGAGATTCACTAAACAATTCTGTTTTATTTCAGTGTAAAAACATGCATCTTATTCACTAAACGCATGTTATCTGGTTTAAGTATGTAAATCAGCTCTGAAATAAGATATAACTTACATAAACTGGTAATTCTTCAGCGTTCAGAGAAACAGTCGGGTCAGTGGGTTTGTACTTCTGCACTGCGGCTTTCCATGATTCTGTCAGATCTTCCTGAATTTGCAGATTTAAAAGGGTTTGTCAGTTTTAAATGGTTAATCAAACAGTAAATCAGTGTTTTTCAGTTTCTGTTCAACCTTTGACTTGTTTTTCTCAGTCAGATGAGCTTCTCCCACAAACTTTGGCAGTTTTCTCCTGACGATCTTGTCCAGGATGTCTCTGGATTTCTGCAGGTTTGGAGCAGTGGAGGACGAGATCTGCTCAAAGATCTCATCTGACACAACAACAGAAGATTCATTATTATACATGTTATTTCACATGTCCTGAGACACACAACCACATGTTTCATAAGAGAATATGTTTAACATGATTATGGTAATCCGGTATATCTTTAGCTCTTTTAGCTTTGAGTTTACATGTTTTTCACCTGTTCTTTGAGCTGACCTGTGAGTTTGCTGTATTCCTCTGCTGTCTTTATGGCTTCAGAAATCTTCAGCATATCTTCAGGTTTCTCTTCATGAAGATCACGATCAGCTAGTACGAGTGCTTCTGCAAACCTAACACATTTGAGTTAGTGTTTCCAACATGTTTAAGAATCACAGTCTAATGCTGAATTTGTGTAAGAAGAATAAGTCATACAGCAGGTTAAATATTGTGAAATCTCATATTCACTGCAAACAGAGAAACTCACTGTTATGTACGTGTACGTATTTAGAGTGTTGTAATAGGGATATGTGGGTAGTTTGTTGTTGTTGTGTGTGGGTGTGTGTGTGTGTTTCAGATGCTCATTGGATCAATCTACAGCCTGTCAGTTTTCCTGAAGGATGATGACGTCTCGATTCACCCATCCAATCACATTACACCACCTTCCTCAAATACCCGTATCTCTTCCACGTCTCCAGCTTTTTTGCTCACTTTGACATTTACATTTGTTTGGCTCGCTGTTGTTTTCTGTGTGTCTATCGTTTGCATTAATCAATTGTCGAATAGTGGTTGTGAAGTGTTTTTGTTTGTTTTACTGTTCATCCTTGTTCAGTCATCACGGTGCATGTGAGGCTGGGAAGGAGGGAGCAGGTTAGTAAGTCGCGCGACATACATTGCGCTACTACACCACATAGGACAATTTTGAATTGTATTAGACACACTAGTTTAGGAGAGTGCCACACCCTGTAAGTTTTTGTTATATTGTAGTTAGTGTAGTTTTGTTAGGGCGTCTTGACGCCGAAGACTTTTCTTTTCTGCATTTTTCGTTTGGTAGTTAGTTTAGTTGCATTAATCTTCTAGCTAGTTTGTTCTGTTTTATTTATTTATTTCATTTGGCATCTCTCAAGCTCGTCTTCCCACCTGTGTTTGTTTTTGTTTAGTATTGTTAATTGTCGTTCTTCTCATTGTTTGTAAATATTGTAAATATTATTTTCTCTTCATTCTTTCACTTTTGGGTTCAGTAAAAATAAACACTTTTGAGCAGAGTTTTTTTGAGTTGATCTTTTTCCTTTTATTGCCCGGTCCTTCATATAAGTTATACGCAGATCTTTATTTAAATGTTATACACCCTTACCCCTATCTAAAATCAAAAAGGGACGTAACACTCACATCTCTTCAGTGATGTTGCAGATCTTGTGCTGGTAGGCCTGGCGATGGAGAGTGTATCGAGTGCGAAACATGTCATAAACATTATCTGCCTCCTGTTAGACATACAAACACCAGAGTCACAGATCCAGTTTCCATAATGCAAGGCGAGAATGTAAATATAAAACAGAGTAGATGAATCTTGAATATACTCAGTACGTCATATATTCAGTATGTGTGTGTCTTTGATTAGTAATCATAGTGTGTGATAACTGTATCATGCACCTTGTCTCTAAAGCAGATGTGATTTCTCCCGTTCACTTCACAGACTCGAGCGAACTTCAGCAGACGCTGATGGTCAAAGCTGTTTCGAATGCCGAGGTGATGACAGTCTCTGAGAAATAAACATTAAATAGAAATATAAAAAGGATATGTTAATGAGAGGATAATTTGGCTCAAAGTAATAATAGATTCTACATCATAGTGCCATCTGTGCAAAATGCCTAATAATATGTACCGTGCGAAATAGTCCCATTTGTCCACATCAATGCCGTTCTGTTTGTTTGCCACAATCTCATACAGGAAGGATTTGTGTTCAGTTCTGCCCTCGTATGTCCACTGAAAATTAAAGCAAAGGCTGTATGTAAATGAGGCTTCATTCATGCTAACACATCAATAACAGATGAAGTAAGTATGAACCTTATCAGATGGATCTTTTGCCCCTTTGATTAACTCTTTAATGAAGGTGACGTCTTTATCATCCAGTCCGTGCTCTTTCAACACATTCTCATTCTCAGTCTTCAAACTCTTCACAATGTCATCAAACATCAGCACTGACATCTGCTCATGCTACAGTAAAGACACAAAGACAGATGAAATCATAAATACATATATTACAGAAACCAACGGCACTGAGTGTGTGTGAGCAGTGTGTTCATTCTCACCTTCCACTTCTCAGGGATGTCATCAGGCAAGCCTAAGAAAAAAACGCAGGTCTCATGTGGATTGTAAGTCATGTTATGCACATTAACAAACTCTTTCAGGTTAATTTCCCAGACATACATGGCTTGAGTTCTCCATGTCCAAATGTAACAATAACATGAGTAAGAAATGTGCATGTCCACAGACACTTACCTCTTATTTTTTTCATTGTTTTTGCTTTAGGAATAACCAGACCATCAAATACATGGGAAAATGGACCATGACCTAAAAAAAGAGAAACTGGATAATTCTAGGTATGGTTATCATAAATCAATGCTCGATTTGACAAGGGTTTGGTTGAGTTTAGACTCCATGACAAATACAAAAAACACCACAAAACACTGAATAGTGGATTATTTTCACTTTCCATGTGCATTAGTGCTACTCACCCAAGTCGTGACACAGTCCAGCGATCTGAACACACAGGAAATCCTGTTTGGTGATTTTGAGCTCTGGCTGATTATCATGAAGAATCTTGACCAGACAACCTGCTAAATACGCCACTCTAACACACACAAACACACACACACACACACACACACACACACACACACACACACACACACACACACACACACACACACACACACACACAAACACCACAGTTTGCTACCAAAAACACTGAATAGCAAAAATATTTTTATTTGTTTACTTGTATGCTTTGTAAAAACAGCAACAACATCAGAGAATTGTGAATGTGTAAATGTAGTAAAATATTTGAAATATTAACTTTAAATCTCTCAAATTGTTAACTTAAATATAATTACTTAAACAACCTAAAAAAATGTGATCTGAATATAATAATATTTCACCCAAGTGAGTGTTCGAAGCGATTGTGGGAAGCTCCCGGATACACCAGATATGCTCCTCCGAGTTGTTTGATGTGTCGGAGTCTCTGAAACTGAGGTGTATCTGTGATCTTCACCAGCAGGGGGTGCAGCGCAATGTGACCATGAATAGGGTCGTTGAAAATCTACAGGATACAAAACGCACTAACATTTGCTGCATTTCATGACTCAACATGTACAAAAACCATGTTGTTGACAAGTGATTTTGTGACCTACAAAAATCATTTCACGGATGAATTCACAGGAGACACGTGAGTAATTGAATAATTTACTCAACCTATTTGTTCCAAGCAATGATTTATTTAGGAACAAAGTGCTGTTTGTTTGAGTTTGTTTTGTTGCAAAAATAGATAAGTAAAGCACACATTTATGCAATTTCTCCATGAAAGGTGCTCTCTGTTATCCATTGAAATGGAAGAAACTTACACACAGACACCATGCGTTACATTTAAATTTGATGGTAGACAATTGCAAATCACCAATTTAATACATATCAGCAGAACTGCTTGTATGTTCTTTTAGGGAGGAAGTGAAATGTGAAAAGACATTATAAGCAGAAATGTTAAATGAGTAGTTAGTTTACCTTCATTTGTTCTTTTGAAAAGTCTAAGGAGTGTTTCTTCAGGATGTCTTTCAATTCATCCGTAATAATCTCCCATGACTGTTGTTTCTCAGGCTCTGGAAAAACATGACATTTTATATCCTCAGTGTAAAATCGCTCCGATTACTAATGTACTGTAACCTCGGTTCCCTGAGATGACGGGAATGAGCATTGCATCAGTGTTTTCTGACGCTTATGGGGAAATCTCCCGTTTTTCTCAGAATACTGAAGTCTGATTGGTTCATGTCTTTGCACCTGCACAGACAAATGGCTTTTCTTCCCACCAAAATGGACGGGGCCAACTGCCTATTTGAGTTGCTCTAAAAGCCATTTTAGTCCGAATTTTTCGACCGAGGAGCAGCAGCGTCGACTCTCGTAGGCTCAGTAGCACAGCAAGCTATGTAATGCTGGGGTGCTTGATACCAAGAGCCCATAGCAGGCTCCCTAAAGACATAAGGCCAGGAGGTTAAACCTCCTCTGAGAAATCTGACCATCGAATGTTCTCCCCATAAGCATCAGAAAACACTGATGCAGTGCGAGTTAAAATGAACACAAATATAAGCTGCACCTATCTGGAAAGTCTTACCCATACACATTCACTATAAATGCAATGCTGAAATGTTTTCTTGCATTTACAATATGGCTGCGTCCGAAATCGAATACTTCCCTACTATATAGTATGCGAAAAACAGTATGCGAGCAGAGTAGTATGTCCGAAATCATAGAATTCGAAAAACAGTAGGCGAGAAGTACCCGGATGACCTACTACATCCGGCGAGATTCTGAAGTGCGCATACGATGGACACTTTACTATCCCATGATGCCACGGGAGAGGAGTTGTCGTCGTTATATTTGAAAATGGCGGAAAACGGAGACGCGGCTGTTTTCAAGTGTAAGTACTTTACAACACACTTTTTGTTTATTTGTGGTTAAATTGTATTCGTTTAACATCATACAAGTAAACGATTGACTTGTTAAAAGTTGAAATAATGTAAATCGAGGGTACAAGTTTGTGAATTGGCTGCAAAATGACAATTTTATCATTATTATTATTGCCGAACATAACGAGCTAATGTCTGTCAGTTAACACTGTTTTATTTAAACAACGACGTTGTTTTTCAGTTAAATGAGAGGGTTACAAAACTTTTATTTTTTAATTTAAACGATTTTATTTCTTCTTTACCAGTGTTGATATGTAATATGTGTTGGCTACGTAGCAAGCTACTGTTATCAAGTGTACCTCAACTTGTCCAACATTAATATTAATATAATAGCCTAATATAGATTGACCATGGTTCATCACTAATGTTAAATTCTGTGTTGATTTTGCAGGGGGCTGATGACCACACCTGTGTTCTTATAGAGTGGCTAATGAAAGGGAGGAAAGAAAAGAAAGAGCGACGAGAGAGAGGAAAGATTCCTTCAGCTTTTAGAAATTGCTAAAAAAAAATTATAATAAAGAAAACAAATGTTACACACTCTCTTTCCATTTATTTGTTAGTAAGTTCATTTTGTAATGCTGTTTTAGCAAGTTTTATTACAAAACACTTAAAGGAGAAGTTCACTTTCAAAAAAACTTTTGCTGATAATTTACTCACCCCCATGTCATCCAAGATGTCCATGTCTTTCTTTCTTCAGTCGCAAAGAAATTAAGGTTTTTGATGAAAACATTCCAGGATTTCCCCCCATGTAATGGATTCTATTGGGACCCAAACGGTAGAAGGTCCAAATGACAGTTTAAGTGTAGCTTCAAAGGGCTTTAAACGATACCAGATAATGAATAAGGGTCTTATCTAGCGAAACGATCATTTCCAAAATAAATAAAAAAGTTTAAGTTTTATAAGCACAAACGCTCGCCTTGCTCTGTTCTGTGATGCGCGTTCGTGACGTCACGTAATACGCAATTACGTTGAAAAGGTCACACTTGACGTGTTTACAAATGTGCGGAAGGAGGACCATATACACATTTTCAAATGTATTTGTGTCAGTTTATCGTTTAAAATGCCCATTTCGTGTGCGTATCCTGGGTGTTTTAATATTAAAAAGCCAAAAAGAACATTTTCTTCAGGACAGAAATTTTTCAAGCGTGACCTTTTCAACGTAATTGCGTATTACGTGACGTCACGAACGCGCATCACAGAACAGAGCAAGGCGAACATTTGTGCTTATAAAACTTAAACTTTTTTATTTATTTTGGAAATGACCGATCGTTTCGCTAGATAAGACCCTTATTCATCGTCTGGTATCGTTTAAAGCCCTTTGAAGCTGCACTTAAACTGTCATTTGGACCTTCTACCGTTTGGGTCCCAATAGAATCCATTACATGGGGGGAAATCCTGGAATGTTTTCATCAAAAACCTTAATTTCTTTGCGACTGAAGAAAGAAAGACATGGACATCTTGGATGACATGGGGGTGAGTAAATTATCAGCAAAAGTTTTTTTGAAAGTGAACTTCTCCTTTAATTCCCAGGGATTTACAGTAGTTAGATTGTCAGTTGTAAAGTATTTAATATGTGGCATGGAGTAATTGATATTTTTAAAGGGTGTTGTGTGTGCACTTATTTTGTGACCGATTCCAGATGTTTTTTTTTTTTTTTTTGAAAAGCAAATTGCAGGTATATCTGAAAAATATGAGTGCCACACTGAAGAGAAATACCCACACACCCCAGACACCTTTAAAATGTAGGCTATTTGCTTTATTTTTGTATATTATTTAACTTTTAAATGGATACAGAATACAAAAGTTTAAAACAAAATCACAAAACTTTGGCACAAAGTAGTATAATAGAGCTTAAAGCACCACCACAAGCAAAAGTTTTAAAACTTTTTTTATTAAAGTGTCATCTTGAGGGAAGAAAATGAACGTCAGCAGCTTCAGTAAGGTAACCTTCACAGGTTTCTAAAGATCTAAAGGGACTTTCTTACTAACAATCTCATTTGTTGGGCATCACTTTAAAATAATTTAAAATCTGTTTCTTTAAAAGCATGTGTACAAGATGAGAACTTTACACCCTGGGCAATTTTTGGATTTTCACTTGAATTTTTCCTACCTAAATTTAAAGTAAATAATTTGTAAAAAATTACGCTCAAATATGTGATATGTAGCTAGAACACCAGCACCTCAATGTGCTTTTTTTCCACCCATGGTCGCAATCAGTGACTGACTGGATGGACTACCGTGAGGGGTGGAGGTCAGCTCCATCTTTAAAATATAGATGAAGAATTGGCGTTGTAGGGCTCACAATCTGTAAACGTGTTCATAGTTTATTTTAGAATACAATTTGAATCGACAAGACACTTGTTTTCTGTGTTGGATTATTTATATGTATATGTATATGATCCATTTCTTATATCTGTGTGTGTGTATATGTATATGTGTATATATATATATATATATATATATATATATATATATATATATATATATATATATATATATATATATTAATACACACACACACACACACACATATGAATACTTAAGATGTAAAAGCCTCTAAGTGCCATCTGGAATTTTCTTCTAGTTTGATTATTTTTTATCAAGCTTGTATGTTTATGTTCAGTTATTTCACTTTAATGGCAATGAAAAGGACCTATTAATTGTCATTAAAGTGAAATTACTGAACCTAAATAATACAAGCTTGATAAAAATGCTAATTTTAGAAGAATTCTTTTCTTTTACGTCTTAAGTCTTCATATATACACATGTATGAATGAATGTGTGTGTATTGTATCTGACCTCAGTGTGTTACCCTACTGTTCACTGTGTGTGTGTATGTGTATATATATATTTATATATATATATATATATATATATATATATATATATATATATATATATATATATATATATATATATATATACACACACACACACTGTGATATTGCCATCCATGAATGAATCGACAGAGATAAACACGCATATTATTGATTCATTCATGTTTATTCATTGATGGCAATATCACAAGCAAATAAATTACTTTTTCCTTACCAAAAATCAACCTCTGTCATTGTTCACAGGTTTGTGTGTGTGCGAGCAACTGACCGACGACTCTGAATTGTGAGCACGAACGACGTAAAAACGCAGACGAAAGCGGAAAGAAGAACTAAAAACATTGCTCAGTTGGTGCAGTCAGTGGAACGGGCTCTTTAAATATTCGCGCTGATGTGACCGCGCATGTTACGTGACAATACCAACATGGCGCATGTAGTACGTCCGGACTCCATTCATACTACCCGTATTCATACTATATAGAACGTACTTTTTTAACGGTCGCGAAGTACGTTCTAATTTAAATGTAGTACCTACTCACAAAGTATGCGATTTCGGACGCAGCCTATGTCTCTTTCGATCTGTTTACATTCAAACAATGAGCAGTAAGGTTTTCTAATTTAAAGGGATACTTCACCTCTGGAAAGATGAATGTGTATTTAAAATGGGTCATTTATGTAGAATAAATGTGAAATCATTTTTGAATTTGGAGCTTTCTAGACTGAGAAAAGCCAGAAAATGTATTTTTGGCTTATGTGGAAGAAAGACAACAACTCCCAGAATGCACTTGCTTCGCTGCCCTAGGAGGCCACTCCCAAGCCACGCCTACCGGTAAGAGCACGCAGTTAAACAACAAGACTAGGCTACTAGTGAGTCTCCGTGACGAGTCTGCGCGGGATTTCGAGATCGCCCAAAATGTCCGGGATTTGGCTTTTGCATTCTACAGTCGCCATTCATTACGTTTACTGTGTTTACGAGCAGGACGAGGTTGAGGGGCGCGGGAGAGCGGCGTGAGGACGGTGGCGTGATTACTGAGGAGAGCGACACCTGTGAAACGCACCGGTCTCGTATCTCTCACGGAGGAGCGGGAATTTTCTTAGCAATGTTAAAATGCACATCAACGGATCACTTGTTTAGCGTTCATGTAAACACTACATTCAGATTCACCGATCGGAATGAATTCAGTTAGATTGAAACAAAAGGTGTGCATGTAAACAATGAATGGCAACCGCAGAAAGCAAAAGTCGAATCCCGGACATTTTGGACGATCTCGACGGCCGGACATGTCCGGGAAAAAGAGGATGGTAACCCCTACTACTCGGCTTTCTCCTACTACCCAGCTTTCTCCACAGAACAAGAGCCTGTTAGCTTAGCTTCCAAAAAAAGACGGCTGACACTGTGTGTACATTCTGTGAGTGAGATCCCATCCTCTATGGGCGGGTTGAAAACATGCGGGACAGCCCTTACTGGCTGTAGTCTTTAGCCTTGATTTTTGCATCATCTGAGGATTTTTTCCATACAAAAAATACATAAATCTCTCGTCTCAGGGGGATATGAGGGTGGAAAGCACGGTAATTCAAAAATACTACAGGTTTTCTACTAATAAAAAGCTTAATGCTACATCCTGAAAATATCCCTTTAATATTTTAACTGTAAGCTATAAGCTATGTGAGCACATGGAAAACAGAATCCATATAGGACTTGTTTATTAGTGACAGTAGTCTTTAGGTGTTAATAAGAATATGTTCTTGCTTCAATTCCTGCTTCAATTCCTACGTCAAAGATCCGGCCCACATCTGGCACATGTGGAATGATGATCTGGCCCACATATATTAATGTATATTAAATATGAATGTCTATAAATGTGTGTGTCTATAAAGGCTCATATTTTATTTATTTGATGTCTGACTGAGACATGAGGGACCTGAGAGAGAAGTCTAGCATTTGCCATCTAGTCATAGCCAAAACATAGCGTACACTTAAATAGCCTGTGCATAGAGTAGCATTTCATCTTTTATAAAATGAGATTTTGGCCATTTTCCAAAATTTCAGGAAAAACTGAGCGCCCATATAGCTACAACAAACTAGTTTGTAACCTGCTGATGAAAATGTAATGTGATGCCGCCGGCACCTTTTTAATGATGGACAAAATGCACATTTGCACACATTCGCTGGTCAAAAAACCCTGTAACTGCATTTGAGTTTGACTTTTGTCAAATGTCAACAATATATTGATAAGTAATTCAGCAACATATAATTTGTTTCAGTAAATTATATATATACATTATCATATGACAGTGAGTTGTGTACATGTCGTCTCTTACCTTCAATTTCTTCATATGACTTTTTTAGATCTTGAAGATTTTTCCTGAGATCAGAGAGAGTTTTTTTGTTTTTTTCAGATCGTGGCATCTTTTCTTTTGTCTTCTTTTTGTGGGTTGTTAAAAGCTCAGATGACGAGGCAATAAAGATCTCCAGAACTGCATACTGATTTTATAGATCCAGAAGCTCAACCCACTGGAATACATGAGGAAAGTTGTCATTGAACTATGAGGGTGTGTCTCAGACAAAGGTTGAGCTTTACTGAAGGGGAATGAGTCGGATCAGACGATTAGTTTGTTATATATATATATATATATATATATATATATATATATATATATATATATATATATATATATATATATATATATATATATATATATATATATATATATATATATGTCTTACAACTTTGGTAGAGGAGACTGTTTATATATTTTTTTTTTTTATTTTTACAGTGAATTTATTAGTATCGTACTCAAATGCAACTTCCGGTTCATACAGATCAGGTTTTTAAAACATAAATAAATATTATGAATTATCTAATAATTTTCTAATTATCTAATTATCCCTTGACTGCATCTAATATTTTTTTTTAAATAAATTTCAATAATTAAGCCTTACCTTCACTTTTTTACATAAAGAATTTTCTCTCTGTATTTTCAGTTGTCAGGTCCAGATATCTTCTCAATTTATCTTTGCTCAATAATCTGCTGTCGTCTTGCTCATGTGTCGAGGAGGACGGTAATGAAGACCTGTAGAAATGTGGAGATTTTCCACTAGACTAGGTTATCATGTATCAGCCCAATCCCCATGCTGATTCTGCCTGCACTCATAGTTACAGATACAACATTAGAGTAGGTTATAGTTACAGATACAACAGGGACACACATCACTGTACGTTTTGTCCACAGAAGTCTAAAACATAATTATGTGTTGTCTCTTGCCATTGTAAAATGTGTTTGTATTTTTAGACCAGAGACTTTGGACTTATAAAAGTATCAGGCCAATCATATGTTTTTTTTATGAGTTAACTGGGCAACAAGTTGATCATAGGTTGTGCGAAATGATCATTTAATCTCTTCCTCCTCGATTAGTTTGTCATTATCAACTCATTTTCTGATAGTCCAGGGGTCAGAAAGTAGAAGTCCTGCCATATGTTTATTCCACCCATAAACTCAGTCAGCTGATTTCACTAATTAGTTCTTTCTCCTGCTGAATTAGCAAATCCAGGTGATTGGAACAAAATACTGAGGAGGACTTTTACTTTCTGAACCTGGACTTTACACCTCTGCTCTGAATTATTTCCTTTGTCCACATTCCACCAAAGCTGGGCTGTTGATATTATAAGATCCCTAGAGTACTCACTTTTTCATCTCTTTTTAATCTAAACAAATATGTCAACCATTAGATGAGAAATATTCTAAAGAAAAGATGTTTATGCAGTTTTAAGGGGTACATATGTTAAAAAAGCAACAACCTTTGCAAATTAAATCTTCATTCCTGTTTTAAAGGCAAAGGCTACATTCACAAACATTTTGGCTTTAAAAAAAACACATACGTTCAAGTTTGTTATTGAGCTTATGAAAACGGCATATATATATATATATATATATATATATATATATATATATATATATAGTTAATTAGTAAATATGATTATGATGAACTTTAATTAGTGCCTAAA